>OX388307.1:4095225-4627036 GCA_947579605.1 Athripsodes cinereus
ATGTGAGACCGTACTCGCTCTGTCTCTGAATAAGGAAATAAATAAATTCAATTTATAGAATAAATACAACTTAAATTTTATGGGTTAGTTGGAAGATATCGCGCTTCTGCGATAAACTCGCCCATTGCACAAATTTATTTGTCTGGTTCTGCAATGTTTGTGTTTCAATAATGTTTGTTTTTTTGTGCAATAAAGATTTTTTATTATTATTATTATTATTATTTATATGTGACAACATACTATTTTTTTATACTCATGAATATTTTTGCATATAAAGTTTTGGCTTATATTTATTAATAAAGCTATTTCATTTTTTTTTTTTTTAAGATATATCTGGGTTTTGTTATAAACCCAAATACAACCTTATACACCTTTCACAGTAAGCTAAAAGCTTGTGTCGTGAAAGGGGAATTTATTATTTAAATAATTTTCTCTGCGCCTACTAAAAATTATTGCCTGAAACCACTAGAGCTAAATCTGATTTGTACCTTAGGTAAGAACGGCTCTTAAGATCAAGACAAGGTTATGATTGTATTAAGATGGTGGCATGAGTAAGCCTGCTGTTCCACCTTACTTACTAATATTCCCCGCATTATGCGTTGCTTTGTAGACTGAAGGAAGCTGCAGTCTGCGAGACGAAATCATTGTTTCAGTTGGATGTTGATTTGGCTTAAAACATTTTTGCATTACACACACATACACAATATTAAACCACGCGTTAGATTACATGCACATTATTTTTAATGTGGAACATTTTCTTAGTCATTTAAAAATCGGAAACGATGTTGTGTAGTAGTTCCCTAGCGTAGGTATTCCAATTATTATTTTTAGGAAACTACAGGGTATTAAGTAAGTAGGTACCTATTTATTTTAACATTATATTACTACTGAATTTAATATTATTAATTTGCGATTAGGTTTGGAGAAAGTTTTTGCAAAATTTAGAATTTTTTGCTTAGTTACTCATGTTTAGCTATTTTTTCAGTTACTATTTATTTATTTATGTTATTCTTCACTTGGTTACAATATTACATAATAAAATAGTGTCATAAAAATAACAATTATAAATTCAATGTACTGAGGGCGAGTTTATCGCTAAAATGCGATGTCTTCCAACTAACCCGGTAACCAAAATTAAAAATTAAAAAAAACACATGCATACATAATATATACACCCTTACATATCAACAGTCATAATAGAAATAAAAATACAACACAAAGTAAACAAAAGAAAGAAATACCTACTACCATTCTTTTCTGTAAATTTTCAAGTGTACGTGTTCGCGAAACGTCACGGATAAAACATTTAACATTCTTAATTCAGCAATGAGGTATGTCGTTCATCCAGAATATTTTATTTAATACAGGCAAGGAGAAGACAGCCTTCATGATTATTACATGTAATTGGTAAAATGGCTACACGCCACTTGTGGGATATGCCGTGTTTGTATAGATAGATAGATTTTTTACTTTATTTTAAAGAATATTAATTTAATGTCTGTATATAAAGTACATAGATACCTACTAGATTTAAATTCTAAACTAAAACCATTCCCTCTTCACTGTATATGTATTATGTATATCTACCATCATGGCATATTATCTCACAATTGTGGTAGCCAGCAGACTAACCGCAATGTAAACATAAAACATGTCAAATAATTCTAAAAAGTTTTCACGATATTAATGCCTGCGGTAATAGGGATTCCTATGTTGTAGGTAGTTGATTTTTGCTCGAGCTTTCGGCGAGCATGCTAACGCCATCCTCAGGAGTTTTTTTCAATATATTTTTTATTAGCTTAAAGAAACAATGTTACACTGATAAGATTACAAAGAAAAAGGTACATTAACAACAAAAACAACTAGGTATAGTAACAATATGAAAAGATTGAAAACTAATATTAAGTTATTATTATATTCATACATTAATGGCATCAGACTTTAATTAAGTATTACAATTTTACTAAAAGTAACAAAAAATACTAATTAAAACAAATATACTAAATACAACAAGAATTACAGACAGAAGAGAGAAAGCAGAATTAAAATTAAATGACTGTACCTATACAGATATCACACAAACGTTTGAAGTGTGAATGACATAATCAAACAATTAAACATGTCCTTCCGTGCCAATAATAAGAAACCTTTATAGGCCACACAATTAATTGATATAGGTTCATCCATTCATTCATACCATCACAGAATTTTACACTAGTGGGGTAGCCAGCGGACCAACTGCATGCAACAAACATGCAACTTGTCCTCTTTATGCTAATAGTAGCTCAGACATTCAGCACGGCATACCTCATCGATAAACTGAATAATATGTTAAATTTCTTGATATTGTACGAATACCTACATCTTACAGAATACTCAAAAGCTTACAGAAAAGAGTGAGGTACGTATTCTTTTGCCGTATATTTACTCAAGACGAGTGACACACGTTATTGCTTAAATGAAATGTCTAATTCCAAATATTTTACGAACACTTGCAGTTCAAAAAATATGCCATCGAAACTATGAATCCTGATTCGCAAACACAGGAGAGAATGTAGAAAAATTACAAACTATAGGCATTGACACTTCACAGCTAACCACGTACTGAAATTTATAAGAGTCTTGCAATGATTAACTTTGTGTGTTAGGTGAAGAAAAAAAGCAGAAAAAAGTTGCAAGATTGTCAATGAAAGATCCGCTGATAAAACGAACGCATTGTGCACTAGTGGTAGTAAGTAGAAGAAGGAGAGAAAAAAAGGGAGTGATAGGATAAGAGGCTTGCAGGGAAGAAAAGGTGAGAGATGAGAGAAAGAGTATGTGTATGGATGAAAGGAATCTTAAAGGAAGGATGAATGTATTAATAACTTAGAAGCTGTTTATATCTTTACCTCATCAAGATGATATCAGATGTTACCTGGGATGCCATCACAAAAGCAGTGACGTATTGTGTAAAATTTTACCACAAAAAATAAATCATGACTAACTTCATCTTTCATGGTGTAATAATAACAGTAATAAGCTAGTTATTGCCAAAATAAAATTGTACCAAAGCGTACGTCTTCCAGTAAACCTAATTAAATGTATGTCTCGAGCAAAGAATAGATCTCCCAATTTTAAAAAAGTTCATGAGTCTGTGTCGATACGCTATTCGCCACAGTGAGATTCCATGCGTCCACTCGATTGCCTATCTATTATTAAATTATTCATTCGCAAACTAGATAGATGTAGAGAGCTAAAGAGACGAAAATATGAATCCCTTTGAGGTGTCTAGAAAAATCAAAAACTTTTCTGTTTTCATACATACAACATTAAATTATAATAATGCAGTCATACCAAATCTATGATAAAAACAGACTTGCCGAGGCGTTCTTTTTCATTACAAAAACAATTTACCTATATTTTTTTTTTAAACCTAAGTAATAGCAGTATGTAAACATAGACTTCACAACTATAGTACCTACTTACAAAACCCCCTATTAAATATTGATTCAAACTAAAATAAGAACGTTACAAAATTTTATAATCATTTGAACTAAAATTCGTATTCTTTATGATACAAGTTGTGTATAATTCTAATTAGGAACAATTTTTGAGTTTATAGAATACCAATGTAGTCTAATTAAAATTGGAACGTTACTTTTTTAGTTAGTTCACACTAAAAATGAAATAGAATCGGGGATAATCTCAGTTATAAATTAATCCACATTTCAAGAGCCATTTCTTTACAAGCTTTTTTGATTCAATCTTTGTACCACATGTCTTAATAGATGTTGGCGTCATATTAAGCAATTTATGTACGCTATATTCTTAAGTTCTCTTACCGTATTTATAATAATTATATTTTAGTCGAATATATCGAATATACCTACATTGACGAATATGCACGAATACGCCGCCCACTCGCTAGTAAATGTCTATAATCGAAGATGTTGTGATTTCAGAAAAAAATATAAATACTTTTCGTTCCACCACTGTCATTCTCCACTGATGGTTCTACAGTGAGTAAGAATGTAAGCTATTAGTGGAGTACCAGTTCCTACTGAAGTATCTTAGAAATGGTGAGTGACTTAGCTAAGATACTAATATAGTGTAAACTACACCGATCACTATAGTGAACGCCATTCATTTAAGTAGACTTACATATTTCTAAATGAAAAGGAACTAAATGCTTAAGTATTACATCTTAAACTCAACTCCGGTGAATTGAACACTCATCTTCCAAGCTATTGCAAATTTCCTATAATTTTTTTTGTTGCTTCTTAATTTTTATTTGTTTGTTTGGCATGCAATATAAATTTTAAGATGATTTTTTTAAATATAGTCTTTTGTTCAACAATATAATTTTTTTTATAAAATTTATCATCTTTTTTTTCATTTTTGTTCTTTGTTGTCGGTCCCTCAGTGCTGAGGATCGTGACCATCATTTGTATAGGTGTTGACAAGATGCTTCCAGCGCCTCCGATCTTCGTAGCGCCTCATGCAAGATCCCCCCGGTTGCCCCCTTAACCTGCTCACTCCATCATTTCTGTTAATTTTAATTTAAAACTATGATGGTTGGTTCTTTCTCATTCTGCAAATTCTTAATAAATAAAATGCTTAGTAACGTAGGTAAATTATCAGTATATATTGTATCTCAACTTCCCTCATTTTCTTCGATACCTCGGATAAATGGCTCCGCCACAAAACCATTTATTTAGTTACGTGGAGAAACCGGCTAAGAATTGGCCTGGAACTCTTTGCTGGAAGTTTCGAATGACCTGTAAAAGGCAGGCGTTCGAAAAAATTAAGACATTCACGGCGGGTTACTAAGAAAAAATAAGAAAAAAATTACAGTTTTTTTTTTCGACATATCTGGCAACTTAACTTGCGGCGGAGAAAAACAAAACTTGAATAATTAGAAATGTATAAATATACAAACAACATATAACTTTCAAAAATTTCTTAAACATGCTCTAATAAAACTGTATAGCAGAGGTTCCCAAACTTTTTTTTCTCATGGATCGCTTTCAAAAATTTGCTGGTTCCGATGGACCCCTGTATTTCTACCCCCCCCCCCCCCCGTCGCTAAATTTTCGAAATGGTAAGTATAGGAATTTGAAATATTTCAAAAACTCTTCGGTTTTCTTACAGAATATTTTCTCACAGTACCTTTTTCTACAGTGTAACGGGTATTTGTACCGACTATTGTTTATGTCAATTGTTTAAATTTCTACCCCCCGTCGCCGAATTTTCAAAATGGAATGGGAATTTGAAATATTTCCAAAGCTCCTCAGTTTTCTTAAAGAATAATTTTCTCCCAGTACCTTTTCTTACAATGTACCGGGTACGAGTATTTGTACCAACTACCAACTATATATAATGAGTTACAATCCATTGGATTGGTCTGCAACGAGTTTGGTTTTTCTTCTCCATTCGTCTCTGTATTGATGCCAATATCTGGTGCTTTTACCGAATATCCGATACTTTAACTATGGATTCGTGGACCCCCTCGTACAACTCGTGGACCCCCATTTTTTAGTCATGCCATCGTGGACCCCTGGCGAGTCTCTCGTGGACCCCTGGGGGTCCACCTGGACCACTTTGGGAATCACGGTATTGGTATTACGAGATGAGGGAATTGTTTGGAACACTCTGGAAAATAGTGGATGTTAGTTATGATGATGATGATGAAACTTGTTGGGTGAAAGCGGAGAAAATGCAGACAAACTATTATCTGTAGTGGAAACAACTAGGAGGGTCATTGTGAATATAATATTATATTGTGAGTTGTGAGTGAATGAAGCCAAAAACTCAACGTAAAATAAATACATGGATCCAACCAGTTAACAAAACTTTGTGAATGGATATTTCTCATTTTAAACTACACTAGTGTACATAATTATTCACTTTTAAATTAATTCACTGTGTCGATGTTTAGAATGTAGAATTCCATAACGAAATTAAATAACAAATGTTTTCTTCTACTTCATGTTCTTTATAGAGAGAGATGTCTTTCATCTTGTAAGGTCATTGTCAATCTTTTATGGACACTGTCAGATTGTCGTCTTGTTAGGACATTGTCAATCTTTTATGGACACTGTCAGATTGTCGTCTTGTTAGGACATTGTCAATCTTTTATGGACACTGTCAGATTTGTCGTCTTGTTAGGACATTGTCAATCTTTTATGGACACTGTCAGATTGTCGTCTTGTTAGGACATTGTCAATCTTTTATGTCCATATAAGATTGACAATGTCCTTACAAGACGGAAGACGTCTCTCTCAATAAAAAACATAGGCGACCGGTGTGGCGCGGAGGCTAACGCACTTGCCTTTGAGTCACGAGGTCCCGGGTTCGATTCCCGGCCAGGGCAAAATGAAGAATGACCTTTTTCAGATTGTCCTGGGTCTGGGTGTTACATGTATATGTGTTTAGTGCATTGTATATGTGTATCGCCGTGTTAGTGCCCATAATACAAGATTCATATCTTAGTTTGGGACTAGCTCGGTCTGTGTGAATTGTCTACACGTGTTATGTTATGTTATATAGTAGAAGAAAACATTTATTTTTTAATTTCATCACTTATAAATTTTTATATTTCTGCAATAAGTACAATTATATTTTATAATTGATTTAAATTATTGTACATTTGCTTAGGAAGTCAACAAATCTAAATAAGCTAATTATATATTCAATCTTTTTGTTGCCAATTATTTTAAGTAGTACTTGAAACATTATTTATATTCTGTGGACCGAGTGGACCACAATCTACTTAATTTAATCCATCCAATCTGTTTTTTAATACATACATAAATGTCTGTAATTTTCTCCACCTGTGTATTTCATTATTAAACACAACACATAATACAAAGACTTTTGCTATACATTCTGATGAAGGTTAAAGGTGTGTTTTTGATGATAATGTTTATGAGTTTTCTGTTGTACGTACAAAGCAGATGAAGTTATTATAAATACAACTACAAATGTCTACCCACCTACCCGTATTTATGTAATATTGTTGTTTAATATTTAATCCCAACATAACTTTACACAAGTTCCTTGAAAGCTGGAATACCTATAATATCCTCGACTCAACATAAAAAGCTTCATGGTGTTCCCGGGAAGGAAAAGGTCAACACTCTTTTTTGAGCGTCCTGTAGCTATTCGTGAAATGGCACGAAACACTTTGAACTCAGCGACAAAATATGATGGCACCCATCCTGAAAGACTTATTTTTATTGACACTAAAAGAACGACTGGCATGTTTATTACATGCACTTGTTTACTGGCTATCTCACTTGTAGGAAATTCCGTGATTGTAGTATGGCTTGAGATATAGATGGAAAATACGTCGCAATGGCGAGATTTCATCCAACTAAACAAAAAAAATCTTAACCAGTAATCGAATCTGACACTTTCTAAATACAAAGCTTGAAATTGTTAACATTATTTTTTACTTCATTGTTGTCTGTCCACGTTATTTCTAAAAACATGCAACTTTCATTCACAATTGTCCATATTTCTTCTAAAAAACTTGTAACTTTCATTCTTAACTGCCCATTTTTCGTCTAATAACTTGTAATTTTCATTCTTAACTGTCCATGTTATTTCTAAAAACTCGCAACATTTATTGACAGCTATCCATTATACTTGTAAAAACTTACAGCTTTCATTCATGACTGTCCACGTTATTTCTAAAAACTTGTAACTTTTATTCACAACCTGTGATGAATGATGCCAGAGATGCAATGCTAGATGATATGAGTGAGAACACTCCCAGACCTATATGGTTTGGGGAGGTTTTGCAATGCCCAAGGAACCTAAAGGCATTTTTGGGGTTTGTGGATGTTTGGGTATCTCGTTGGGAGCTTCTGCGTCAGCCGGGTTCACCCCCGTCTGACGTGGGAGCGTCGTAGGGTTGGTTTTGCCCATTGTGGCGGTGGTGCGTGTGGCGAACTCGTCTTTTTGTTGTGTCGTCCTGTCTCCCTTGGTGGAGAGTTGGTTTGGTAGGGATGTCCCTTTTGGGAGGGTTTAATGTTTCCACACCATGCTGGCGCTGGCGACTCTCGGGCTCGCGCCCTTTAAACGCCTAACAGCACGTCTCTGGACACCTCACCTCGGCCTTCTGTACTTACCAATTTGTGTATATATTTTATTATCATGTTTTATTTGTTTTGCTTCACGTTTTGTATCATTTTTTTATTTTTTTTCTTTTTTTTTTACTTGTATATATATTTTATAATAACTCAATAAACATTGTTACCGCCCAGAGGGGACATTGAAGAGAGAAGTAGTATAAAAGATTCCCACGACGGCGGTTTTGGCCGGCTGGCCCTTCAGGCCTCCCTAATGGCCCGCCCGTGAGGACAATTTTGGTTTGAATGTGCGGATAAGTAGGAGTTAAAGACTCCTGAGGTATCTGGGTGTGTGGTGGATCTTTCTTCAATGTCCATTTATCTTCTAAAAACTTGTGACTTTTATTCACAACTGTCCATTTATCTTCTAAAAACTTACAACTTTCATTCATAACTGTCTCATCTTATTTATAAAAACTTGCAACATTGATTCATAGCTGTCTACGTTATTTCCAAAAAATTGCAATTTTTATTCATTCTCACGAATCAATAATAATTATTATGGACAGATTATTTATAAAATTTAAATAATATTTCATAGTTATAAATAAATACTGTGTACATAATAAATTTAATAAGATTTAAAATAAATAGATAGATTTCATCCATTCATATTTCATCCACTCATTAAGGCGGCGAGACACATGCCTGTAAAATGGAACAGTAGCGTGCATGCTTGTTAATGGCATGTGGAAGTTACTGGCGCGATGTGGATACATTTGCAAGTTAAACTTGCATGCAATTTGCGTCCTTGCATGCCTGTATTTCATCGCCCTCAACGCTCCTCTCGGGAGCACAGGGCAGAAACCAGCCTCCTCCATTCAGAGCGTCTCTGTGCCAATTGCGTCACCTCTTCCCACGACATTCCTTGCGCTCTGATATCGTTGTCATGCCTGTATTTGCAAGACGTATACTCGTCGTCTCAAATCACTCATTTTCAAGCTTTTTTGGAATGGAAAACATTCGAAATGAATTAAATATCATCATATTGCAATTAGCAGTACAATGTGTGGCTAATTTAATGAGAGAATAAAGAATTGTAAAAGAAGACGAATTTGGGTGAAAGATTGGATTAGCAGAAGGGAAAATTTTGGAGCAAGTAGTTGTCTGCTTACAGAAATGCGACAAGAAGATATAGATGGTTACAGAAACCATTTAAGAATACTGCCAGAAAAATTTGATGAATTGTTAGGGAAAATTGCGAATAAAATAAAAAAGAAGGTCAGCTACTGGCATACCTGTACCTGTCGCGACGTTCACACATGCCGGTTTCGTAGCCCCCCGCGTCCCCTCCCTCATGTTGCATGCCAGTAAATCAAATCTACTTGCGTGGCAGATACAGGCATGCCAGCTAGCGTATACACATAATAGTAGGTGGCATGTGCAAGGAGCTGTTATACAAGTGTGCCTGCTACAGTCATGTGTATTCCCGGCTTACGCGTTCAATGATTTCTCCCACTCGATTTGCGTATTTCCTTGAAAATTAAATTCACATGTTTCGGCAACGTGATTGATAGCAAAGTCACGTTTATTTTTGAATATACCTACACAATCGGGTTATCTTTATCAAATATATCATCATTCATTCTTTAGACTTGATGTCTTATTTACACATAACCTTTACCTTGGTGTCCAGTAATAGAGTAATAAATTCAAATTCTAATTTCTTTATTGTTTTGAGTAATACTCAAAACATTCAAAATGTCTCAAAACTGTTACATAAGTAGTTAATCCTTCTAAAAAAGATGATATTTACACAATATATTTATTATGTAATATTGTAACCAGTGGTACAGTGAAGAATAAAATAAATAAAAATACATACATTATCTGGTAATTAACAAAGCATTGATGTTGCTGATCTTGGGTGTCTTGTAGAATAATTCATTTTATTTAAAAAAAAAATAGTGTGACGAGGCATATGTCACCTATTTAGAATATCCCGTTTTTTTTTGTTTTTTGTGTTTGTAAATCTCTTTTATGGAAGTATTCGAGTTTCATGTAGCATATATATTGACAATTCACACAGCTCGATTTAGTACCAATTTTTTATGTTTTTTGTGTTTGTAAATCTCTTTTATGGAAGTATTCGAGTTTCATGTAGCATATATATTGACAATTCACACAGCTCGATTTAGTACCAATTTTTTATGTTTTTTTGTGTTTGTAAATCTCTTTTATGGAAGTATTCGAGTTTCATGTAGCATATATATTGACAATTCACACAGCTCGATTTAGTACCAATTTTTTATGTTTTTTGTGTTTGTAAATCTCTTTTATGGAAGTATTCGAGTTTCATGTAGCATATATATTGACAATTCACACAGCTCGATTTAGTACCAATTTTTTATGTTTTTTGTGTTTGTAAATCTCTTTTATGGAAGTATTCGAGTTTCATGTAGCATATATATTGACAATTCACACAGCTCGAGCTAGTACCATTTTTTTTAAAGATGTATCTGGGCTTTTGTTATAAATCCAAGTACAACCTTATCCTACACCTTTCTTACAACATCTGTGCTCTAAGCCATCGATATACAATGCACCGAACACATATACATGTAACACCCAGACCCAGGACAATTTGAAGGGTCATAAGGTTTGGATATCGTTTAAGGTTTTCTTCTGGGATCGCATTGGCTTTTAGCTGTAATGATCCTTGTAAAAATCGTCTTATTGTCAGTAATAATAATAATAATAATTTCATTTTGTCCTGGCCGGGAATCTAGGCCTATAAAAGGTCTTCAAACATTTCATACCTTTCATTCAGCGATGTAATAAGTAGATACATCCCATCTCTTAGATTATTTTTATGCAATGTAGAAGACAACATTCATTGGTTACTCCAAAACTATGATAAAGATAGGCATCGTCAATATTTTTGAATCACACAAATATTTTTTTTAAAATAGGGGAGAGTTGAGTAAAACGTATCGCAAACAATTTGTAAAATCATTTTTTAACGATATTCATGATTCATAGTCATAATAATAATAATATAACGTTGATTACTCAACACACTCAGCGTTCCTACCTATTTAGCGATAGGGTAGTCATATTATAAACTATACTAACTACTGCACACAATCATGAAAAAGAGTTGAAATGTGTGTGTGTGTTTGTGTGTATGGGGGGAGGGGTGAATAGTGCGATAAGGTGTGAGGAGGATAGTGCTGGAATAAGTGTGAACTACTAGGATAAAAGCGTGAGAGGTAATATTAAGACTGCGGCGAAAATGAGAACTAAGTGTTTCTTCTTATTTCATTTTACGGTAATGCACCCGCAATCGAGTGAATTATGAACTAAGTGTTTCAACTTGATTATTTTGAGAAATAGCGGTAAAGCAATTAATACCTACCTTTTTTTCAGTAAGAATAAATTTTAATTTATAAAAAGTTTTTAATGTAAAATCTAAAATCTAAATGTAATGATAAGAAGAGATAGATTCCTGTGAATCTAACAAACTTTAAAAGTCGGCATTTTTTCCATATTTTTTTCGAATATTCTGTAAAAATACAGATTTCATAGATTATGTAAGTCTTTAAGTACCCATTGTCACCTAGAAATCAAGAATAATAAAAATGAACTATTTAGACGAGTTATACTAATGTGTGAATGTAATTTTCCGTTTAAAATAAAAAATAAAAAATTGTATCAAAATGAACGCCATCGTTAAATTTAATATGAAAGCAAGTTTTTTATGATACATTCTAATTTCAAAAAAGGAAAGTTAGTTTCCAGATCATTCTATTGTTTATTTGCTAGCAGCGCCCTCAATTTTCAGGTACTAAAATATTCTTGAACTATCTATATATTATATATAGATAGTACCTAGTTGTGTCAGTTCTAGAGAGTGCGATGGGGTCGCAGAGGGATAGTGTTGTATACAGAGGAGGGAAGAAGGGAAGAGGGGGTAGAGAGGGTTGGGTTAGTTAGTAGAGACTAGAGATATGTACTTATAGTAGTGGTAGTAGTAATAGTTGTCGTACATACGTAATATTTAGTTTGCAATAGTAATGAGACGGATAAAACGGTTTAGCCGGATATTAAAAAACGGATATTCTAAAATAGATATATTGTGATTTCATGAAAATTCATTATTAGAGTATCAATTTAGAATTAGTCGTAAACCACCTCTTTATAATCTAACTATCTATACCCGTGTCCCAGGAGGGGTAGGCAGAGAGAACGGAACGCCATATAGATCTATCTTTACAAACTTCTATCGCTTCCTCCATATTCATCCAGTTTCTCATACATGCACGCTGATTTCTCTTACCCAACACGCAGCCGTTCTTTGGTATTTGATTCACATGATCAAACCCCGTGATTCTTTGCCATCCACGCTTCCTCACACCCACTCTTCCAGATAAATGCATCCTCCGTTATTCTTTCATCTTGCATTCGCCCAACATACCCAAACCATCGCAGCTTATTTTCACGCATTCTATCCACAACACTCTTCTCGCATCCACTCATTCTCCAGATATCCTCATTCTTCACTCTTTATAATCCACACAAGAAAATTTTCTCTAAATCTAACACGTAATGACTTTAATTAAAATAATTTGGGTTAGTTGGAAGAGATCGCGCCTTTGCGATAAACTCGCCCTCTGTATATTGATTGTATTTAATTTGAATGTATACCTTTTATGTAATTGTTTTTTATCAATGTACAGTAAAGAATGAATAAATAAATAAATAAAATAATGACAGTAGCTAAATATCTGAATATCCGGTTTTTTAGACGCTGTATATCGTGTTTATACCAAATGGTATTTTTTAGTGAGCGACTGAAAATGATCTGGACATTCTGTTTGTGACATTTCAATACAATTTTTTTTAATTCTTTTTAAACTTGAATCTTTAATTGATATTATCTGATTGTTACTGTCATTATCAATTTTTTTTCTATTTCAGGAAAGGCACCCGACACCGAGTGAATTTTGTCATCATTATTAAACTCAAAGTCAGATAAACAAAAATTTTAAAATAGGGTTTAAACATTTTATTTAATTATATTGAAAAATCGATATATGTACTTGCATCGATTTCATTTTCTCTTTATACCTTTCTTATAACCAGCCGAACAGTTGAACCAAACCGAATTAACCGGATTTTAACCGGACATTCGTTTCACCTCTAGTACGTAGGTACGGTATAGTGTTCAGTGAAACCAGAGCACGCATTAATGATATTAAAATAAGGCGAAGTTTGTAATTAAAAAATATATTACTGAACCTACTACATAACAACTATACTACATCACCACAATATTAATAATAATAAAACACGATGGTGCCAGCTCGTATTTACATACCTACACACACTTTATAGGTGGTCGCAGTTTAAAAAAGTGCACTCGCTTTACTCGGTAGTGCGTTATACACCAACCTCCCCATTTTTTTTTTTGTTGTATCGACGATTTTACTTTGTTTTATTTTGAGCTAACAATACATTTAACGGTGATGATAAGCCACTGATACTAAATGTCTTACAAGTTTTATGGCACAGGAAAAACGGCTAGCTTAATAACTTGTCAAATGCAATTATTTCATTGGTTTCTTTACTTATGGAAGATGCAGTGAAAATATGGCTATTAACAAGTGCTTTTACGTTCATGTGAAAATCCTTGCAATAAATAATATCTACTTATCTACACAACTTGTCTTAGAAATGAAATTATTTGGAAGAGGAACTAATTACAAATTTACATAATTTACAGTTGGCAGAAGAATTCGAACTGCTGATACATTATTTTTAAAGTTCAAGATTATATCAAAAAATTATTGAACAATTCTAATTCAAAAACTCTGACAACGTTTATTACAAGTTTTAAAAATGTCTAATGATAGTTAACCAAAAAAATACTGTTCTAAACGTAAATAAACGCAATTAAATAACGTACCTAATAGACATCGCTGTCCCAAATACACATAATATACCAACAACCGTCGCAGAAAAAATACGTAAATATACAGAACTAGCAGGAGAAATAAAAAAAATATTTGGCATTCTAGATCCGTTTATATATGTAATACCTTTAGTCATGTCAGCTACAGGGTAACTCCGAAATCTTTAATAAATAATTTACAAAAATTAGATTTACCGGTTAATTTGTATATTAAAATTCAACAATCTATTATAATAAACACTTGTAATATTGTAAAAAAGTTTTTGAACACAGATATTTCAGGCACAATGCTGGTATTTTGATCCCGCGTTTTGAGCCTAATCCTTTGATATCCTGTATATCTGGATAGGTGAATTTTTCCCGGCATTAGACTGTTAAGTTTTTGTGTGACCATGACTGATCATATGGAGACTTATCTGGTTGTATAATGCTGAGAAGTGTGGATGGCAATTCTGCCGCCGCGTAAAAAAAAAATAATATAAAAAATATACAAAAAAAAATATACAATCTATACAAATTTTAGTCACCTGTCAAGATATTAAAGATGGTATAGTTGTAGTAGTAGGAAGTAATATTTAACTGTTTTTATTAACAAAATTATATAAGTACAGAATTATAACATAAATTACACACTAAAAATTATCAACGTACAAGGGGCGTAATTGCGAAGGTGTAATTCCGTCGAACTAACCTCTCAGTATTAGTGTTTTGAAAAGAAGGAAAGTGTTTCAATAGGAAAAAATCAAAGTATTCTTTTTTTATCTTTATTGCCAAATCACCGAAATTTTAATCACAAAATTATTACGCCAACTTTTGTGCCACCTTCTTATAAAGTAACAATTACATATATTACTAAGGTGGCTAACTTTTTTACAGCGAAGAGAAAAACATTTTCTACATTTGGTATAGGAATTTTTGAAATGTTTTACAATCATCTTGGGTTTTTTAAGGAATATTTGCAATGAAAAAGACGACGGTTCTTTTTTGTTAAATAATATTTAGTGATACTTCCGAATTTGTTTGTCCATTTTTAAAAAAAGAAAACTTTTTAGGTCTTACATTCCTAGTAAGTACCCACTTAATGATTTCGTCAAGTTTTTATCTAGGTCTCATATTTTTGATTTCTACCCTACCGTCGGCAAGTTTTCGAAAGGGTGTAGAAAACGGAAATATTATTTCATGATATTCTCGGTTTTGTAAAAGAATACCTATTTAAAAATTGGTTAGTTTTAAAATATCAAATAGGAGGACGCTTATCAAAGGGGGGGGGGGGCAGAACTAAAAAAAAAGTGGACGATTGGTCACCCAAATATTATCGATTTTTTAATTATCCATATTTATTTTTTTATATACTTATTCTTTACTTTACATTGATTACAAACGATTCCATAGAAGCTATACATTCAAATTAAATATGTACAATCAACGCACATTGGGCGAGTTTATCGCAAAGGCGCGATCTCTTCCAACTAACCCAAATATCATTAGAACCATATCATAAAAATTATGAAAAACCATAACTTTTCAATTGGCACATTTTAATTATACCGTTTAAGTAAATTTATCCATTTAAAAAAAATGGTGTGCGCAGAATTAAATAAAATTAAGTAAAAAATATCAATATCACAATTTTGTTTCATGAAATAATGATAATGGGATAGTGTTAAATGACAATGTGTCAAACCAAAAAATAAGTTTGCGTCATAATTTAAACCTACAAATAATATTATTGCTCTGCTAAAATTGAGCAGCTAGTTCTAATCAATCTCATGTTGCTACGTTGGCATTAGCCTCCTCTCAGAAACCCATACAACGTTAGTGTCAAAGCAGTCTAACTGTTCTTTAACACTCTTCTCGGGATCATAGAGAAGAATGTTCTACGTAATATTTCATATCCTGCTAAGATGCTAAGTTAACTCAGTAAGTTCATTCTGAGGTTGGTTAGTTGAAACGTTATTGCTTAACACCACCGAATAACTAAACTACATCCAATTATTATAATTGCTACCGGTAATAAATATAAATACATTACACTTATTATTTTTAGTAAAATTTCAGCAAACAAAAATAGTACCTATCACTAACTCTACTAGTCTAGGGGTGGGCAGACTTGCACCATCAGCGATCTACAACAGTAAAATTGGACGATTAGAAAGGTTTTGAGTACAGCAAAATATAGTGAGGACAGAACACGGATGCTGTAACTACTTGCTCTGGAAGTGGGAAAAAAGAGATACCCCTGATTGTGAATGTAGAGATGTGCAAACGGTGTGCACATAGTGCAGGACTGCCATCTCAAAAAATTCAGCGGGGACCTGCAGAACATTCATGAAGCAGAACCGTAGGCGGTGGCCGTCAGCTCTGGAGCCAAGACTGAAGACGATACGACGTAGCCCACACGGGTTATGATTTGACAACACACCGAGCCACACGAAAAGAAAAAAAGAAAAAAGAAGAAGCGATTGACTCATAAGCAAAAAAATACTTATATCACAAATATTTCATAATAATTCCTAACAATACAATTCTTTACCACCCCGTCGCAGCATTTGAAAAAAATATAGAAATTTGAAATATTTCATGATCTACCTACTCAGTTTTATTTAGAGACTTTTTTCCAATACTTCAAAAATGAGTACCTCTTTCGAGGTTCACATTCCAAGATTTGATCATTTCTCTCATTAAGAAGACCATAATTTGATATAGTCCTGTTGCTTTAGCTTTGAGGTGTATGTCTAAAATTATCTGCATCATTTCGTTTTACGGTACATTCTTGAAGTATGCGATCGATCGGTTGATCGAGATCGACGTTTGCCCATCGCTGCTCTAGTTTATACGCGCAAGCATAATAACTGGTAATTTAATATTATCACTCGTAGAGTATCCATTGAAAAAATTCAATTTTCTTAAACCAGGAAAAATTATTAACTTTTGGCTAGAAACGACTTATAGGGCAAAAATAATATTTCCCCAATTAGTTTAACCCCTTGCGGGCGGTTAGCGGCCTTTGAAATGTGGTGCTATAGACGCATGCTGAAGATTCATTGGTCGGAACACGTCGAAAACGAAGAAGTGTTAACCAGGGTTGGCGAAAAAAGGCAACTCCTCAAAAGAATCTGCCAACAACGAGCTAACTGGATTGGCCACAACATCAGGCACCCAGGACTGCTCATCGCAATCGCAGAGGGCAGGACCGAAGGCACAAATGGCAGAGGTCGACCGAGAGACGCCTATATGGACCAACTGAAGAGGGACATGAGCTGTGGCTCATATATGGAGTTGAAGAGACTGGCTGAGAATAGGGAGGAGTGGAGAAATAAGTCAAAACTCGTTGCAGACCAATCCTATGGATTGTAACTCATTATATATATAGTTAGAAAGGGTAAAATTTTATATTTTGAAAATAAAATATTTTCATCGTGAGCTTCCCTAGAACAAAATAAAGATCTCGTGGATATTCACATCATCAATATTGTCAGGGCAAATTCTAATATTCTACAAGTGGGGTAACCAGCAGTCAAACAGTTTGCAATAAACACATATGTATCGTCGTTGCATATTCAAAAAGAGGTAGTTATTTGGGAACATTTTTATTTAGACATACTCTTTAAAAACTGTTCATTAGGGCATTAAAATTGTTGTTTGAACTTTTTATTAGCATGTGATATTATTCATTATGTATTAAATTTTAATATTTGATATTAAGAATCAGTTTACAAAATGGTTATGACGTCATTATAAGCAGCTTATTCTAGAAATGTTTATTCTAGAAAACGTTAATAAATTCACATACCCCTTTTGGAATATGCAACGACGATATGGAAGTTTTCCTCTCGACGTTCATAATGAATGGCATACCTCAACGCTGATTGAAGATTTAAAAAGTATTATTCGTGATATTTTTTCAAATACCTACTTGACTTTTACATGACACTCGAAAACACGTAGCAGAAAAGAATGACAGTATTGATGTAATAAACATGCATGCTGTCCTCTCCGTGCCAATATACAATCAAGACATACAGGATGGGTGGCAAACCACATCGCCGAATTTAAGATGTAAAATGTCTTAATTTTTTCGAACACCTGCCTTTTACAGAACACCCGAAAACTTACGGAGAAGAGTGAGAGACCAAATTATTTACCGGTGCTCCACGGGGTGCAGTATATCATTTAAAAGAAAATGCTTTTGAGGAGTTTTTAAGAGATTTGAAGAACTCGATATAAATATTTTCTTATTATTTTGATATTATGTTTCGTAATTCTAACAAATACAGATAATAATTAGTAATTAGTGGCTTTGAATTTGATCTTCGAATTTTCTATGGTGTGTTCATTAAATATCGGCACGACATGTTATTTAATTAATCATTATAAACTATTTAAAATCCTAAGTGTTATTATTATTATTAAGAAGGTACCTAGGTATATATTATTCTTAAATCCTTATTATATATTACAAACTTCAATAACTTTAACACGGTCTTGCTCAGGATTAAAATCAAATTGGAAAGAAGAAGACTAGTACCTACGGATATCATAAGCTTCGTAAATTCTTGCAAAATGACGAAATAAATGACGATTTTTTTTAAAAAACCACGCGAATAACTTTTACTTGAAAAAAGTTCCAAAAAAATATGGTTAATTTGCAAAAAGCTACTATACATCACGGCGTGACCCACAAGTGGGGTTGCCAACAAACCAGCTACATTTAAAAAAATGCGAGCTGTCCTCTCCGTGCTAACAAAACAATTAAGATATTCAAAATGGATGGCAAACGTCATCGTTGAATTTAAGATGCAATATTAATCTAAAAATTTATTAACAGAACATCAATATTAATAACAAAATAATATTTATATACCTACATCCTAATATTCTCTTCTCTACCCTGCAAGTGATTCTTATATTTCGTCGAGTTCGTCGGCAGTCTGGAGGTATAGTCTGTACACGACTAACTTCGCGCTCTCTACATTGATTTTGTGTGTTGAGAGCGCGAAGTTAGTCGCGTACAAGAGTCTCGGCCTCGTGAACGAGGGGTCCGTGGTTCGATACTAGGTGCCGGCAAACTCCCCTTTCACGACACAAGCTTTTAGTAGCTTACTGTGAAAGGTGTATAAGGTTGTATTTGGGTTTATAATAAAAACCCAGATATATCTTTAAAAAAAAATGCGATTTAGGCCATACCTATCGTACCTATAATATATCATACCTACTAACACTTTCGTAGGTGTAAAATTCCAAGTTATACGAATAAAAAATCACTTCGCATAATATAGCGAATACATACTTATAATGTTCCGTCAAAGCAATGTCTTCCAGCCAACCATAGTGTATTTATTGCAAATTTTCACAGAAGACATTGGTGTCCTTTTTCTTGGCCGGTAAAAGTAAGCAAAAAGGACATATACACACACATATCCATATTCACAAACGGATAAAATAATTTTCATGGAGATTATTTATTATTATACTAATAGCGGGATACCATTATTATTATGAATTACACCAAACAATAGATCTATTATTGAGTATTATAAATTATTATTGTACCGGTACCATAGTACCTAATTGTTTTATTGTTTAACGTAACGTGTGTATGTGTGTTGTAGTAATTATAATAATAAACCGCCATTTGCAATAATACACGGCGACCATTTTGTAATACTGCAATAGTACCTAAGGCACACTTTGAATTGTCCAAATAATAATACCTAAGTATTTTCATCGCTTAACGTTTTTTTACTAAACAGCTCGGTTATAGAATTTTTGTTACATGATATTGGTTTCCAATTTAGTTTAAATACCTTGTTTTAACAGTGCTCAGTTAATATTAGTCAGTTTATTTTATTTTATTTTCAAGAACAACAATTTGACAATTTTTATTTTACATAAGTATATTTTCGTTATCATTTTCGCTCCTCAACGCTCATATCGATACTGCAAAAAAATAAAAGTCGATAATGCAAAAATCAGCAGCCTTAGTCAAAAACATTTTAGCGTTATGTAGTCGTTCGATTGTAGAAAAAAAAGTGTTTTGACTAGGTTTGCTATTCCACTTAGAGTGTGTTTTCTTTCACAGTACACCATATTCCTATGAGAACGATACTACAGATCACTATAGGAATGCCCAAGCAAGATATACTTAATTCAATTGGCTTATAATGAGTAGGCTCATTTTCCTACTGAATTTTCAGAAGGAAACGTTGGATGACGAATAAATTAAAGTACAAGATTATGTAAAATTACGAATTTTCGAATTTGATAAAATTTCAGAAATGGAACACCGTTCCGCCATTTTGAATTAAAGATTTTTCCGTGACATAATAGAACGCAAGTGTGTGTCAGTGCATTATGAAAGTAGGTGCCTACTTGGCACTATTATATGGTGTCATATTTTCCGTAACTACTTCTAGCAACACTGCACCTGTGCACATTTCTTTGTGTGTGTGCGTTAAAGAGAGACAGAAAGAAAGTGTACGTAAATTGCAAAGAAAACATCTATGAAAAATCAAGTGACATTTTTAAAAAACGCATTAACAGCCAATTTCAATTTAATGAATATACCTCCAAAAATTTATATGGTGCCTGACTTAACTGACTTTAAAATAGATGGAATAAGACAAGTTCGTCGGAAGCTTGGATGTAGAGGCTCGGCCTCGTCCACAAGAGGTTCGCTGTTCGATCCCAGGTGCCGACGAACTCCCTTTTCACGAGACAAACTTTTAGCTTACTGTGAAATGTATATAATGTTGTATTTGGGTTAAGCACAAAAATCCAGATAGGTATATATTTTTAAAAAGAAAAAACATTTAAAAATATATATTCTATTCTATAAGGTAATCCAACTTTTTATTAGTAAATGTAGAAATATTTGGGATTTTTTTCGCACATGACGAAGCTAAACTTATAACTCTGTAAATGGTGTAAAAGAGTGTTTTTAATTTCTGTCGCATCGAAAAAACATCAGTCGCATCTTCAATGACTGAAAACTATGTCAACATCACACCACTTCCATTAACATAATATATGGTATAGAGGAATCACAATTTTCTCAGAAAACATGTTTTAAATTTAATAATTATGATTATATAATTTAATAATTATGAGTTCGTCGGTAGCCTGGAGGTAGAGTCTCGGCCTCGTGAACAAGGGGTCCGTGGTTCGATACCAGGTACCGGCAAACTCCGCTTTCACGACACAAGCTTTTAGTAGCTTACTGTGAAAGGTGTATAAGGTTGTATTTGGGTTTATAACAAATAACACCCCGATATATCTTTTTTATAAAAAAAAATTAAAAAATATATTACGACGTGTCACTCCATAACTTTAAGATACTAATGGTTTCTTTCCTATTTATACTTAAGTATTGCACGTCCTGTATACCTGACAATTTCATAAAATAATTGCCACAGTATAAAATTAATGAATGTCCTTCAAGTCTGCAACACAAAAGCTATTTAAATTGTTTCAATTTGACAATCAACGATCGATTGACAAAAGCCTCGAACACAATCATAATTTGCATTCTTGTGTAAACTGATATGTTGATTTTGTTATGTGAATGATGATGTGCATGAAGAATAAAATAAATAAAATAAAGACGGGTGATGTAAGTTGGCATGTATGCTCAACAGATGTCGAACATGACGATTTGAAACATGAATTGGCGGGATAGGTGAACGTACCATGGGTAAAGTACACTTAAACCAGCCTAAGCCGGAATTGGAACAACGTTCCTATATGAAGGTAATATAAACAAACTGTGGTAATAGGCAACCATCAATTTAAGTTATTGTTTAAGACTGGTCGATATGAAATTATTTTGGTCGCATAATTTCTTTGATCGCGTTATCAATTTTTTTAAGAATTTCTAATCTATGCAATATAGGTTGATGAACACAGGCATCACCATGTTATGTAACGCATATAAAGACTTTCCCTAGATACAAAATATTACAGGTCATCCTGTGTTGGTATTGGTACATCCAATTATCTGCGACTGAAACTAAACTAAAAGAACAGTGATTTATAGACAAACAGAATAACATTGATAGCATTCGAAAAAATTTAATAATTATTTTTTTATTAATTTAATAATATATAATTACAAAGTGGAGCACCCGGCAAAGAATTGGTCACCCCCTCTTTTCTGTAAGTTACCGAGTGTCCTGAAAAAGTAAGCTGTTTGAAAAAATGGAGACATTTCACATCTTAAATTCAGAGCTGAGATTTGCCACCAATCCTGGATGTCTTAATTTTTGTTGGCATGAAGACGACGGTTTGTATATTTATTACGTGCAGATGACCCGCTGGCTGGCTTGTAGATTGCTAGGTCAGACTCCACATTAGAAGAATCGTGAGAGAATAGATATGAAATGTTAATAGTTGTTAAGAATATTTACAATTTTTTTAATATTGCTTAATCGGATTCGGGAACAACGTGCAGATGACAAAACCAATCAGAGATCTCGATTGGAGAACCATTGTGCAAAATCTAATCAGAAGAAGTGAGAAAGGCGTCCTAACGCTTACGAATTGGCTCTGGCCGACTTAAGTGATCACTTTCGATGTCCATTGACAACGTTCACCAATTTTGCCACTCTCACTGTCACGATACAGATAAGGTCCACCAATCGTGAAACGTTTAGTGCAAACCACAGAAGCGATCATTTTTTTGGGATCTAATATTTTAGATTTCAAATGGATCAAGTTTTCCCGTCTAAATTTCACTCGAACAATTTGAAAACACAATATTAGCTTGTGTAAACATGGTTCTCTAATCGAGATGCCCGAAATGTTAATAGATTTGCATATTCAAAGATGTAGCGTTATTTTCGCTATTTGTTTCATTTCTAATTAAAACTTCTTTGTAATAATGCAATACTCGTGTCACTATACTAAACAGCATCGGTAAATGGAACAAATGACTCCTTCTAGAGCAGGAGTATGATGTATATAGATAGTATTAATAGTAGTACCTAGTCTTAGTAATGGCAATACTAAATGATGGGAGATAGCACCTCACAACAGCACTTCATTTCACCTATAATATACAATCATAATAGGAGAATGTATGTAGGTGCAACATTTCACATACGCACACATAGCTACGCGTTACATAATATTATGCCGACGCCCGATAGTTGAATTAGTCAGTCAACTGAATACCTAGGCGATTATGTGGTGTTCTCACTTTGGCGAATATCGCCAGGCACCAAAATATCGCCAGCCATTTGAACCGTGTGAACAAAATGACAGCTAGTCTGAAACGATAAAAACCAGTAGAAACGATATCGTCTCGAGTTGACCACCTTCCAACATTTTCGGCCGATTGAACGATTCGCGCATGCGCAGATGTGCGCGGCGTTCGTATCTATGGTAAAAACTTTATAGCCTATAAATTTTATAATGTTTCCCGCTTCGTGACAGCTGTTATCTTTGTTGTTAGTTTGTGGCGTTTGTTTCCTTAATTAAAAGGCGCCTCATAACCTCTACTATAACATTTTCGACTAAAAATAAACACTTCGCGATCTCCATCTCGACGCCATTTTGAAAACAGTGTCAAAATCAAAGCGCATCTGACAGATCGTTTCTATATCGGTGGACTGTGTGAACAGGTGTAACGATCAATGATCCGGCGAATTTTGTTTTTTCGCCTGGCGATATATTTTGAAATTCGCCTGGCGATATTCGCCAAATGTGAACACCCCATTAGTTAAAATATGCCGGCATTATATTGAATACCTAGCCGTCTCTATGCTATGAACAGCTATCACGGTAACTCCCACAAGCCAGGGCATTTGGACAACCTATAATACATTTGAAAAATGTCCCACAGATCCATCGTCAAAGATTAGATTTTCCACTAACACTGTAACTTTTCAAATATCCTGTGAAAGGCAGGTATTTTTAAAATATTAAATATAAAAACTATAATGTGTACTCTCAATCCTGAAAGTTCTATTATTTATTTTTACGGGAAGAAGGGCAACTTGTATATGTGTTGCAGTGTTGCATGAAGTTAGACAGTACATTTATATGTTGCATCTAGTCACAGATAGCAGTTAATAAATATAGATTTTGCATGCATTTAGTCAATATAAAATAATATGTTGCATGCAGTTAATCAGTATTATGTTGCATGCAATTAATCAGTATTATGTTCTGTGCAGTTACTCAGTATAATATTGCATGCAGTTAGTCATAGGTCCAGATAGTTAGTCAGTATTTATGTAGCACGCAGTTGGTCACTTATGGGAGATGTCGTAATGATATTAATTAAACGGAACTTCACTTCAGACGTCTAAAAACTTCAATAAGTATATTCAACGTAAATAATGTCACTCATTCTGGATGTAAAGTTTTAGATAAAAGTATTTTATTTGTTTTGTAATTGAAAGAGAATAAATAAATAAAATGGTGATCCACCACTTTAATATATTTATAAATAATATGAATAAATAAACGTACCTATTTCTAAAAAGTAGTTCATGTCTTTTAATATTTTACTATTTCTGATCTCCGAAATATCGAAGAAGACACGTTTCAAACATTGGCTATCCTTATAAAATCACGTACAGAAACTAAATGTTAATGTTCCATATACTTACCTAAAAATATCTATCATTAAATTTTCTTTTAACTTTAATCTAATTTCGTATTTATTTATTTATTTTGAGTACATCATATTATGAAGAAGTATTTTTAGTGAATATTTATGACATCTCATGGCAAACTTGAAAACGTAGGGGATCTTGTTTTTTTGTTGTATATCTATAGATAACATTGAAGGATCCACCGACTTTCCGGATTGAGCAGAAGTCCGAGGGCTTCCATTTATTCGATTCTATTTTTACACTAGCAAATTTGTCCACACGAGAGGTGCCATACCTATGATAGGGCAGCCTGAAGGGCTGGCTGGCCAAAACCATCAAACTACCAAAACTATCACGTGTGGAGCATTTTGACTACGATCTTTCGATGTTCCTCTAGTCTAAAATACACAAGTAGGTAGCTACAAAAATTGACACGTTCTCGCAACGTCGTCTACATTCGAACGAAAACGTAACGCTAAAATGTGTTTTGACTGGACCTACAGATCTGAAACAGGAAATTACAAAAAAATGGTTGCTTCTATGACGAGCATTGAATGTTTCTCGATTAGTGGACCTTATATTGTGGCAGCGAAAATGGTGGAACTGATGAACATTGTCCATGAACACCGAAAGTTATCACTGAAGCCAGCCTAGAGCCTATTCGTAAGCATTAGGGTGGCTTTCGATTAAAAGCTTTCAGATTATATAACAAGAATGACAAGGGAAAAACAGCAAATAATGCACTTTGAAATATTTCGTATTCATGTTTGATAACAGACAATAAAAGATATATCTGTATAGATAGAGATGTAGGTATATCTTACCCCCATTTATTTTCCATTTTATATATCACCTCGTTGTTTCTGTTTGACATACATAATGGACTCTGCAACAGCTTTGATTAAAGCGTAGATAGTGAAAAGAAAATGATAAAGAATAAAAGAAAAAATATAACATCAAGGAAGACTTTCCTAACTGTCAGCGATCATTTTGTTAATAAATAATGAAGAATGATATGTTGGTAGTGGAGTTTTGATGGGTAGATAGTCGAGATACCCCCTTAGAAATTGATAGTACCTACATAATTGTGGTTGGTTAGAAATAAGAACGTATCGATTGGAAAGCCATAAAATTAATAAAAAGAATGAAATGAAAAAAAAAAACAAGATGGCTACCATTTCGTCTGCAAGTTGATGGGGATAATAATTTTAACAATAAATATTTTAATTTGTGTGTGATATGTACATTTATGTGTATTATTTTATTTATTTATTTACTGATGGAGTGAGAATGAATGCAAAAAAGACAAAAATCATGGTGTTTGAAAGAGGAAGTGAGAGAACAGTATGCCAGATAATGATTGACAACGAAGTGTTAGAGCAAGTTGACGAATGTGTGTACTTAGGTAGTTTGTTCACGAGAGATGGGAAGTGTGAAAGCGATATTGAAAGGAGAAAAGTTGCTGGCAATAAGGTAAATGGTGCAATCCGACCAATAATTGCAAATAGAAACATATCCATCACAGGTTGGTGCACTCTGCTATCTTAGTGCCAACACTTATGTATGCAAGTGAGACGTGGACATGGTTAAAGAAGGATGAAAGTGGCATAAATGCAGTGGAAATGAGATCGTTGAGAAAGATGTGTGGTAAAAGTCTGAGAGATCGTGTGCGTAACAGTGATATACGAAAGGAATGTGGAATGAAAGTTGGTGTAGTAACAAGGATGAATGTAAATAAGTTAAGATGGTTTGGGCACGTGGAAAGAATGAATGAGGACAGAATGACTAAGAAGATATATTTGTCTGAGAGGAATGGTGCTCGGAGACGTGGACGTCCGAGGATTAAATGGCAAGATCATTTAAATCAAATCCTACAGGACGGTCACGTGTTGAGCACGTTGAACAGGAGAGCATGCATGAGTATGACAGTGACGGAAGCGAAAGATGTATGCAAGGATAGAAGGAAGTGGCGCTCGATCCTTTCTGCCTACCCCGCGAGGGAAGCGGCGTGATGGTATGTACATATGTATGTATGTATGTATGTATGTATTTATTTACTCATTCTTTACTGTATATTGATTAGGTATAAACAATTCCATAGAAGGTATATTGAAGGTACACATTCAAATTAAATACAATCAATATACAGAGGGCGAGTTCGCCAAGGCGCGATCTCTTTCAACTAAGCAAAATGCATGGCAATGGGAAAATTAATAGAATATTTGACGTATTGGAAATATCAATTGTAAGTACTTAGTGTTGTAGAATTCTCAAGAAATATTTTAATTCTCGAGAAATTTCTCGGTAAATATCTCGAAGTAGAGAATTTTCGGAGATTTTTTTTTATTTTTTATTTAACAGTATAATAATAATAAATACTTTATTCAATCAATCAATAACAATGTACAAATGTTGAGACAATTTATCACCAATATGGCTAAAATTAATTATGGAAACAAAAAAATGTTAGGTACCTACATAGAAAAAAGTGCTGATAACTGATGAAAAATCTTGATGTTTGACACCCCACATGCCCATATTTAATAAGTTAAAAAAAATTGCAGGTACGTACATGGGAAAAAGTGTTAATAACCTCTAATTTGGGCCTTAATCAGCCCCACAAATTTTTGGATCAATCAGGTTGGCTGCGAAGTGTACTGGGCGAAAGGTCATAATACCACTAAGAAAATTTATGGAGAGAAATTTCTCTTCCATCAGAGGAGAAATTCTCGGAGAAATTTCTCTTCCAGCAGAGGAGAAATTCTCGGAGAAATTTCTCTTCCATCAGAGGAGAAATTCTCGGAGAAATTTCTCGTTCTCGAGAAATTTCTTTGGATAATTTTCTCTTCTCACATCACTAATTGTAAGTGCACACGTAGTAGAATTACATAATTAGGTAAATTGAAACAGGTAAATTTTTTATTTTCTACTAAGTATATATTATAGATTGCGAAAGAGACGTCTTTCCACCTATTATAATTGATTACCATTGTAAATAAGTCGAAAAAGTCTCTCTCTCTCGATCTATAATAATATATTGTTTCAATATTAACCTAAGCATTAGAAATACTTACATTGCATAAAGACAAGCCTTGCATGATGTGTCAATAAAGGATTTTTCATTATTTATTATTTCTTCATTCTCCCCAAAGACGGGTACAAAATCTAGTAAATAATATTATCATAATTTATTATGAAAAACTATGAAAGCCAACTGTAGTGGATGTGAACGCCCCTTTTTAACGAAATGGATTTTGGACAATACCATTCCGGGAGACCAATGAAAACCCTTCTACTTTTATTCAACGCTAAATACTTTTCTTAAGGGTAGGCAACTAATAATAATGGCATGAATTAAAAATATATGGATTATAATTTTATTATTTTGAAACAATAGAGTGGAATCCTCGAACAATAATGGATTCCAAATCAAGTATTATTATCATATATCTACTCTATAGCTGCAATGCCTATTAGATTTTTATAATAATTATAATGAAATTATTGAAAGTACTTGTAAAATATTGGAATCGTAAGCCTTTATCGTCTTGAATGAGTAATCATTTTTTTTGGTATAAGTATTTTTGAAGGGAAAAATTGAGGATAGTTGTGGTGTGGGAAGGCAGCAGATGTCTTGGCTGAGAAATATCCGAAAGTGGACCGGAGTCCGGAGGGTGGAAGAACTGTTCCGGCTAGTGCAGGACAGAGAAACCTACGCCATGGTGATAGCCGACGTAGGGAAGACCTGACATGGCACTTTAAGAAGAAGAAGAAGAAGAAGTATTTCTTAATAAAGATATACGCATATTCCTATTTCAAGCCTGCTTTTTCTGCCCTACATATTACATTGGTAGTTTTCAGTGTCTGTAAATATAGTCATCTTGCCTTTTTTTATCTGTTCCAAAAAAACTATTGTGATCGGATTGTACAGATTGGTGCACTATCGGGTACGATCTGACTGTTTGACTCAAATTCTTCTCCTTTGCCACCGGAAAAACTGTATAAAAATGTTCTCTGTTTCCAGCTTAACTGAACAAAATGTTAGTTATGGATTACTTACCGCTGTGATTCAGGAATATGCTTCTGGTTGGTTGAACAATGAAAGAGTGATTCCTTTTTGGAATATACCTACCTACACAAGGATCCGTCATCTGGAACCGACTCCTCGAGGATCTTCGTAAAAACCAATCGATAACAACGTTCAGGAGCCAGTTGAAGAAATCGCTCTTCCAACATAGTTTCCCGCGCCCTTGAGATGGATGATCCATAAATCATCCAACATACATGTAGCATACAAAAATTTTATTACCTTTAATATCATGTGCAGTAGAAATAAGGGTTTAGTATTTTATTCTGATTATGAAAAAGAAAGAGCTAGCCTGGATGTAGTCTCGGCCTCGTGAACAAGGGGTCCGTGGTTCGATACCAGGTGCCGGCAAACTCCCCTTAGGTACTGTGAAAGGTGTATAAGGTTGTATTTGGGTTTATAAAAAACAAAACCCAGATATATCCTTTAAAAAAAAGTGGATATTACAAAATAATCAGCAGGGTTACTTTTGAAACGTAATTATACGACGGGCGAAGAAACTATAATCAAAAATACCGCTGCCGTGAAATTGGTATGCACATAGTCACTTCGCGAGTAATATGATTAAGATCAAGACTAGAGTAAGATCGGATCTAGATTGCATCAAGAGTAACCCTGCAGACAATGAAGAGGAAGGTTAGGTCGGCCTGAAAATGAAGGACTGATGTTAACATTATCATTGATAATGTCGATAGGAAGAAGCAAGAATCGGCCAAGAAAAGAGATGGGTGGAAAAATATGGAAAGGCCTACACACAGCAGTGCAAATATTAAAAAGTTATAAACCTATATAAGCTTCAGCACCAGTTTTCTAATATCATGAAAGAGACAAAAGGCAGAAACCACATTTTAATTCTTTGTTTACGATGAACTATCTACCTTACTATCTATTTAATGTTTTTTTTTAATACCTCTACATTTGTGAGGGACGTCAAGGAGAAAAAGATAGATAAAAATAACATTGTGTTCAATCATTTGAAATGGAGTCTATGTAAACTTTGATAAACCCAAACATGTGTACAATTCGTAGCTACTCACATTCTGGTATCGATAACTTTGAAAAGTATCTAATATTTAGTATATCTCAGCAGGTAAGTTCCGGTAGCGTTTTATTCATAGAAAAACATTGAATAAAAATAAACCCACATTTTGTATGAAAAGGTATGAAGTAAGCCATTGATATAATATACATTGGTACGAGTAGTAGGTAAAGCTATTGGTATATTATAGAGATGCAACGAATATTCGGCAACTATTCGGTAGCTTAGCTTCGGTAGAGTAGCTTATTTTATGTGTAAATTTATTTTGGCATACATTATGTGTTTATTTATATATTTATCTATATATATATCTTAAATTATTTTATATTGTTTTACTTATTTATTTATATATTATTATTATTATTTGTTTTTGTTTAATGGGTTAGTTGGAAGATATTTCGCTTCAGCAATAAACTCGCCCATTGCACAAAATTATTAATTCTATTTTTGTGATACCATGTTTTTTGTTCTTCTTTGTATATTGATTTTTTGCAATAAAGTTTATTATTATTATCTCATATCTCATTTATTAAACAAAACAATATTTGATTCTACATTTTGAACACAATATAAGATTAACAATAAAATTTAAAAATAACATTATTATTATTATTATTATTATTCTGCCTATTCGGCCGAATACCGAATATTTAGTCTATTATTCGGTGTTCTGCCAAATAGTTTAAATGTAAAACTGGAAGGAACTTATAGCTTGTAGGTCAGCGGTTCCCAATGTTGACTGGGCTCCGACCCATCTAACAAAAATTTCCAATCTTGGGACCCACCTTTTAGCTGTCTTAGAGAAAAGAGGTCATAAATATTTGTAATGCTCAGATTCTCTGGTAGCGCGTCATAGAACTACTTAATGCTTAGGGCCCATTCAATATTCGGTGGGTCGCGACCCTAAGTTTGGGAAACACTGTTGTAGATTGTTGTTATTTCATTGTCAGCTGCAGATGCATAATTTTATAAGGTTATATCTAATTAATTAATTTAATTTGATATGGAGTGAAACAACATAAAATTTTTATTGTTATTATTAAGTTGGAACACAAAAATTTCGAAAAAATATACCGCGCTGCAAGTGTAGTAGGTACATAATAGATAATACATAATTATGTCTATGACGTACCTACCTACCTACACGAAGATGCGCGGTCGGGAGTACGCGCGCTCACCATTGTTTTGCCGAATATTCGGCACATGATCTTGCATAATATTCGGTATTCGGCAAATATACTATTTGTAGCATCTCTAGAATATTATATTGGTATTATCAAAGCTGGCCTAAGCCCTTCATCCGATCAATCAGAAAAAAAACATTCTAAGTACATAGACTTCATTGAAAAATCTTTAGAACATTTTCTTCGCTTCTCGGTAAGTACTAGGTTGAACTAATGAAAAAGGTATGCTATACTTATAATAATTTATGTATCCATACAGTCATACACCTACTTGAGGTTAGGGCTTATATAAGTTCTGAGGAAATATATTAGGTAAAATTCATGAATTTAAACATAAAACTACTCACTACTAGTACTACCTACTACTATCCTATCATGGCATTTCATCCCACAAGTGGGATACCCAACAACATTAAGTGTTGCACCCTCCCTCACCCATGGATGATGATGATGATTTTATTTTTGACGCCGTTTAACAGTCCCTAGACCGTCTCAAGGGCGCCAGTGAAGAGTTCAATTTTTAATTTGATGTTTCAGGAATTTCAGTTCCTATGTCATCCATACTCTTCATGCAAATTATTTTTAAGGAAGGGCTCAAGGTTCGCCTAAAAGACTAAGCCCGACAAAATCCTCCCCAAAACTAAATACAAACGTTAATGTCTACCGACTCCATAGTTTTACAGAAAAAAAAAACTTAAAATTAACTTACAATTACGTATTTACTACGCACTAGTTGTTTGCCTAAATTAATACAAAATGTCTTAAGACTATATCGAAGTTCTTTAAACTGTTTGCAATTTTCATAGCCACAATTAATTAAACAAGCAGTTTCCTCTGTGTGAAAGTGAGGTACCATAAACATACAACCTGTCTTCACCGTGCCAACAAAAAATTAATACAGTGAGGATCAGTGGCATTAAACCTCATCGCTGAATTTAAGATGTAAAATGATTTATTTTTTCGAACACCTGCAGCCTTTTACAGGACAGTCGAAAACTTACGGAAAATTGTGGAAGACCAACAAAAACGATCGACAGCGGGAGGATTTATATTTCGAACTTGGGATAACCTGTCGATTGATAATCCTCTTGTAGTCTATACTCCATAGTTTTACAGAAAAAAAACTTAAAATTAACTCACAAACGAAGAAGTTCTTCAAAGAATCGAAGGAGGAAGGCACCTGCTCAAGATCTTGTCAGAAAGGCGTGCAAGGTGGATCGGCCATGTAATACGCCAAGAAGGCCTCTTGCATGCCGTAATGGAGGGCATGACCGAGGGGACAAACTCTAGGGGACGCCCACGCCGAGAGTACCTGGAGGACCTGTTGGTGGACATGCGCTGCTCATCATATGCAGAATTCAAAAGATCCGCACAAGACAGGGAGGAGTGGAGGAGAAGAATTAAAGAGATAATTGCTGCAAACCAATCCCAGGATTGAAACCAGAGAGAGAGTCTATACTCTCGCATCAGGCTGCCAACCACCTCTGATTATTTCAATATTCTTTATTTTTTTCCCAACTTTCATCAATCTAGATCCTCGTCAAAAAAAAATGGGCAATCATTTCGGGGCTTTTCGATTCATAAAAAAATATTAATTTTTAATCGCGATTCACTTCTCTATTTTACGGGATGTTTGAAAACTTACAGAAATTAATGGGATACATATTTATTCCGTAGGTGCCTATCTATCGTCAACGTACCATCAAATTTGCGTAGCATATTGTCTAATTTTATTTAAAAGTGTTCAATATTTTACAAAATGGCCATTCGCCCACCATGTTCATTGTCAAAACGATACTTAATGTTATTAAATCGTTAGACAATAGAGCTATATTGAATAACGTATTGTTGTGTGTATAATAATAATAATAAAAGGTAAGTTATTATTAATTATTATTTTGGCTTTTGTTACGAAGACACCCGCTGATAAATTCATCCGATCGATTGAATGAATGCGGATAATGGTGCTTGCTCACCTACCACCAAAAATAACGTTTTATAAAGTTTATAGGTATTATATTTTTAGTCTCAGCGCGCACTATCGACTGAATTTTAACTGACTTTTATTAATCTACTTCGTTTAGGAATTAATTACAGACGTATTATTTTTCTTATTCTACTAGGACAATTATTATTAATCCCATAATATCAGATGAGGAAGTTTGCCTTCTTAGTTTTTCAGCGCCAAGTAATTAATGTGTCTTGTGCTTCATTCTGGGTGATATCATAGTACGGCATATCCCGTTTTACAACCTACTACTTCTACCATCCCATAATGGCATATTATCCTATTAGTGGGGTAGCCAGCGGACCAGCTGCATTGCTGCATATAATAAACATACAGCTGTCTTCTCCGTGCAAAAAAAAATTAAGACATGAAGGATGGGTGTCAAAATATCTTTAATTTTTCGAACATCTGCATTTTACAGGACAATCGAAAACTTACGAAAAAGTGTAGGAGGCGAATTCTTTGCTGGGTGCTCCACGGAAGATTAAAATGAGAAGATTAAAAGGAAATATTTAAACTTTATAGAAACATGATTTGTTTTTAGCAGGACTTGTTGGCTATGTTGTAATGTTAATAATAAAGCGGAGCCTGTTGACAAGTCATTTCAATGACTTAACGGGCTTCGTTCGTTGGTTGCACAGTTTTTGTGAATATGTCTTTGTAAAAAAAAAAAAAATAATGGCCAGCATATTGATAAATCTTTTTGTTGAGCGCAGGGGTTTACTAGTATAGGTAATGTTTTGAGAACGCAGAGCTCAGAATGTGAACTCTTTCAATCAACAAGACTCGACAGATGTAGAATACCTTAAAACTATTTAGTTGTGCATGCGTGTAATGCCTTAATCATTGTGCACAACCAACTAACTAAAAATGGCGTATGACCCGAGAAAAATAATTAATTTTTTGAATGAATTTTGTACATATGTACCTTACAAAGTAGGTATGTCGATTACCAATCAAATATCATTATAACGCATTTCAATATAACGAAACATCAGTAAAGCGATATTTTTAGCAATCCTTATTTATATTATAAGGTATTTTATGTAAAAACCTAATATTTATAAAGCGCTTGAAAGTTTAGGATCCACCTTCCAGGAATTGTAGGTGAGTCTATATAAGTCGTCTCTTCAGTAAAAAAAACTTCTGTAAAAATCCGTGTATGTAAGCCCCTACCTAATGGTGCATAAAGAAAATGAAAATTTGAGTAGATTATTTATTGTTTGTAGCCTATAAAAGAGACGAATGAGAAAATTAGCATCTACAATTCAGCAAGGAGATATACCACCCACCCTGAATGTCTTATTTTTTAGATGATAATCTGCGTGTTTGCTTCATGCAGTTAGTTCCCTGGCGGTGTACCTTCAGGCGGTTCCCTAGAGGTGTACCTCTTGGGAGATGTGCTGTTATGGTATGATATAGTAGATGGTTTCGTGGAACCCAGCCAAATTAAATATCCCAAACTTTTTTTTTTTAAATTTTTCGAGTATTCTATAAAAAGTTATAGGTAGGTACCTATTCATAAAACGTCATTGATAATAATATAATTATTTAACATAATATTCAATTCAGTGAATACTTATTTTTTATTAATATCTACTGAGAGGCCAACCTGCATGTTCATTTATCTACTGGTTACCCCACTTCTGGGAAATATGCTGATCATATATAGACAAGTCACAAAGATCGAGTTAGTCCCAAATTAAGATAATATGAATCTTGTATTATGAGTAAAAACGCGACGATACATATATTATGTAGAATTGTAGATACATCTGAGAGATCGTGTGCGTAACAGTGATATACGAAAGGAATGTGGAATGAAAGTTGGTGTAATAACAAGGATGAATGTAAATAAGTTAAGATGGTTTGGGCACGTGGAAAGAATGAATGAGGACAGAATGACTAAGAAGATATATTTGGCTGAGAGGAATGGTGCTCGGAGACGTGGACGTCCGAGGATTAAATGGCAAGATCATTTAAATCAAATCCTACAGGACGGTCACGTGTTGAGCACGTTGAACAGGAGAGCATGCATGAGTATGACAGTGATGGAAGCGAAAGATGTATGCAAGGATAGAAGGAAGTGGCGCTCGATCCTTTCTGCCTACCCCGCGAGGGAAGCGGCGTGATGGTATGTATGTATGTATGTATGTATGCATTGCACTAAGACTAAACACATACCTATTATGCATGTAACACCCGGACCATTTTCAATTTTACCCTGACTAGGAATCGAACCCAGGACATCGTAACTCAAAGCCAAGAACGTTACATCTGCGCCACACCAAACGTCGTGGTGATATAAATAATTTGACAGCTCGATAGACATATTTATAATGCAATTTTTTTATTCTCAAAATTCGTAATAAGTCTAGGTATATATTGGACAGTATTGGATGTTATCTCATCAACAAATCACAAATACATTCAAGAAAATAATTATAACAATGAAATAATTGTTTGGTGCCTATTCAATATTTCAATACGAGCCTACCTATTTAAAGAAGTACCTACATCCACTTCCAAACAGAAATGATTTTTAAAATATTTGCGTAGGTTGTTTAGACTGCATATTTAATTTTGAAAATAGAACAAAATTCTATAGATCATTTTAATGCTAAGGCGTATATTCCATAAAATGCAAATTTGAATTGGTTTTGAATTTAAAGTATACATATGTCACCAACCTCAGTTTTTTTATGACACAGAGATGATTGATTATTTTCAGTGGGTTTTCGTCAATGAATAGGTCTCCCACTCTTTTGTTTTTTCGTACGTTGTGATGATATAGATAAATGGGAAAATAATTTACTGGGGATCGAATCGTACCTTAAGTAGGTATTAATTATTGATTTTCAAATTCAACTCTGAAAGTCATCATGAGACGTCTCTCTCGTGTTGTTCAATCCATAGTAAAACAAAACGCTTGTTCCAATTTATCTAATAATGAAATTCTATTACTTGTATTCTTGTATACCAATAGGTACTATAAATAATATTATGAGAAGAAAAAAGTGAAAATATTTACCTATTTATTAAATTAATTTTCTTCACTCTCTTTTTAACATTGGTACCTACTTTCCTATCTCTAATATAAAAAGTCGTAATGTGAACCCTCCGCATTATCTTTCTTTATGACCCTTTTTTGTCTATAACTTGTCGCCATCTTTGACTCTTATTGTTTTTTGCTGGCGCGTGGTTGTCAGTTGGGCCGTCGGTTATCGTTTCAAAATCATATTGTAAGTTTTTTGTCTTTTTCCACAAAGAGTTACACATTTTATCTTCATATTATGCTATTCGTGTACCACTATAAAATTAAATAAGTGGGCTCAGAGAATAAAAAGCCAACCGGGGAGATCGTCGTCATCTGTCAGCAAGATAAATTTTCACTGTGCCATGATCAAATGTTTTAAAATATTTTGTTAAATTACTTTTAATTTCCTTGATTATATGTAATTTTATTCTTCATTTTCAAACCATTGAATGTTTTCTAGCCTTTATTCACTGTTCTTTGTTCATAGATAACCCTGCAAGATGGGCATTGTGCATAAATTATTCTTCCTGTTGTGTAATTTAATTAACAATATCAAAATTGTTAATTTTTGCCGTACATTGATCACAATACATTTTTTTATTGAGAAATGTATTCAGATTAAGTAAAATCGATCATACAGAAGATGAATTCATTGCAAAGGCGCAATCTCCTCCAAACAAAAACTTTGTCACCCTGTCTTTAGTATTGGTGACACAACAAAGACATTTTTTACTTGTCTTTTCCATTATTGAGTTTTGCGATGATGTGCTTATCTAAGGTGCAAATTATTACCATGATTTTTTTCTTTCTAGGACTACAAAATGTCTGGTCGTGAAGGAGGTAAGAAGAAGCCCTTGAAGGCACCAAAGAAGGATGATAAAGATTTGGATGAAAGTGACTTAGCTCATAAGCAAAAGCTTAAGGAGCAACAAAAGGCTTTAGCTGTAAGTAACATTTTGAACTGGAATTTCCAACAAAAAATATGTTGTTATTTTTTCTCTATTCCTTCCATAAGAAGTTATTCATTCTTTGGCTAAGGATCAGTATTGTTTTTTGTGATTTTAACATCTTATGTACACTTATATTTAGTAATTAGTAATGAAATTTTTTCGTTATATTTCAACCAATTTATTATTGGTTGACCCACATTTTTGATAATGCCCCTTTGGGGACTTACAGAAAACATTGATTCTGATAAAGCATTCCCTGATCACTTGTAAATGGCCTTTGAAAATAGAATAGAATTACAGTGAATATTAAATGATACATATCTTAATAGTTCCTCTGTTTCTTCCTACCTTCAGTATGTCTATGTTAGCTGTATTATAAAATCTGTGTTTATAACACATCTAAGTTCAACTTATTGACAGGCCGACGGTTTTTGATGGAATTCATTATAATGAGAAATTAAAATGAAACATGATATTAAGTAATGTGCGAGCTGACTTTCAAGTGCTTCTGTTCTCATCATCATGCAAATATGAAAGGTAGCCATCACATCTTACATTGGCTGACAATGAAAAAAGCCGACTCGCAAATGAATAGTGACACGGTGAAATTACTAAATGTTGTCTTTCATTTTAATATCTTATTGTAACTCATGATTTTTGTTTATGTTTCAGGATGCCAAGACTAAAGCAGCGCAGAAAGGACCGCTGGTGTCTGGTGGAATCAAAAAGTCTGGAAAGAAGTGACGCCAAATACTGAAAAATAAATTTACCGCATTCATCAACACGACATTCAACTGCAATAGATATTTCTTTCATACAATGCTCGCCTGCTTTTGAAATCATTTATACCGTCTTGAAAATGTTTACCACACATTTATAATCAGAAACATGTATATCTGTAAAATTATCCACATCAAATAACATCTTTTCTCAAAGGATATATTTTTTTTTATATACTTTGAAGATTAATAATTAATGCAATGAAACACTTTTTATTTATTCTATGTTTAAAGGACATCCTATCATTCATGAGTTGCAAGATCTCATTTCTTCACCAGTAAAACACATTTCTAATTTGCAGACTTAATTATGTATTTTGTGCTTTAGCATTTTTTTTATATTACAAAATAAATACTACTTCTTAAGACTGGTATTTGTATATTTTATAATAATATCAATGGTCTGTTTTTTTTTTATAAATTTCATATTGAATATTGGCATTTTTCTGTATTTAAAAATAAATCATTTGTAATCTTTTCTACTTGTTTGTTTATTAACATTCCCGCTAGCCAATTTTAAGAAACGTATCGTCGGCTTAATTCTAATACACCTTAAGTCATTTTTTCAATTTCAAATTTGTGATGGATTCATGTTCCGTTTACAGTAATACAATTTTTTTATAAATTTTGTCAATTTTGTATTAGACATTTCGAAAGGAAGTATATACTGCATCACAAATAACCACTTCAATCCAAACGATTATTAAAAAAAAAATAAGTTTTTTATTCTTCGTGTTAAATTAGATACAATTGACTTATTAAGGTGTATTAGAATTACATAAGCCGACGATATGTCCAAAGTGATGTCTTGGATATTCTAGAACAAATTCATATTCTTTAAAAGTATTGTCTGTTAATACTCAAGAACACTACATAGTTAAGTGAAAGTACACAGTGGTTTTATTTATAATGGTTTTCAAATATTTTTTTGTTAAAAAAAAAACAATAATATTCAGAGCATTTTTCTAATTGTTAGTGATTAAACAGAGAAAGCAGACTCATTCTATCTCAAAAGGCAGGCGTGGTGTGGTAAAAGGGAGAACGACCTGCCTCGGAAATATAACAGAATAGCGAGGAATACTGAGTGGGGAGGAGTTGTTCTAGCTGGCAAAAGACAGATATTTTACGCCAGAGTGATACCTGACGTTGAAAGAGACCTAACATGGCACTGGAATAGAATCTCCCAGAAGTGAGGATGAATTGAACCTCTTCGCTGAATTAAATAAACTGCCATGAAAAATGGTGTAAACTTATATAGGTTCAAAATGCAGATCCTTGACTCAAATTTTGCTGGTTTTGAATCCTAAAAAAACTTTAAAACTGGTATCACAGAAAACTGAACAACAAAATTTATTTTTTCCATAGATATACATTTTTTCGGAGATTCTTTGGAACTAGACTTGTGGAAATTTAAGGTTCAATATTTTTCTATACTTTTATTAATAAAAAATATGTATACAAAGTCTAGAAGTCAAAGATTAGAACCTATAATTTTTTTATTAGGAGTGCAATACAAATTATATCCCCAAAATCCCACATTTTATTTATTGATTTAAACAATACACAGCTGTAACTTTTAACAATAATATAATAGTTTTCATCTATTTCTTTACAATCCACTTTCTGTACATTCTATTACCATCCATAACATAGTAAAAACAAAACATCATTTACCATTACATTACATAACAGAAACAATAAGCAAACATAGATACCCAGAAGAAGCACAATACATATTACATATTATTTATCCAAGCTTATGGTATGAGACTTCTAAACCATGTACAGTGGAACCTCTCATAACGAGTTTAATTTGTTCCAGACTCTTACTCGTTATGCGAAACATTTTTTTCTATAGAAATCAATGTAAAATACAATAATGCGTTCCATGCTGCCGAAAAAATAAGTATTCTTGGAGTACTTAATGATTTTTTTTATTAACATTTATTCAATTAAAATTACTTATAAAAGAGTGTAACAACTTGTAATACAATCTAGATTAGCAAAAAAACATACCTAAATAAAAATATGAATTTATGACAAATAATTAACCATTTTTAACTAGAAAACTAAACATAACCGTTTCGTAGACATTCTTGACACTCCCTTTGAAGCATCCATCTTCTTAATTTTATCTTTGTTCTTGATAATAGTGCAAATCGTTGATGTTGACCGATAGTATGTGCGAGCTAGATATGCCACGCTCACACCTTGTTCTCGCTTTTCAATGATTTTATGTTTCATTTCAACAGTTATTTTTATTTTCTTCTTGTGTTTTTCTCTTCTAGGACAATTTTGAACGGATTACAATACTTTGCTCATAAAAAATTACTAATAATATCAATACAAATTTTGGAAGAATGGGTGATCACATGCGAAACCAAGGCGCTAACGGAGCGAGTGCTAAACACAGACTGATGTACCTACTGGCGCGGAAGTCCCGGCTCAGAAGGTCACAAGTGAATGTCGTGAAAAAAGGACTCACCCTTTCTCTGTAACTCGTTATGCAAAACATCGCTCGTTATGGGAGCAATTTTTTCACATTTTATTTTGCTCGTTATGCGAATTACTCGTTATGAGAGGTTCCACTGTATTAGTTTTAACCTGTTAATGGGCATTCCTAAAAAAAAACAGGATAAGAAAAAGAAAGGTTTACTATCAATACATATATCTTTATTAATCCATCTTTCTACACAATGACATGCCAAAATAACATTTTTTTTCTATTTCTGATTTCTATTTATCGTACACAAGTTATTTTTAAATGTAAAAAGAGTGACGATGGTGCATATTTTTACATACTTAAGGGGCCCTTTTAGCAAAAACGATAAAACATTCAATTTTCAACAAGTTTGGTACACAAACTCTCAAAACTTGTTAACCCTACGAACATTTTGATTTGATAAAATATGAAAACAAATATTTATTACCAATATCAAACTTTAACTTTAAAAAAAAAACTTGATTTTTGCTTCATAGTATTCGTTTATAAAAAAAAGCATATTTCTAAAAATCGAATTCGGGGGTGTGTCTGGTACATAAATGCACGAGAATCCTACAAATGTTCGTATATTTTTTTTGATATTACGAATACTTTAATAGTTATTACAATTATAGAACAAATAAATTATATATTTTTTGTTTTTTTTTCATGGATATTGACTGATTTATAATTTTTTTTTTGATAAAATTTCTCATATTTTGGAACCAAAAATCACCACATGAACTCAATTTTTTGTATACTAAAAAAAGTTTTCTAAAATCTATAGTATTTATATATTTGATAGGATGAATAAAAAATATATATATTTTACAAATAATTTGTATTTTGATATAACAAAGAGTACCTAAATAAATCTCGTCAGTCTGCGATTTATTTATTTTTTAGTAAAAAACTAATATTGGTAATAAATATTTGATTTTTTATTTTATCAAATCAATATGTTCGCAAGGGTCAACAAGTTTTGGCAGTTTTTCTATCAAATTTGTTGAAAATAGAATATTTTACCGTTTTTGCTAAACGGGGCCCTTAAGACAATTAGTGTAAAGAACATTAGTGACTGAAATAAAATTAATATTTTACAATTAATTATACATCTGTATTGACAAACTATGTATGATTCATAAAAACCTTTTTCCTGCTGAGACCGCCTTGGCCAAAAGCTGTTATGGTCTCAGTGCAGGCTGTTGTTTTATAATACATAATAATAATAATATGCTTTGCCATGAAAATACGGAAAGATGAAGACTCTTAAACATGTATAGATAAATTCAGACAGAAATTAAAGAAATTCTTTTATAAGTATTAGTGAAATTGTAGAATTTTACGAGGGAGTTTTTACCATTGCTAGCGAAGATATATTAGATCGGTAATTCAAAGAAAAAAATTGATCATGCAGCTGATAAATTTTGTATCCAGTTTTAAACTGACGTTGCATGTATGACAATACTTTGCTAACGCTTAAAGGACATCAATGGTGGAACACAAAAATTCCGAAAAAATGTACTGTGCTTCAAGTCTCGTATGTCTATGATTGCTAGACTAGTTTCGTAGCCAATCAGACATTTCAATCGTAGAGCATTATGTAAACATAGTAAAATCAATCGGAAGATGTGATAATGTGATCCAAATTGGCTCTAGGCTGACTTAAGATTAACTTTTAGTGTCCTTGGACAACATCCACCAATGAAGTGTTACAAAGTAAATGGCGATACAATCAATGAAATTAAATATATCTCGATTGGTGGACCTCACATCAAGAAAAGCGTAGGACAAAATTTGTGAAGAACATTTGACATTAATTTTTTAAATTATTTATGCATTTAAAAAAACTCCACTTTGGCACATTATCATAAATTGATTTGCAAAGACAATAAATATTCGTAAAAAAATTGTCAGCAATACAAATAAAAAGGTTCTCTAATATCAGTGTGAACTTATGAAAAGTTGAATGAGTTATGCACAATAATTTGCTAAACTCAGGAAATTGAAAAAAATAAATTAGTTTCATAATAAAATTTCCAATTTTTTTTAAAGATAGTTAAAGCAGTTAAAACTAAAAATTCTCAGTTAAACCATCATAAGTTAACTCAATAAAAAAACAATAGGAGTTAATTTGAAAAAAAAAACATGTCTGTCTGAGATTGGTTAAGACATTGTTGCATAACTGACTTATAGACTGACTTGTAAAACATTTTTTTGAGTTAAAACCATAAAACATTCTACTTATATACATATCTTCTACAAATTATTTTTATCATAGTAAAAAGAGGACAGAAAGATTATAATGTGATAGCTTTCCTATGTTCTCGAGAGAAACTATAAGAGTAAAGGAACATACATAGACTTAGTTTAGTATCTGTAAAAAAATGTTTTTTACATACCGTCAATTGAGATAAAAAAAGTAATACAAATTTAAAATATTTTGAACTCAGGAAAAATTTAATAATTGAAAAATCAAATTAATCCACGATTTCGTAAAGTAAATGAGGTTGTATTTTTTATATGGCGTAACCATTTGAAATAAATGAGAAAGCTCTAGAGACATTTGTTTGGACAAGTCTTAGGGTTTCGCATTATAAGTACCAACTTATTCGGGGGTATAGGAGAATTTCTGCCCATCAGACCACAGCCACAAAGCCGGGAACAAGTAAGTACTTATTTGTAAAAAAGTTCTGCGCTAAGCACATGTCCAATTTGCAATAACTAAGAATGGTATATCAGATATAACCAACAGTTGTACGATCTATATGGAGATCTTACCATAACATTCGAGATTTTTATTGGGAGACTTAGGTGGTCTGGCACATACAACAAGTGGAGGACATTCCGAGAAGTCTTTTGAATGACACACCAGAGAATCAAAGAAAACCAGGGAGTACAAAGCTTCAATTGCTGGATGGTGTGAATAGGAATGCACAACTCATTAGCATCCAGAACTGGTGAATAGCAGCACAGGATCACCAGTCATGGAGGCGTGCTCTAAAGGAGGCCAAGATTCAACCTGGGTTGTAGAGCTACCAGTGATAATGATAACCATTTAATTTTTTTTGATTTTTAAATTGTTTAAAAAACTATATGTTTATACTATCATCACGATATACCTCATAGTGGAGTAACCAGTTGGCTTGCATTCAATAAACATACAGTTTTTAAGAATATTACAAAACGACATTTCATCTGCATAGCTGGCAGACTGTACAAACTGCCTTTAGTAGGAAACAGAAAAAGTGTCCCGAGGCTTAAGAATCGGATTAGGCTGGTTTAAGAGCATTTTGCTTGTAGTACGTTCACCAATCACACCAATTCATGTTACCAACCATATGTCCAACATCTGTTGAGAATACATCAACAGTTTGTACATCCCTTGCCAACAATTAAAAAAATAAAATTTCACATTCAATTGTTTTCAAGATAATTTAAAAAAAAAAGAACACATTCATAAAATTAAGGGAAAGTAAGTAACTATAAGATAATAATGTAATTTAACTTAAGTTTAATGAAAAATTCTACTTAAAATTATTTTTTAATTAAATCTACTATTTAATACACTATTATATAATATAGTTGTTATTAATATTATTACACAATAAGTAGGTACTGTGAAACATCAGCTCTCTCGCTCACTCACAAACACACAAGATATATTATATTAAAATTAATAGGTATCTACTGTTTCACTCATTCATTACTTTTTGTCTTTCTTCACACTTTTGCTGTCTTTTGAAGACCCCTGAAACAATAAATTGAGAAAATTTATTATTTTTATTCAAAGGGAAACTACACTACAAATTTTTTTGGCAAAATTGACTTATATTCATTTTTCAAATTTTGCTCAATTTGCTTCTTTCTATGTAATTTGACAATATCCATAAATAAGAAAAAACATGTCAAATTTTTCTCAAATCAAAGCAGAGATACATAATTCAACTTTATATCATTTGCATTTCAAACAAGTTTTTATAGCTGACAACTGTAAGCCCTCTGGTGGTGGACTCATGAACTAATTTGAAAGATGAATTTCATGCAAATTTGTATGGGAGTATTTGATTATCTGGTAAATTGTATTATTTAATCACAATATATCTTAAAATTATGTGTTTTTCACATAATATTGTAATTATTAGATCATGAACATAATTGAATTTTTCTTTTCCTTATTCTAAAAACGATGAATTAAAGAGAATTAAAGACAAAGTTATCCGACTGGCAACATTGTCATTCCTACTGTAGCTTTAAATTTTTTATAGGCCTATAACTATTTAAGTAAGATGTCAAATTATTAATTAATTACCTTGGCAGGTGTCTTGTCTTTTGCAGTCTTATCAGATGTATCTACATCAGCTTTCTCCTTGTCCAATTCTTCTGCTGCCGCTTTCATTGTTATCGCACCAGGTTTGTACATTTCTAAAATAAATAAATACGTAGCGGAGAAAATGTATAACACAAAAAATATTCACTCAAAGTTTACAAAATACTGTCTCTGTAAACATTTCTAATTCAGCATATCGTCGTTGCATATTCAAAAAGGGACATGTGAATTCATAAATGTTTTGACATTTCCAAAATAAACTGCTCATAATGACATCATAACCATTTTATAAAGTGATTCTTAGTATCAAATATTAAAATTCAATACTTAAAGAATAATATCACATGCCAATAAAAAATCCAAACTACAATTTTAATGCCTTAATGAACAATTTTAAAAGAGTATGCCCAAATAAAAATGTGCGCACATGTGTCTTTTTGAATATGTAACGACGATATTTAAGAAAGAGTCCAGTAAAAGGCAGGTGTTTGCCACCTATCCTAAAGCGTTAATTTCTTGTTGGTACGGAGAGGACAGCTTGCATGTATATTGATACACAAAAACCTTTGATGATATCCATCAATCTTTCCATAAAGATGTATACTCAGATTCTTAATATACCTACATTTTCCATTTATTAGCATTATTATATTAGAAATATTAATTACCTGGTGGCTCCTTGGTAACTTCCAAAAGTTCTAATTCAGTATAGTCCTTGGTGCATTCCTTGAAACGGAACACCAAATCTGAGAACGACTCCAAGAAACTGCGGCCTTCTTCTATCGTGAACAAAGACTGAAAATAGAAAATCAAAATTGATCAATTTTCATCCTACTTTTCTTCATTAATAATGATGCTGCTCGTAAAAAAGTACAGAAACCATCTTTTTACACTTATAGTGATTATGTAAAATGTCCCTTTTCTGATACCTAAATATTATTTTGTGAAATTGATGTTTTGTAAAAGGTTTAAATTTAACTTTGAGATACACCACCTACACTATTTTTGTTGTTTTCTTATGACAGAGAGGATAGCCTGTATGTTCATTACACACAGTCAGCCCCTAGCTACCCTATTTATGGGAAGTGTAATGATGGTATATATAGACGGATAGTCGGTATAGACGTGGACGTCGGAGGATCAAATGGTAAGTTCATTTAAATCAAATCCTACAGGACGGTCACGTGTTGAACACATTGAACAGGAGAGCATGCATGAGGAATTGTATGACAGTGACGGAAGCGGCGTGATGGTATTTATGTATATGTTGTATATGTAAAAATTTAATAATCCGAGCTAGTCTGTCTTCCTTCTAGCCTAATTCAAGATTTTTTATCTTATCTTCAGTTATATCCTGCTGCTTAATACAAACAATAATGATACCTTGAATATGTTATAGCAGTGCTCGGCCTTTTTTCTTAATAAATGTGCCTTCTTTCCAAACTCTATCTCCTCGTCTTTAGGCAGACTCCACTGCTTCAGATTGCCGGTGTATTTCCTCATTCTCTTCACGGCTTCCAGGACACTAGGGTGCTTGATCAACATGATCGGCCTCACCTCCAATTCTACGCAAAACAATAATTTAAACTTTAACAAATAAAAAGTAAAAAAACATTAATCATGTCTCTAGAATTCAACTGTCACTCATTCTATTTTTTACGTTTTCGAGTGTCCTGTAAAAAACAATTATTAAAAAAATACCACATATAAGATTTAAAGTCTTTAATCGAGCAGTGATGAGGTATGCCAGCTGTCCTGAATGTCTTTTTTTTAATGGTAAGGAGAGGACCACTTATATATTCAATATGTGCTTTAAAGCAGGCGGTCAAGGACCACTTTATCACACAAAATATGGCATCTGTTTCCTAGTCCCTTTTCCTACCTATTCTTCTCCTTTTTTACCTCCTCTTAAATATTTTGCGATTGTATTTTATTTTACAATTTTATCTTTCTGACAATTTTTTTTTTTTTTTTTACAATTTTATCTCTTTGAGATTTTTTTATGATTTTTGTTTTTAGTGATTTTCATGATTTATAGCGCCTGACATGCCATACGATTATATATATATATATATACCTCCTCTTTCCTACTTTTATGATTTTCTTTATGTGAAAGTTACATGAAATTGGGTTAGTTCGAAGAAATCGCACCTCTGCGATAAACTCGTCTTCTGTATATTGTTTTTTTTTTTTTAAAAGATATATCTGGGTTTTGTTATAAACCCGAATACAACCTTATACACCTTTCACACTAAGCTAAAAGCTTGTGCCGTGAAAGGGGAGTTTGCTGGCACCTGGAATCGAACCACGGACCCCTTGTTCTGAAGGCCGAGACTCTACCTCCAAGCTACCGACGAACTCAATTGTATGATGTATTTTTGTGTGAATTTGCTTGTAATCAATATACAGTAAAAAATAAATAAATAAAACCAAAGATTAACTCAAATATATATAAGAAATACCATGATAATAAATCAAAAAAGGTGTTGATTCATTGTATTTTTACTCAAAACTTTTATCATGTTTAAAAACTCGAGTAAAGATACAATAAAAATATATTTAAATAATAAAATTGTAGATAGAATGATTTTTTAATTACCTGCCATTTGTGCCAAAAGTTCCGAGCAGAGTGTAACTTCAGGTTCATTGTATGAGAGAGCCGTCCTGATTCTGATTTCCAAATCTAACAGCTTGTTCTCATTGCGGAAGAAATTCAATTTATCTTTCCTTATTTCTGAAACGAAAACATAATATTAAAACAGTGCAACTAGTACGTGATTTTACACTATCATAAAATTTACTGTATAAAGTCGCCATGATGTCCTTCATGTCTGAACATGAAACAAAAAAGGTGGTGAGAATGCTTTTAATGACAAGATTACTCACTTTATTTAGAGTAACGTAAAGATGAATTAAGTTTACAGTATGAAGAGAATAATCCTGATTTTTTTATTTATTTCCAGATATACAAAAACTTCTAACTAAACATTACATTACATTTAATCAAAATACAAATATTCTTAAAATAATTATAACATACGAAATTGAATTTAAAAAGATGGATGAAGATTAAGTCTGCTCTGGGACAGTATGATTGGTTTATGTTTTTGATTGGTAACCCAAACTGCAGATTTGTGTTAGAACACTTTTGATATTGTACCTGTTTCTCTTTCTTTCTTTATGGCCGTTAATTCTTCATCATTTAAGTTCAAGTCTGTCTCAATTTGTGCTAATATTGACTCAGATGTGATTTCTCCATTTTCTAAAAAAAAGTATTCATTCAAACAAATTAATAAAAAAATGCGACAGAATTTTTAGTATTCAAAAACCCAGAGATACATAATTATGTAATGTTATAATTATATGTCTGGGGGTCTAAAAAGAAAATTAACTGACTACATATAACAATTTATTGGCTGGTTTTTAGAAACTGCTTTAATAGCAATAAACCTGACACTTGCGCTATGTTATTTTGTACAGTAAAAAAAATTATAACATAATTTACAAACAATTTATACATAAATACTTGCCTAGTTGAGTTTTTAGCTTAAGACTATTCTTTGCCATGTTATTCTCCCAGATTTTCTGCGCTTCCGGAGATCCAAATGTTTGTGGCCGATTCTAAAAATAAAATAAATTGCAAATTTATTTTAAAAATGTTTTTTTTGTATATACTTATGTAACATCAAGATTATGGGTAATAAAATCAAAAATATAGCTTACTTGGTATAGTTTGAGTCCAACGACTTTTCCATTTGGCAGAACGCAAAGGAGAATGTTGTCTTTCTGTTCTGCACCCTCTGAAATAAAATTAAAACACAACTGAAATAATAAATTGATCAATGTCCATAGACAACGCTTGTATAAAATATTACCAACATAAAAGTATCCATCTATACTATGTATCCAGCTGCAAAATAGCAAATATGTGAAACATACTGTCTACAAAATTATGATGTCTCCCATAAATGGGGTAGTCAATGGATGCACTGAATGTAAAAAACATACAAGTCATCCACACTATGGTTAAAAAGAAGAAATTCATGGTTACTGGCATACTTTATCGCTAAATTGAAGCTGTTAAATGTCTCATATGCGAAGTTTTACGAATTTCTGCTTTTTCAGGACACTCAAAACTTACTGAAAAGAGTGAGAGAGCTATTCTAATCTGTGCAATCTACAATACAAATTTTTATCTACATTACCTACCTACATAATCGTCATTGCATATTCAAAAAGGGACATGTGAATTCATAAAAGTTTTGACATTTCTAGAATAAACTGCTTATAATGATGTTATAACCATTTTATAAAGTGATTCTTAGTATCAAATATTAAAATTCAATACTTAAAGAATAATATCACATGCTAATAAAAAGTACAAACTACAATTTTAATGCCTTAATGAACAGTTTTAAAAGAGTATACCCAAATAAAAATGTGCGCACATGTCTCTTTTTGAATATGCAACGACGATATGCGAAGTTTTACGAATTTCTGCTTTTTCAGGACACTCAAAACTTACTGAAAAGAGTGAGAGAGCTATTCTAATCTGTGCAATCTACAATACAAATTTTTATCTACATTACCTACCTACATAATCGTCATTGCACATTCAAAAAGGGACATGTGAATTCATAAATGTTTTGACATTTCCAGAATAAACTGCTCATAATGACATCATAACCATTTTATAAAGTGATTCTTAGTATCAAATATTAAAATTCAATACTTAAAGAATAAAATCACATGCCTATAAAAAGTCCAAGCTACAATTTTAATGTCTTAATGAACAGTTTTAAAAGAGTATGCTCAAATAAAAATGTGCGCACATGTCTCTTTTTGAATATGCAACGACAATATCAAATTTAACAGATGAATGAATGGTTAGACAAATAATTCTACTCGCAGATGGACGAATAAAAACTATGAAAAGAATAGTTATTTAAACAGTAAACCTTTTTGATTCTCTTTTACACCAAAATCCTTATCAGCCTTTTTAATCATATCCTTATTATCAAAATCACCATCATTTACACTCCCTTCAGACTCATTGTCTGTAAAACTTGCTTCTTCTTCTGAATATTTTTTTTTTTCATTTTCGCTGCTGCTAAACTGACTAGAAGAACTACTCGCAAAATCACTTGAATCAAACAAATCACTATCAGAACTCTGATCCCAAATTTCAAAATCGGCTTCATTGATTTCCGAGATGATGTTCGCCATTTTCTTCGCCGCCGACGCGGCACTGTTACGTTTCGGTCTTGACACCTTTTCCACATTATCAAAAATCGCTTCATTTGGTTTCAGTTTTTTGCCAAATTTCTGTATAGCTCTCAATCCTTTTGATTTACGTTTTCTGTTAGTAGATTTTATATTATCTAATGTTTTTCTTGAAGATTGTAACTTGAAAGGCACTACAAACTTTTTGGTTACGACAGGTTTATTAATTTTAATTGGAACATCTTTGATTTTGTTTTCCTTAACCGCATTATCTGATTCAATTTGCGTTACTGCGAGTTTTGATTTTTCTTTAATCACGTTCTCTGATTTATTTTCTATTATAGGAAGTTGGTATTTTTTTTGAGGCACATTCTCCAATTCCTTTTCTGTTTGCATAAGTTTGTATTTTTCCTGTGTAGGATCATTTGTCTTGAAAACTTTCAGCAAAAAGATGTACGAATTCAATGGTACATGATACCACGGCAATCGAGCTGTATAATAAATGTAAATGGAAGAGCAAGGCTGCACAGCATATTTATTTGGAGTTTCAGTGTTGACGAATCCAAAGAAATGTAAATCTTCTATCTTGTTTGTAGACTGTGCACATTTTTTCAAATAATCATGTCTTACAGCATAAAAAGGCCCATTATAAATTTGACTCTCATCTGAATGTACGGCAGTATTAGCATGCGAAGATAAATAATAGCAATATTTATTCGGATCTATGTATTCATTGCAGGAATCTGTATCGGTATTATCAGACGACGATCCATTGATCTTATAACAATTATTCTTATATCTCTGCTGAGAGATTTTCATTTTGATGACTCCACGATTTAACTTTGGATATTCCCAAATTATTTTATTCGCCAAAGATTCGATGAGCATCATTTCAGCTGGACCATATTTAAACTCTGGCTTTGCAACATGTAGACCTTGTTTCTTATGCGACCAATACGGATCATATTCCTCCTCAAAAGCGGAAGGAGTATAAAAACTTTTCTTGGAATTGATGGGAAGATTTCTCGGTTTAATTGATGCACTCCTTATGCTTTTCACTTTATTGACAACAAACGAAGGCGTAGCAACTTTTTTACAAGATTTAGGTTTCGTAACTCTTGGTTTTCTAGTTCTTGTTCGTTTAACGATAGCTTTCTTTATAAATGCTTCTTCTGATGCAGTTTTACTATGATTAGATAATTCTTTCGACATCAATTCATTTTCTTGAACTCTTTCAGACTGCGTCGTCAACGTCGTAAAACAACTTTCCTTATTACTTTCATTAGAAGAGAACGAAAAGTCTTTTACCGGAACAGCAGCGCAATATTCTTTAAAGCTATTGTAGAACATGGGTAACGAAGGTTGAACTTCCACGTCAATATTCTGAGTGATAACATTAGGATAAGTATCAACAAATTGTACTTCATTTACGTTAGATACCAGAGTAGTATTATATTGAGGCACGCAATACGAATTTTCCAAATTTTGTTGAGGTATGATCTTATTCTTTGAATTACACAGTGTGTTGCTGTATCTGTCGTTATCTTCAGATTCAGGATTCAAAACATCATTTGTAGACATTAGCAAACTTCCCAAAGTTGTAGCAAAATCTTCACAGTTATTCATAGATTGTAGATTATTGGCACATACTGCTACTGGAGATAAAATACTATTTTCTCTATCATTACAAAATTTCAAATTTGTTTCAATTTCACGTTCATCAATATCCATGTTATCGAAACATTCAATAGTTTTGAAATTTTCTTCCACATCATCTCTATTCTTTGGTATATCTTTATTTTCTTTTTCGTAAATACCACCAACTTCAAATTCATCATCGATTTCCATGTCCGAATAAAAATCAATATCATTGACTTCGTAATCGTCCAACTTTTTATGAGAAGTATTGAATTCCTCAACAGCATGATTAAGATTTGATAACTTTTCCATACTTAGTATTGTTTCAATGCCTCTATTGCTTTCCAATTCATTGAGAGCCGACAAACTTTCTCTCGTTAAATTCTCCAAACAGACAAAAGATCGTGATTTATCAACATCCGACAATGGCACAATGGGAAAATCATTTTCCTCTTCATTAATATGAAGCATAACAAATACTTTATCGATCAAATCATCTATAACATCCTTTACTACATTTTCAGCATTGTTCTGCTCCAAAATGCCTATTTCATTATCCACAACAATCTTAGCGAGGCTTGTGTTCTCTTGGACATTTTTAGTTGGTTCCACATTATCTTTTAAATAATTCAATATGGTTTCTACAGTATTTTCTGAGTTGTTCAAAGATGTGTTGATAGGTATGGTGTCGCCAGAAGTTCCGCAAGTATAATTTAATTCCAAATCTTCCAACAATGGTTCATAAGACTTTTTGCTAGATTCGAAGCTGTGAAATGATTGTTCGCTTTCGCTTATTGTAGAAACATTTCTACAAAAGTTTTCAACTTCTGATTGAATATCATTTTCTCTTTCTAAAGGCTTCATCTTGCTTTCCAACATAACTTCATCAATCCAAGAGTTAATATACTTATTAAGATTTGTTTTGATATGAAACATGTTATTATCTGTTTCTAAATTCACATAAGTTGTAGAAAAAGATTTCAATTTGCGTTCATTTATGACATTCCTAGTTTTCTTCACTATTCTGCCACAAAAGCTTTTTGTTTTACGGTTTTGTGATATTTTAAATTTATTTGAATTCGGAATGTCTTCTAAATTAATATTTTGCTCATCATTAAATATCACTTGTTTTGCTTGAGATATTTCGTCAATATTTATTTTATTTTGATCTAAAGGCACTGTTTCCACAGACAAACATTCCAACGTACCCGAAGAACACTTTTCTTCTAAAATGGGCAAAACATTTCCACCAAAACTATCCACTGACACAGACCACAAATATTTCCCTTCGGAATCCATCAAAGTGTTTGTAATATTTGTAACTTTACTCAAATCTAATCCACCAACAGGATTTGAATTAATTTCTTCAGGAATCTCGTTAATTTCGTTTATTTCACAAGCATTATCTTGAATTGAATTCATCAAAAGGCATACACAATTGTTGACCATTAAATTTGCTCTATTATTTTTATTCATGTTAACACAACAAGATTTAACTTTATCACTGAATCTTTGTAAGATTGCAGGGAAAACTTGAAGTGTCAAACTACTTTGCACATTTTCTTCTGAAAAATCTTCCACAAATAATGGATATTTTTTGACCAAGTCTTCAAATAATGTAGAAAGACTGATATAAACTTCACTTGTACCATATATTTCATCTAAACACTGTTCCAATCTTTGCGATATCATATTCTTAACGAATTCAAAAATATCATCATCAGAATGATTAATTTCTTTTTGGGTTATAGTTTTTCCTTCATCTTCAACTAAACATGGTTTTTCAACACCACCAAACTCTTCTTTAAGCTTTGTAGAATCATCTTTGGCATCCTCTGTCTGACTTGAGGGCAGAATAGAGTTTTCAATTACTTTTTTTGTGTAGGAAAAAAAACTAGCAATATCTATTTTCTTTATATTTACACTACAAGCTGTTATATTTTTGAAATAATGAGTGAAACGTGACTGGGGAATATTTATATGCATATTCTTTTGAGAAATAATATTATTCTCATCACTCTTTTGAGACAAAATTTCTTTATTTCCCATGGTTAAACAACTACAACTGAAAATAGGAGGGAAAATAAAGAAAAATTTCAGACCATAGCCAACTTAAGAAAACTTACTCAATGTTGCCAAGTGAAAAAACCTAACAAGAAATACTAGAAAAGTGTTACTACAATGCAAAAAAAAAAACAAATTCTAATCCTCTTATTTATGAGGAATAAAACATGTAAATCTGTTTATTAACCTTCAATATTTTTGCTGGCTGTTCCATCTTCCAAGTCATTCTGAAAGAAAAATTATGAAATTAGAATAATAAGATACATAAATTATTATTATCAAAATGAACAAGGCATAAAAGAAGTAAACTCTGATGTTGACTTACGGCACTGATAAATTTAAATCGCTCATTGCTTTCTTTGACAGCTTCACCATTCTGTACAATGCTCTTTTTTCCTTTCTTTGTAGGAGGAGCTTCCTTTTCTCTCTCTTCATTTTTGCCATTTGCTGCATCATTATGTTCGGAAGCCTCCTCTGCAAGTTTTGCTCTTTTTACACTAGGAGCTTCATCATCTTGTTCATCCAAATACCTTTAGCAAAGAAAAAAGACAGTATGTGTGAAACCTCCATAATTTTCAAATGTGGAATGTTATATTCCATTTTCTAAGCTTAATCTTTTAACATTATAATAAACATAACATATAAATAAAATTAAGTAACCTTTTGGGTTTAATTTTTCTACCACTTCGACTTGTTGTTGATTCCACTACTGCATCTGCTTTGGGAGTGACAGTTTCAACTTTCTGAGCCTTTTTGGGTGATTTCTAATGAATAAATAAAAGCTTATGTATTTAAACAAAAAAAAATACAAGCAATGTCTAATATAAATATTTCCAATATAAATAAAAATGTTATTCTCAATCGCTCTGAATTCATATATCTCAACAAATCCAGTCGGCAAAGAATTATTTTACTCTAGGCCAACAGATAAAAACAAAATAATAAAACCTATTTAATATTTTGTTAGTGCCTGAATATTGGCCATAATAAAAACACTCTCTATCTCTAATACTTTCTTTGACATAATTCTTATCATAAGTTCAATAAAAATCTTTTTTAAAGCCTAATTTAATAGACGAGATATAAAATTGAAAATCATCGCCATAATCTCAACACTATGAAATTGAAAAACACCTACAGCTGCTTTAGGCGTTTTAGGAGCAGCAGGTTTTCTTCCTCTTCCAGGAGTAGCTTTAGAAACTTCTTCTTTATCTCCCTCGTCTTTCTCTTGAGCCGATTCTGTAGCTGATTCCACTGGGGCAGATGGTTCTGCAAAAAAAAACATGAATGAAATAGAAAGTCAGTACTTTCTTCTTTTCTATGCTAAATGAAAGCATGGCTAACCATTGTCTTTGAGTTCTTCTGTGATACTGTCACCAGTTTCAGGAAGAGTTGGTTCATCTACTTCCATTTGACTATCTCCTTCTTTCTCTTGGCTACCATCTACACTCTTTGCTCCATCTTCTGTGATGTTCTATAATCAAAATTATAGCAAGTTAACACACTACAAAATCAAAATATTCAGAATATTCAGAATATATACATACATACATACATACATACATAGACAACTCACACAGATCGAGCTAGTCCCAAACTAAGATGAATCTTGTATTATGGGCACTAACGCGACGATACATATATATACAATGCACTACACACATATACATGTAACACCCAGACCCAGGACAATTTGAAAAAGGTCATTTTTCACTTTGCCCTGGCCGGGAATCGAACCCGGGACCTCGTGACTCAAAGGCAAGAGCGTTACCTCCACGCCACACCGGCCGACTATTTCTAAAAATTTCTCCAAATTCTATTTACATTACAATTCAAAAACCAAACAGGGTCTCACACGTTGTGTAAGACTAATATTTACTGGTTCTTTAAATTCAGTCTTATAGAATTGATACCAACTCGTAAAACAGAATAAAACAGAAATATGATATGTAAAATTGAGTAAATATAAAGTTAAGTCAAAAAACCTTTTCATCATCAATGTTAGTGTCATTTCTTGATTCATCTTCGACAGTGGTATCTGCGTCAATCTTAAACGAAACAAAAGCATTAAAATTTTAAATTCAAACCAAAATTTTATATCATATTTTTATTAACTGTGTCGGTGCACACGTCATAGAATTCCATAATAAGGTAATTTGAAACAAATGTTTCTTTCTACTTTAAATTATTGATCACGAGAGAGACGTCTTTCGATTTATCAGATTGATAATGACCTGATAAGTAGAAAGACCTCTCTCGTGATGACTGATTCATAGTAGAAAGTAACACTTGTTTCAAATTGCCTAATCATATTTTTAGATTCAAATCTTAAATCATATATTTAGAAGTTTTTAAATTTAAAATCCAACATACTTGTGAAGTGCTTTGTGATACACCAGAAACATCTGCATTAGATGTTACTCCTAACCTAGTGATCTCTTCCTCGATCTGAGTCAACCCATCGTTGTAATCCCTGCGTTTGATAGCTTTGGCCAAAAACTGTTGTTTATTTTGAAAATAATCGAAGAGATCATTCGCAGGTAAATTACCACTAGAAAATTAGCCTCATATTAATAACCTTATTCGTGTTTAAAACACTATTTGTTTTATTTAAAACGTGTTCCAAAATATACTTACGTCTCTCCAGTTCCAAAGAAAAATATGTTGTACTTTTTTCCATTCAAGTCGTTTACCTGAAATAATTCAAAGAAATTTATTTAAGATGTCTGTCAACAAATAATATTAAGTAATTATACAATATGTAATTCAACAAAAGAAATGTGAGCTTGTCAATAAAAGTAATAAGTTTTCCTAGCACATCTAAATCCTCCACGTTCGGTTTCAAATACATTCTTTTTTCAAATTCTTTTAATTTTCAGTGTTGTATTTGACAGGGATGCCTCCACATAAAATATTTATTTCTATTAAATTTAGCACATAGGTAATGTACCTATTGGGGTTGATATAATATTCTTTTGACTCATTTTGCGATTTAATTATTTATTGTCGCTGCAGCAGTTGTCGCGTTCTGGAGTCAAAGAGTGTTTCAGAAGAAAACAGCGTATTGAGGTTAAGAATATGACAAAATATTCAAATATATTTACGAATCAATTATAGATGAAATAATTGCATACCTTTGCCGGCCACGCAGGGTAGCCTTTAACTTTAGCAAAAACAAAATCTCCAGGCTTAAAAACTTTGCTCTTTTTCACCATTTTTCAATTCCAGACAACCGGTGATATGAAACCTTGTAGAGACGAAATGAATCGTTATAATGTATAAACTCGTATTAAACGTAAATTATACGAGTTTACAGTGTAGGCAATCCAAATGTTGATCAATATTATTAAAGTACTGTCTTTATAATATCCAATCTAATCCAAATTTGTCAAAAACGCCACCAGATAACTTCGACAATAAACAAACGTCAAAAATGGCGTGCATTGGCGGGATTTGATTTCCGATATCTTTGTAACTATTTTTTGTGAATGTTAGAGTTGATTTGGCTTAAAATCAATTCGTCATCATTAATTAATTAAAAAATATATCAATTTATTATCATTCTAACCCGTCGCAAAAGAACATGAAGCTAATTTAAACAATCTTTTAGGTTAGTGTACATATATATTGTCTATGGACTTAGAATATTTATATTTTGTCTACACATTGAGCATGGAGGGTAATTTAAAATGTATGAAAAAATTTAATGAAAGGCTTATCAGACAAATTGAAATTTACTTGATAAATTTAGGATAAAGGCAAAAGATATTTTGAAGATGTTTGTTCCTTTGGGTTAGTTTGAAGAAATCGCGCTTTTGCGATGTACTCGCCACGTATATTGATTTTATTTATATAATATTTAATATGAATGTAGGTATATATTTTTAAAATTATTTGTAATCAGCTTACAGTAAAGATTAATTCTATAAATGAGATAGCAAAATATCCTTAATCCCATAATCTAAACCTTTTTCTATAATTATAAGTTCTGGTAGAACTCAAGCAAATCTATCATCACCATCAATGCATCTAATGTTCTAACACACAAGTTGACAATATTGCACATATAAAACATCCTCTCTGTGTCATGATCACTAAATTTAAATAGATTTTCCATGTTTTACTTACTTACTGCTAGCTATTCTTTCCACTGCTGAATATAGGCCTCTTCAAAACTTTTCGATCTCGAGCAGCACCACACCACTGTTTTCCTATCACTTGGACAACATCGTCGACCAATCTTTTTTGGGGTCTTCCAAGTTTCCAACATCCCATATTTTGACTTAGCAAAAAGTTAGAGTTTTGATATTGAAAGACTTGAATTAAATGTGCAATAATACAAACATTTTTAAATTAAATTTTAAATTAAATATTTTGATGTGACAGGGATAATAATAAATGTAAAACGTAAGTAGTTGTTTCATTAATTTATTATATGTAGAATAATGCTAACATATACATTATTATAATTAACTTAAAATGTAATTAAACAAAATGGAAATCATAAACATGATGACAGGACATGCTAAAGTTCTAAGACAAAAGATAATAAACAAACTTAAATAGAGAAAACATAATAATATTTGAAAAAGTAAATAATGTTCATAAAAAAGTGAACAATATTCTTTAGAGAATATCATACTATGTTCCAAAAAGAAATTATATCATGTTAAATTATCAAATAAAATAAAATAAATATTTATTATTTTGTTTCGTGTTACTGTTGCTACAACTTACTACAACTATTCCCCATCTCATATTCCAAGAACTCCACGCCTGAAACCAACACGACCCCGCCTACCCCTACACCCTCACTGTAAACCCTAACGAACTTTTGTACATATTTGTTTTGTTTTAATTCAGTATAGATCAGCACCTGATGATGCGAACTCGGAGTCCGCGAAACCGGTAAACACATAATAAACAAAATAATAAATATTTATTTTATTTTATTTGATAATTTAAAATGAAGTGTTACAAAGTAAATGCCGATACAATTAATGAAAATTATATCATGTTAACTTAAATTTAAAGCAATGGGCTATTTACATGAGAGGATATGTATTATCGAAAGGACATAGACAGTGCGATGTGGAGATAAAACTCTCGTCTTTGAATCACAAGGTACAGGATTTGACAAAATAAAGATGAACTTTTTTTAAATTCTCTTGGGACTGGGTGTTAGACCTGATTTTTTTACGCACACAGTCATAGGTAATGTATATTACAGAACACGTGATTGTATTAGAACCGAGTAGCATCACTGTGATTGGCTGGTGCATTGTGTGTAGCATATTCATTACTGAAGAATGTGTTAGTAATCATTTACCTATGAGCGGGGCACTCTTACATGAATAATACTACTCTAAATGTATACATTTAGCATATTGTGTACATGTGTATGATCATGTTAGTAACCATAATACAAGACTCGTATCTTAGTTTGGAACAAGATTCATAACAACTTAAGTTTGGGACAAATTCAATTTGTGTGAATTGTTATGTTCTATATGATACATCATTTGAATGCTATCTAAGAGATTGTTTTATCTTCTTGCCAATTTATATCCTTTCAATATTTTAATTGATGTAAAAATAATAATATGTACAAAGATGCCATAAAAGTCGCAGGTAAGTGGCATTAAAACTCATTAAACTAGAAATACAATTTCCAATTGGTAAAATTAATGATTACTCATCAAAAACAAGAATAGTAATCATATTGCAATAACATTCCTCTACGGAACACACTATGTAAATGAGTTTATCTATAAATGTTATAGAACAAAGCACTGTACTACAAAATCTGTATCAAATTAAAGAAATAAAATATTTCTAATCAACCAAGATAAAGGTTAATGTAAAAGTGTATAATTAATATGTATGTAATGAGATTGGTTAAATGTGAAATACAATTCTCACTTTCAACCGATTCACTTTATTTACAATCTGAAAATGTTTTAATAAATTTTTCAAACCTAAATGTTGCAATATCGTAAATGAATATTTTACATTCTACAAAATATAATTATTTTGCTGATCAGATTATAATTGCAAAGTCAAGACACTGTATTCTACACAATTACAATTTTTGGACAATACAATTCCAGATTGGAGTTTAAAACTATTAAACATTTAAAAATATTTGATGTAATGTAGTAATTACCAACATTTTTCTTTATTACCATAGAGGAAAAATTTAAGTCCAGGATAGGTTATTAAAGAAACAAATTAAATTTTTTACATGAGACAGTTAACCTTTAAGCAGCTGGCTTTAAAAGAAAGATCAATTGGTAGCAAGTTTATATTTATCCATTTTAAAATGTCCACGTTTCTTTGGAATCTTATCGCAGATGAACCTTAATGTGGTGTTCTCACTTTGGCGAATATCGCCAGGCACCAAAATATCGCCAGCCATTTGAACCGTGTGAACAAAATGACAGCTAGTCTGAAACGATAAAAACCAGTAGAAACGATATCGTCTCGAGTTGACCACCTTCCAACTTTCTCGGCCGATTGAACGATTTGCACATGCGCAGATATGCGCGGCGTTTGTATCTATGGTAAAAGCTTTATAACCTATAAATTTTATAATGTTTCCCGCTTCGTGACAGCTGTTATCTTTTTTGTTGGTTTGTGGCGTGTTTCCTTAATTAAAAGGCGCCTTATAACCTCTACTTTAACATTTTCGACTAAAAATAAACACTTCGCGATCTCCATCTCGACGCCATTTTGAAAACAGTGTCAAAATCAAAGCGCATCTGACAGATCGTTTCTATATCGGTGGACTTGTGTGAACAGGTGTGACGATCAATGGGCGTACGGCGAATTTTGTTTTTTCGCCTGGCGTTATATTTTGAAATTCGGCTGGCGATATTCGCCAAATGTGAACACCCCATAAGACATACGCAATCCTTTAGAGCAGTGGTTCCCAAAGTTGACTGGGCTCCGACCCATCTAGGAAAAATTTCCTATCTTGGGACCCGCCTTTTAGCTTTTTTTCTCCAAACATTGCTCCAACAACATTTTTTTATTCATGTCTTATACGGTGGCGAATCGTCCATTAGGGCCCGCTTAATATTCGCTCACGATCCACTGGTGGGTCGCGATCCATAGTTTGGGAAATACTGCTTTAGAGTATAAATAAAGAAAAAGTAGTATTTCTCAGCAATAACGAAATACCTAAATAAAAAAAATGTTTTATTCTACTATTCGATTTATTTATGAGAGATCTTTCATCTTGTTAGGACATTGTCAATCTCTAGACTGATGGTCTGTCTTGTAAATAAATTGAATGACAGAATAAAACATTTGTTTTATCTATTTCGCTATGAAATTCTACAATCTAAACACCGACACAGTGAATTCTCAGCAACACTTAAATCATTTCAAATAAAAATTAATAACATCGTCGCAAAAATTACTTAGCAGTGAATATCTGATATTTGACATTTCTAGAAACACTGTCAACCGGTGTGGCGCGGAGGCTAACGCACTTGCCTTTGAGTCACGAGGTCCCGGGTTCGATTCCCGGCCAGGGCAAAATGAAGAATGACATTTTTCAAATTGTCCTGGGTCTGGGTGTTACATGTATGTATATGTGTTCAGTGCATTGTATATATGTGTATCGTCGTGTTAGTACCCATAATACAAGATTCATATCTTAGTTTGGGACTAGCTCGGTCTGTGTGAATTGTCTATACATGTTATGTTATGTTATGTTACTTCATCAAGTCAAAAAGTAATGAAATAAAGAAAAACTATTTCATTCTCAAAAATGAAAGTACAATAGAAGAAGAATCAGGTAAAAGACTTAAATATACAATAAAACTAACCAAACATACATAGGTACATTATATAAAATATTAAATACTTCATTTTCATAATTCTTTCGAAGGACAGCTAATATATGTGTATATATAATTAAATTATTGCATTAAATATGTATTATGCCTATTCATTTTATACAAAAAGCACTTATGTACGTGTGATACTTTAAAATACCTTAAAAAATAACAAAGAAATTAACAGAATAAAAAAAAATATATACACAAAATGTTGAGAACATTCATGTTCGAAATAAGTAAAAAAAACCTGTGGTAAATTGGCAAAAGTTGATAGGTATGTAGATTTTTATGAAAATCTAATTGTTACACAAAACAAGCCAAGAAAATACAAATAATATCAATATTGAAAGCCAATGATTTTATAAGCTGATAATGATTATACACTCTTTGAAATATGCTCCTATAAAGTTTGCTTTTTCGGACATATCAAAGATTGCCATATTACCACAGGAATACGTCTACTGTAATTGCAATCAAGAGAACTGCAGTGGCTACCCCACTTTTGAGACATACCATGATGGTATAAATAGGCGGATAGATAGAATTGCAGAAACTAAACTATTTTATAAATATAAATACAGATACTATTATTACGTATTTTAAAAAAAGGCCAATAACATTAAATGTATACTCCTTTGTGATAATTTATTTACCAATTTATTACCTTCATTCATGTACATTGTTACTAATCAAATTCTATTTTATTTATTAAGTTACACTTTCAACACAGGGATACAAACAGTCATATCATAAACAATGTTGACAGAATTACACAAATCCATAAGAGGACCCAAGGTCCTTGTGGTTTGGCATAGCCTAAACTCGTTTACCCTAAAACTGAATTTGACCTGAAACATTTACACATGAATGAATAATGTTCCATTCACAGCTTCCTTTTTCAAATAATAATAATATTAAATTACAAACAGATGTATATACAAAAATACACAATATATCAATGTAAAATCCTTTTTTTAAACCTCTCGCTACCAGTGCACCAGTACAGGAACATGGATAACTTTATAGATTGAAATTGACCTGTTTAGACAATTTATAAATTTATTTAGAAAGGTAGGTTTCACAAGGTTGAATTAGTATTTTTAGTTGGAGTCACCTATTAACGTAGGTACCTATTCATTATTATTTCCTAATTATGAGTTTTATTTTTCGGCTAGTTTCCATGCTTGCAACCTTTGATTAGAAAATTTAATGAAGTGATCATGTTTTACGCATCCATATTTTATTATTGTTAAAGAATATATTCTAAAACTTTCAATATCCTTGTATAAACACACACACACACACCTGCCTCAAAAAGAGAAAGAGGTAATTTAATTAAGAAAAATTCCAAGGTTCTCCATTTAATGCTTAGTTCTGGTAGTGTGAGGGTTATATGGGTAAATTTACTTTGGTCTAATCACTATCATCTCCGTCATCATTTTCATTTTCCATTATAACACGATTGCCATCATCATCTTCTTCGTCAAAGCCGAAACAATTATCCATATCTGCCTTTGTATCTTTGATTTGCGGTTTCACTTTTACCTTTTTCTCTGTAAATTCGTTCGTACTTAAAATCTTAACAGTTTCTTTCCCATCTTCTTCTACTTGTATCATCTCGTACACTTCAAATTGGCTGTCATCATCGTTATTTTCATTTTGAACGTATATGGCGGCATCTTCCAAATCAACATCTTGAATAATCTTCTGCTTTCGTCCAATTTTCAAAGCTATGTTATCCTCGTGAACTTTGGAATCTGGATCGTGGAGTGCGAGATGTCGGATAAGATTGCCCTTGTGTATGAATCTACTGCCGCATTCGTGACACTCGTGATTTTTAGGTTTGGATTTAGGAGGCACAAAATCAGGATTGTGGTAGAGATTGGTATGTCTTCTCAAGAGTTGTTTATTCCTAAACTTCTGACCGCAAGTCTCGCACGAAAACGGTTTCTCATCGGTATGCACTAACATGTGAGATTGCAAATGTAATCTGGATACAGAAGCGTAAGGGCATACGGTGCATTTGTAACTTTTTTCACCAGCATGTGTTCGAATGTGGAGTTTGTAAGAGTATCGATCTTCCAACATCTTGCCACATTTCTTGCACTCGATAGGATCAGTGGCAGTATGCAATAGGCGAATGTGTCCTCGGAGATCAGCTTTGCGGGCGCTCTTGGCGGGACACATTGAGCACTGGAACGTGGGTCTCTTGTCAGGGAAATGAGTGAGACGATGTGCCTTCAGAGAGTTTGACTGACTGAATGTAGCTTCACATATCTCACACACATAAGGACGTTCTCCTGTATGGGTCTGAAATAAATTTAAAAGAATATTCATTAAATTATATGGTGCATTCACAACAAACATACAAGAATTATTTTTTAGAAACATTTCAATCGATTGATTTTTTTAATTACGCAATCTATTTGAGATCTGAAAAATGAGATCCCAAAAAGATGGTTGCTTCTAAGGTTTGCATAAAGCTTCTCTCGATTGGTGGACCTTAGATCGTGACAGTGAGAATGGTGGAATTGGTGAACGTTGTCCATGGACACCGAAAGTGATCACTTGGGCCGGCCTTGAGCCAGTTCGTAAGCGTTGGGACACCTTTCTCACTTCTTCCGATTAGATTCTGCACAATGTTGCATTGTGTAGACATGGTTCTCAATCGAGGTTTCTGATTGACTCTAAATAGTCACTACAACTTTTTAAAGGAAGACATTCATCTGTAATTTATTTTTTAGTGGTGGTAGGAGATGATCAGTAGCTTTTATTTGAGAAATCTCATAATTGAATATTTTCAAAGGATACTTATTCAACACAAGCATTCTGTATACCGTTAAAGTGCTTATGGGTTTACTTTTTTTTTTAAAAAAAAGATATATCTGGGTTTTCTTATAAACCCAAATACAACCTTATACACCTTTCACAGTACGCTAAAAGCTTGTGTCGTGAAAGGGGAGATTGCTGACACCTGGGATCGAACCACAGACCCCTTATTCACGAGACCGAGACTCTACCTCCAGGCTACCGACGAACTCTAAAACCAAAAAGCTGGCTTGCAAACATAATAAAAGATGTAAGACATAATAGATGTACATGAATAAGCAAACTTACCCTTAGATGCCTTTTTAGCTTAAATGTGTCAGGTGAGGCATAGGTACAGTGTGGACACTGATACGGGCGCTCACCAGTGTGACATCTAAAGTGCCTTTTGAGCTTCCCATACTCCACTGCAGCATAATCGCACTGTGTACATTTGTGTGGGCGTTCATTGGTATGACGGTAGCGAGTGTGTCTCGTTAGTTCACCAGTAGTTGAAAAAGCGGAAGTGCAATGTTCACACTTGTAAGGTCTAAGACCAGTGTGCGTATTTTCGTGATTGGACAACGCCACCATCGTTCTGTAGGAAATAAAAAAATCCAAATGAAACAAATAATCTATTTATTTAACTGCTCATTGATTATAAATAAAATTATTAACTGCGATACACTTTAAACATAATCAATATACAGAGGGCAAGTTTATTACGAAGGTACAATTTCTTTCAAGTAAAAGTAAATAGATTTTTATAATTTCATTGATTGTATCGGCATTAACTTTGAAACACTTCATTTAAAATTATTTACTAATGAAACAAATTAAATAATAATTTATTGTCGTGTATTACTATTATTGCCAACTCAAATTTTCAAAAAGATTTAGTTCAGACGAAAAAACTACATAGATTTAGGAAAAAAACTAAAATGTGTAGATTGATGAAACTTACGTACATAGATCATGCTAAAAGTACAGTTATTAGATTATTATAAGTTAGTATAGGTACTTGACATTACACTCAAACATGAAGTTTATAAAGACAAGATATTGTATTTCAACATAAGGTAAATTGAAAACGTTTAACTCACCTAAATCCTTTTCCACAAACAGCACACTTGTGAGGCTTTTCCCCATTGTGAATCTTAAGATGTCTCGATAGTAGGAACTTCTTGCTATTGCTGTACTCGCAGTGGGGACACTGGTAATGTTTCCTCGCTTTAGCCGAAACGTCCGGCTTAACTTTTACTTTTGTTTTATCGTCTTCAGGTTCTGAAACCTCAGCCGACTGTTCAGGTACTGTTTGCTCTTCATCATCAAAATCGTAAACTGTGATATTATTTTCATTGTCGTTGTTCTCTTGAGCTTCTAGAGTTACAACTTCATTGTCTTCGGCCACAACGTAAACGTACCTTCAAATTAAATAATTTTTTTGAAATAAGCAATACATATATGTATTGTGAATAATTCCATCATAATTAAGCTAACTGTAAGTTCAAGATTAAATTTGCTATCCCTAGACACCAAGCTGCATACACTGGTACTAGGATGATTAATATTAAAGAACACTATTCGTTTAATAATTGAAACTTAATTACCTAAGACTTAATTAATAACAGACCAATTTAATTAAAAACTATAATATAAAATAACCAAAAATATAACTTGAAATTACAACTAAGTTCATATCAAAGACAAAGTTGTTTTGGACTGGTGGCACAATTATAAAAAATTACCTTCACACAGAAAATATTGATTTCATTTATTGATTCTCACTTGTAATAATAATAAAGTTGTACCGTATTGTTTAGAGCATAGTATATATATTTTTGAAGATTTTTGTTGGAAGAGATAAAAATGATTAATATATTATTTGTTGATAAGGAGGAAATGCCACTGGTTTATATCTACCTCTATATGAAGTAATTTTTAAAATGAACACAATGTATAGTTATTCCACTATTGAATATAGTGGAATATACTCCACTATCCACTATAATACATACAGTAGTGTGCGAATTAATGTGAACATGGGTATACAAAACACAAAAATAATCATTTTTTATATAAGATGAGATTTTAATTTAAAGAACAGTTTTTTCTTATTACTATTTTTTTATTTTAATAGGATGTATGTCCTCCTTTAGCTTTTATTACGTCCTGAAGTCTTTTTGGCATCGATTCAACAAATTTTTTACAATTTTCTTTAATTTTCTCGTCACGAAACCACACTTGAATTACCGCTTCTATCATCTTCCTTTTAGTTGTACAGTCCATTTTTCGAACCCGTTGTTTGCAAATCGCCCATAAATTTTCGATTGGATTTAAGTCAGGTGAATTTCCTGGCCAATCCAACACATTTATTTTATTTTCTTCAAAATATTTAATCATCTTTTTGGATTTGTGGCAAGGTGCTGAATCTTGTTGAAACCATAATTTATCATTAGAATTAATTTTTCCCAATTCCCCATTTAATTTTTGTTCCAATAACTCTTTATATTTGTCAGAGTTCATCATCCCAACAACAGGCACTAACGATCCTGGACCATAAAAAGAAAAGCAGCCCCAAAACATAACTTTTTGTGGATGTTTTACCGTTTGTTCTACGTGAGCAGAAGTGATTTTTTCATTTGAACTCTTTCTTACATAACGTGAGCGCTCTCCTTGGACCAAAAAGTGAGTTTCATCAGAAAACAAAACATTTTTCCATTGGTCTTCCGTCCAATCAGCATAATTTTTAGCCCAAATATATCTTTTTTTCATCATATCTGCTGTCAACAACTGTTTCTTTTGTGGTCTTATAGCCTTTCTTCCAGATTCAATGAGTCGTTTCCTTACTGTGGAGTCATGAATTTTCACTCCGTTGGCCTCCAAATCTTGCTGCAGATCAAAACTCGTCATCCTAGGGTTCAGTTTACTTTTTCTGATTAAATATGCTTCATCCCTTGCTGAAGTTTTTCTTTTTCTCCCACATTTTCCAACTCTTTTCACATAAACAGACCCAGTTTCCCTTTTCTGCTTAATAATTTTATTGACAGCACCCAGACTAACCCCACACTGTTCGGCAATCTTCCTTTGACTCATTGAAGTATGCTCACATAAAGTGATAATCTTTTCCCGTTTTCGTGGAGTGATATCCATTGCACAAACTTCAAAAAATCACTAATAAAATCTTGACAAAACAGACCGTAGGTAGAAATTGCTTTAAAAAACCTTCAAAATCGCTTTAACTGCACCAAACTCACAACCAAACGACAGCTAATACTCTACACGACTGAAGTAGATACACAAAATTCAAAATGGCCGACATATCGTGATTGTGTAGTGTTGCAAACACGGAAAATGTTTTAATTAAGTCATGTTCACATTAATTCGCACACTACTGTATATTCCACTATCCACTATTGACTATAGTGGAATTGTCAATAGTGGAATAACTATACATTCTGTTTCATTTTCAAAATTATTAATATGAACTTCCACCAAGAACCGTCGGTCGATTAAACTTTATCTCTATATGAAGCTTAATAGTATAATACTATGTCGTGGAAAGAGGTGACGCAATTGGCACAGAGACGCTCTGAATGGAGGAGGCTGGTTTCTGCCCTGTGCTCCCGAGAGGAGCGTTGAGGGCGATGATGATGATGATGACTATCTATACTAAATCTAACAGGAAGACTTATACATAATTATTGAATTACCTTAACTCATCATTAGTGTCCGTATTATCCGGAAGAATACTCTTCTCTTGTGTTTCTTCAGTCACGACTTCAAACGTAACCGATTCAGCTGCGGGTTGAAAATAAAACTGTCCGTCTTCGTCGACAAAATATGTTCCATCTTCCGTAATGGTTTCAGTTTCACAGTTATCTTCAACTCTCTCAACAGCTGGCTCTTCCACAGTTTTTACAATTTCCTTTTTCGTAATAATGACTGGCGGCGACCGTTCCGCTCCCTTTTCTTCTTGCAAGCTTTCCACAACTACGGCATCTCCGTCAGTCAACTCTTTATTGAAATTGTCAAAATACTTCTGGATGTTCATATTCTTACTTGGCACTGCCGCTTTACCCCCACGAGTCCTTCTCTTTTTGGGAGCCATTTTAATTTATTAAGTCTCTCTTACAAAAAAAAGTATCAAACTATTAAAATATTACTTTTCTATTTCAATAGAATTTTTCCTACAATATTTTTGTATTTTGTTCAGTAGAAACACACAATAATCTACAGAAATATAACTTGGTAAATCATTGGGGTATGTTTTCTTTAATTTCAGAAAGGACAGCCCTCCACTGATCGTTGACTTGTTTCAGTTGAATATAGTTAACGCGCATAACATCCAAATCCTTACGAACACATCTGACTACTTCTAGAAATTTACTCAATGAATCGTGGGTTTTCTTGAGAGATGCAAGTTCCAGACGCAGTTCAGATATATCAGATTCCTGAAAAAAAAAATATCTCAAGATGTATATACAAATTTTCACCATCAAAGCATCTCCCACACATGAAATAAACACAACTTAATGTTGGAAGTTTTATAATAAGTATAAACATGGAATTTTACAAAATTAGCATAGACTCAATAAATGAAATTTATAATAAGTGATATTTTAAGAATATTTACATAATGCTTTGGCCATTTGATATTAAATAAAATTAAATATTTGTCTTTTACAGAACAACTGCAAAGTTACAGTAATATTACACACAATATCTCAAGACAATTTTGAAATAACTATGGAGCTCCTGAATAGTTACATCCACAATGCTTAGTTCCGTCTCTCTTGTCTTTTCTTTGTCTGTATAGAATAGAATATATTTTTGGTTTCTTTGCTTTTTTTGTAAACATTTAAATGTCTTACTGCAAAAGGTTAACATTCTACATTTTCACTGATTCTAAATTTCTTCATTTTGTCATGGCACAGTTAGGACAATTTATATGTGTATTATATATTATATACCTACAGTTGTTACAGTGACTATTTTATATACTTGTGAGAAATGCAGATAAATACCTTGAATTAAAAAGAATAGTCAAAACAGAAGAAGAAATATTTTAGATTCACTTGGTTTTATCAATACTACTTTTTATGCTAAATATGGGGTCATGTAAAAAAATACTTAGAGGAGCATCTCACAGCCAGCCTATTATTGAGATATGAATCTTGGGTGGAAGGTGTTGACAAAAGGTGATACAATTTTCCATGAATATCCTAAATGTGTTCCATTTATAGCGTAAATTGTTGTGATGTGAAAATTAATTAATTATTTTAAGTGTTGATATTGAACATCGATCCACCCCAGTGACAAATGCTACACGTATGATTATGCAGTAATGAGCTGTGCACATGGTAAACCAATTCAACTTATGCAAATCGCCGTATAATGTATTTTTTGGAATCAATAGTACGCTTCTCATGATCAAGTAAATGAAACATAATACAAGTCATCACACATCGTTTTGTATGGAAAATAACGGTCAGATCACAAGAGAAAGCGTCTACTTACGTCTCTGCCGTAGGAATACTTGGAGACACTGCTCATAGCCATAATAAAACACTTTTAATAACTATTAAAAGCTTTTAATAATATAAACACCATATTCTTCCCGCGCAAGCATTCAATAAACCGAAAATGTCTTTAGGCTTCACAAAATGTTCTGTAGATGGTATTGGAGTGCAAAAGAAGTGTCACAATGGCGTCGCAACGATAAAATTTTTGGCCATGCATTCGATTACTTTTTTAAATATTATTTTTCGTGTAGCAACATTACGTAGAACATTGTCCTAGTTCACACAACTACTCACGGTCAAGCTATTCTTCAAATGAAAAAATTGTATTTGTAAATTAAATAACAAAGATTATCCGTAAAATTTATTTTTAATGTGTACATAAATAAAACGTTTTTTTATTATATTTACAATAAAAGACATTCACTTGAGAAGAAATAAAAAAAAAGAAATTATCTACGCAATAATTTGTACGGCTTTTAATCCGCCATTCGTTCGGCAAGAAAAAATCAGCATTTAAGTCATTTGCACAGCAAACAATGTTTTCATCAGCAATAAATAAAAAATAAGCGCAACACTTGTTTTACAAACAAACTTGGTTATATCGGCAAATTAAAAAAAATTAACAGCTTAATAAATACTCACACAACAAAATAATTAATTGACCAGCAGAATTGTTATTTGAGCAGCAGAATTATTATTTGAGCAGCAGAATAATTATTATTTGACCGGCAGAAAATATTAGATAAACAATATTTTTCACACACCGATTTACCTTCTGATCCATATGAAGTTGTTGTGATTTCTTACCAAATTAATGATGACTACGATAATAATGCCAGTTTCCGCTTTGCTTTATAACGAAATATCTAACTGAAATGTCGAAAAACGCTTGTGTCGTTCATTCAGATGCTACATATAAAATCACATACGAAGATTTATTATTTGAACAAGATTAAGAATTTAGCTTTCACAAGTTTAATTTAAAATAAGCTCACGGTTTGCTGCTCATTTATTTATTTTGCTGGACAAATAATCATTATGCCGGTCAAATAATAATTTTGCTGGTCGATTTAATTTAGAGTTTTACAATATCATATTATTTGCAATAGAAATATAATATTCTCGCTGGGCATAAGTAGCATATCAACATGATATATTTGTCGGCAGAATACATTTTTCTGCTGAACATAACATCAATATTATGCTGATCGTTTAAATGATAGCCATATTATATTATTGATATTATCAAGGTAAAACTAAAAGACATACTGTAAAAAGATAAAAAAAAAATTGTTAAAAAATAGCAATAGTGAAATGTGTTATTTCAATACAACATAATAATTATGTTTGATTTATTCAAACTTTATAATTCGGAACTTTGTAACTCCAGAGTATGAAATGATTTGTATTCTTTTTAAATTTAGGGGTAGAATTAAACATCATAACTTAGTAATGACTTAGTAGTAACTTGCTTTATGAAAATTCAGTAATTTTTATTTTTCAATTTTAGCCTGAACGATGGTGAAATAAAAAAAAACAATTAAATGAGAATAAATAGCTGTAGACAAAATGTAAAAAGTCACAAGTTTGATTGGTATAGACCTGCTTATGTGTCATTTTAGAATTTTGATCACCGACTTATTGTGCTCGTGGGAAGTACATAAACGTTTTTTGATTAAGGTATGTACCTTGAATGTCCAAAAATTAAAAACAGATGATTTTCCATTATGGCAGCACGCCACAGTTTTACTTCTTTGGTTTTACTCTATTTAGGTCCATGAGTTTTTCAAAACACTTCAATGAATGAGGGCTGTCCAATGAATAAAATTATTTAAATTGGTTCGATTTGTTCTAATCGGCATCTATTTAAGATTTAGTTTCCATTAATTAATTTATTAAAGTTAAGAAAACATTCATACTAAAAACATATGATATCATACTCTTTATATGGATAATCACTCATTTTTTTAGGATGGTAATTTAATCGAAAATTATTCATCCGTAATTTTGTAATTCGTAAAATGTGACAACCCTGAAAAGAGAAAAGAAAAAACCTTCCCGCGCCTGCGTAATGAAATATTTCACTTTTGTGAAGAACGCGATGCCGCCATTTTGACAGTTGTTTGTCTTTTGTATATTCTTTAGTTTTACTGAATTTATTGCCTGAAATACAATAACCGGCGATTTAATTACTATATACCGTCACATCTATTCACTCTTATTCGTGTTAAAAACATCTGTGTCAGAAACTCCATATATTTAGATGTCTTTTGGTGTTCGTATTGGACTCGGTCTTTCAAAAATAAAAAAATGTTTTATTCCACCTTATTTTAATAAAATAGTTGTGCTAATATAAAAGAAAGGACTGTAAAAAAATCGTTCAACATATATTAAGTGTGTGAATATAGTAGAACTGAAATATCACTACTATTTTTCTTGCGAAAACATCGATATTTAAGGCGGGAACCACAATCTAAACATACATAGACATCACAGTGAATTAAACACCTGAAATTATTGTGTTTGTTATTTGGTAATAAATCGATTAATTTCGAACACAAACATTCATATTATATTGATATCTTTCTAATATTTTCACTTAGTAATGTAATTTTCCACATTTTCCATATAATGTGAAAACTGTCAAAATTAATTTTATTGGAGGCATCAGTAAAACAAAAAAAAATATCAAAGAAATTTACAAAATACTTGTACTAGGATGGACTCAGCTGAACATAATTTAGCAAATACTGGTGAGATATTGTATATTACTATGCATGCTAATTAAATACTGATGTAGTACATATTATTTTATTTTTCCCACTTCTAGTGTCAAGTGCACAATAATTTACCTATTATTTTTATCCATATTCCCTACAAAAATTTTAAACTCCCATCCATCATGCAAATAATGTATTATTAATAACATTTTATTCACCTTTCTCATTAATCTAATAGAAGTCTTCAGAAAGCTCTGAAACTTTGATGGATAAGGATAAATTAAATAGATTTGAAATATAAATGGTTTTGTTCCTAAACAAATTCGTATTTATTTAATAGGTTATTAGATAAACATAATCATGATGTTTACAGATTTTATTACTGAACTAAAAAAAATTACATTTACTATAAAAAGTTCTCCTACTTTTCATCCTTTAAATTTGCCTCCCCGTAGAGTTGTCAGTGAAGAATATGTCTCCCACTCTTTTATATAAGCTTTCCAATGTCCTGTAAGCAGTGGCGGCTCTTTGATAATGGGCGGCGGTTCAAACGCACCCCCAATTTAAAAGATAGAAACCTAACAATAAGTAATAATAGACCATTAAAGGATGACGTCACAGAAAAATCATTGAGGGGCATCAGGCATCCGTACACAACAGACGAAATACAACACATTCACAGTGTTTACCAACTTGACCATAATTTATTATTCAATCGTTCAAAAACTAACGTAATATTAAATAACATGCTTTCAGTATAAGGTAATAAGGTACATATTTCTATAAAAGAAAAAAGCGTACCACGTGAAAGAAAAAACTTAAGGATGTATCTCTTTCTAACTGCGTAGTTCTAAGTATGTGTGAAAAAGAGATAAAGTATCCTAGCACACGCTATCTCAGATAGTACATATTGAAAGAGCGTTGTCCTGTATTAAATGTATACAACTGTCAGTGTTAGTTTTGTTATTATTTTGTCGTGTGCTCAAATTACGGTGTAATATTAGGTGGAAGGCCTAAAGAATACCTAATAATCAAAAAAACTGTCAGTGTCGATTTTGTTATTATTTTTTCGTCTCACTTTCTTTTTTTTCTCTTATGGCATAACATCCTACAAGGATGATTTGCGCAATTTGACTGTTTGCCCCCCAAGCAAAAGCAAATCCATAGACAAGACCACGTGACCTTTAATGGTCTATTAAAATAAAAAATATTTATAAATTTTCCCATGAACAATATAATACTATTATTCCACTTACCATATGAACAACACAGTCATCACATTCACTATTGCTTTTCAACATGCAGTGCTACTGTTCGTTAGAATATTTTAGTGCAGATGTTGAGCGAACTAAACGGTGCAAAATCAAATATCGCACACGATACCCCATACATTTTGTATACCTTCAATACAAAGTTCGTGGTGCTAAAATTGTATAGAGATATTAAAAATATATGGGATATCTTGAGCAATGAACACAAATATGCTCACACGTAAAAAGGAGTAAGAGATACGCCTTGTAGCATTTTGTCGTACATTGACCGAAATTTTTTGACCAGTGTGTTTTTTTATGTCAAGGGATTCCTGTTATTAGTTATATGTAGACGCGATGAATTAGTACCTACCAAGCGTGCATGGATTGACATCGTGAGGTTCAAAGGTCAGCCGTATGCACTGTTATTACTTAGTGGTAAAATTTCTATAGACAGTCACCGCTAGTCGCGATTGTGTTATGCAGATAATTAGTTTTTTTTGTTATCTGTAAGATATTTTGTATTCGGGCGCGCTTATATCAAAATATTACTTGCAATTTAAAGAATCTACAATATACTTAAATAAAATTAATATATTATCGTTTTAGCTTATAGATTACTATTGAAATGGGTGAATTAAACGTAGAATACATTAAGAACAGAAAATACCAGAGATGAACCTTTAGTAACTGAAGTGTTCGCTAATGGTAAAGAGAGCAGGGTAGAATTTCTTTATAAGGAATGAGATAGGTGTTTTTTTTTACCGAACCCCCGCAAATACATATTGCCGGCCGCCTCTGCCTATAAGAGGCATGTATTCGTAAAACATATTGACAAATTTAATATCTTTAGTTCAGTGACGAGATATGCCACCCATCCTGAATGTCTTACTTTTTATTAGCACAAAGAGGATAACTTACATGTTTATTACAAGCAGTTAGTCTGCTGGGTACCAAATGTCACAATGGTATGTATATAGGGGTTAGTTGGAAGATATCGCTTCTGCGATAAACTCGCCCATTGCACAACATCATTTATTTGTATCACATTGTTTTATAACTTTGTTATTATGCATTGTGCAATAAAGTTTATTATTATTATATGTAAACTCACTTTTTTAACATCTTCTAAAAGCATCTCTATCTACCTATATTATCAAGGTATCATCCATAAGTGGGGTAGTCAGTGAAGTAACTGAATATAGGAATATATAGGTCATCCTTTCTTGTAATAAAAATATGACATTCATAATGGATGGCATAACTCATTACTGAATTTAACATATCAAATTTGTTGCTTAAATTATTTATCATTATTTTTATTGAAAAGACATCATAATTCTATTGGGACCATTACAGCTTTTGGCTAATGCAATCCTAGAGCAAACGTTATGTTTTTTGGTATCAGTTATTCGCCCTGAATGTTTTCATTAAAAAAAAAACAGTACACTTTGCATTGAAGACAGCTGTTAAACTATTTCTAGAAAAATCTATAACATTGTAGATAAATCATTAAACTACATGGGGTCGTAGACAAATCGTACTTAGCGATCGACTGACTACTGGCGAACTTTTCGACAATCTACCTACATGTATCGTATAATTATGCGTTATTGTTATTGTTGCAATCTTAGTATTGCCTCAGAACAGATTTCAATCTAGTGGGGCAACATATTCCATTATGATGTTTTCATGTTATTAAAATTTGTTTGTAGTCGATCGCCAAGTGTGTTTTTGTCTAGGGGGTATGGTTTCTGAATTAGTAAAGAGCTCAATACATTTTTTCAATTTTTGTAATGTAAGAATTATACAAATAAAAAAATAAATTACTTCGATACATTTTTTTTCCAATCCTCATAACTTTTCGGTAAACTTTAGAGTGTCCTGTTTAACGCAGATGTGTTAGTACAAAATCACAAATAAGACATTTAAAATCTTCAGTTCAGCAATGAAGCATGCCACCCGTTCTGAATGCCTTAACTTTTATCGACACAGAGAGGACAGCTTGGATGTTTATTACATGCAGATAGAATGCTGGCTACCTCACTAGTGGGGAATGCTTGATTGTATATGTAGATGATATTTAAATTTTAACTAAACTGGTATGCCACCAACCCTGAATCTTTTAAATTTTTTCACTTATTTTAGAGGAATTAACTATGTAACAATTTCTAGACATTTTAAATTTTGTTAAAATTTTAATTTGACAAATATAAATAGAGCAACATTATTTAAATTTGACAAATATAAATAGTGCCATCTTTGGATTTAATCAAAAGATTTTATTTAAAATTAGTTTTATATGAATTCGTATATATTATGAAACTTATGATTTTTTTCCAGAGATGGCATTAATATTTTCAGTGTAAATAAATATCATTGTTATTTCATTGATTTCGTAGTGGGGTATCTCATTTTCCCCACCTCTAGAGCAATTAGTTACAGAATCCACACTTTCCTCGTATCTCTTCTATCTTTTGAGCAATGCTTTTCTATCATCTTTAATGTACATACATACATACCATCACGCCGCTTCCTTCGCGGGGTAGGCAGAAAGGATCGAGTGCCACTTCCTTCTATCCTTGCATACATCTTTCGCTTCCGTCACTGTCATACAATTCCTCATGCATGCTCTCCTGTTCAACGTGCTCAACACGTGACCGTCCTGTAGGATTTGATTTAAATGATCTTGCCATTTAATCCTCGGACGTCCACGTCTCCGAGCACCATTCCTCTCAGCCAAATATATCTTCTTAGTCATTCTGTCTTCATTCATTCTTTCCACGTGCCCAAACCATCTTAACTTATTTACATTCATCCTTGTTATTACACCAACTTTCATTCCACATTCCTTTCGTATATCACTGTTACGCACACAATCTCTCAGACTTTTACCACACATCCTTCTCAACAATCTCATTTCCACTGCATTTATGCCACTTTCATCCTTCTTTAACCATGTCCACGTCTCACTTGCATAATTAAGTGTTGGCACTAAGATAGCAGAGTGCACCAACCTTTTAGCTGTGGTGGATATGTTTCTATTTGCAATTATTGGTCGGATTGCACCATTTACCTTATTGCCAGCAACTTTTCTCCTTTCAATATCGCTTTCATCTTTAATGTCTTTGTAAATTAATAAGATACCAGCTCATAGTAAAGAATAAATCTCCCACTCTTTCTTGTAAGTTTACAAGCAGGTGTTTGTAAAACAGAAATTCAGCGATGAGGCATGCAACCTATCCTAAGTAAGTATCTTATTTTTTTAGCACGGGGAGGACAGTCTGCATGTTTACAAAAACATGCAGTTATATCATTCAGTCCGCTGTCTTCAGTATGTTCCATGGAGCACCCAGCAAAGAATTGGTCTCTTATTCTTTTACTTAAGTTTTCAAGCCTGTAAAAGGGAGTATTCGAAAAATAAAGACATTTTACTGATTAAATTCAGCAATGAAGTTTGCCACCCATCCCGAATGTCTTGATTTTTGCTGACACGAAGTGGACAGCTTGCATATTTATTACATGCAGGTTGTCTGTTGTCCTCCCCACTTGAAGGATATGTCATGATGGTATTGAATTGTTTATAATGGTTCCGTGGATATTATTTACTTAACATGCATCAACTGAAAAACAAAATGGACGTAGAAACACAATTCATTATAAATAAATAATAATCAATGCATAGAGGATGAGTTTATCATTTATTGAAATATCTTCCAATCAATCCGGTTTGCTGTAATGTTGGTAAACTGGAAATAACTGGTTTATTGCATGTAATTAACTAACAATGTCTCTCTTGATTATTGTCAACTTTGTATAAAGAAATGTTGTATAATATTTTCACATCTAAAGGGCCCGTATTAAATAACTTAAGATGTTTATTGTAATTTACGATACAAGCTTATAGACAATCCAACAGGAGCTATTTATATTATTGTTGCATATTTAAAACGAGTCACGCCATAAACAAATCACCTATGATAAGTAAAAAAATCAATCGAAAAATTTTGTAGGCTTATGGAGCTGGGAAATTTATATTTTATTTTTATTCTTTACTGTACGTTGGTCATAACATCAGTCATTACATCATCATCACAAAATTATCAGTTATGCAATTCAATGCACAGAGAGCGAGTTTATCGATTGGTTGCGATAACTTCCAAATAACCCGGTAAGTGCATGCAGATGATTTAGTGTTTGCCCCACTTGTAGGAGTTGCTGTGAGGGCATATAAATGATTAGGTGAATTTATTAGAACATGAACACGTTTGTGATATTATTTTAACAAATGTTTTATAAAAAACATGCCAAACGTGCCATGACAATGCCATGTTTATTACTTGCAGTTACTCTGCTGGCTACCCCATTTGTGAGATATGCTGTGATGGTTCAGTAGTAGTATAAAAAATATATTAGTTTGTTTATTTTGCATAACAAAGACCCTGACATTTACTTAAGTTTGTTATCAAAAGATAAACAAATGATACTTTGTCAAAAATACATTTTTTTGTTTGTTTTAACTTATGGCATCAAACAAAATTATTTTTTACGTACTAAGTGTCTCCGCGCGCACAAGATTTTTTAAAGTGGTTTAAACTGCAGTAAAGCTGACATTTCTAGATATCATTCTTATGAGAAAAAGGGTTTTAGGATATGTATAAAATGGTCTTATAAACCAGTTTCATTTCGTTGACGACTTTTTTATGAAAATTTTGTCTAAACTAGATTTGAATTTTTCATTGTTCCATAGAGCACCAGGCAAGGAATCAGTCTCCTATTCTATTCCATAATATTTTGAGTGTTTGAAAAAATAAATACATTTTACATCATAAATTCACCAATGAGTATTGCTACCCAGAATATCTTCTAATCTAGTTTTTGTTAGCATGACAGCTATAATGTTTGTTGCATGCAGCTGGTGTGTTGGGTACCCCACTTGTGGAATATGACGTGTTGATATAGTAGTAATCGTAGCCATAAAACAAATGATTACATGAAAATTCTTACTTTCAATTACATGAAAATTCTTCTTGAAAGTTTTATATTTATTCAATGGGTTATGTTGCGGGTTTCAAGATATAAATCTATTGTATTATTCTTTTAAAGCAGTCACTCTAGTCCCAAATATCGTATGAAGATTATGATTTTGAGGGAATCAAGGATAGAGAATGACTCCGTCTTCATGCTAGTCAAGCAAATGGTTCTCTTACAAAACTACTGATAGTCCACAATAAGCCAAGTCTTACATACATTTGAACCACTCTAGATTAATCATTCCAATTGATCACACTCATCCATAGTCAACCTATTTGAATAGGTATTAACTAGGTACGTATGTTGTATATGGTGCACATACATAAATATGTGAACTTCCTTAAGGAGTACACGACACAGAGTTTCGACACTTATGAATCGACTTAAGGCTTGGTTAAGAGTACTCTTTAAACCTAGGTAACATTCCCAATTCCTTTGTGTCATGCTTATCACATGACTTGAAATTTTTGATAGTTGTATATATAGTTCAATTTGATGAACTTCCACGATTGAAATCAATTTTTATACGATTTTCACAGAATTTTTGTGTTTTCAAATTGGAAAGATGTCTTCTGTTGTAGTTCAATGGAACTCTCAATTTATGGTAAAATACCTGTTGCAGAACTAGATGTTGGAATATTAGTTGATTGTCTAGAGCGAAGCTGTTGACTACCTCTATGATTTCCATTTACATTATTGTATTCATGATTGTCGATATGAGACATAGTATTATACACCAGGGGTTTTAGGGATTTGTTTCTGTCTTCCTGGCACTAGGTTTAACTTTTATTTCAGACTATAATTCAGCAACAAGCTCGATTCTCCTTCTCCATTCATTTCTGTAATCTGCAACTGTTTTTTTTTTAAATCTGTGTAAATTCTATTTCTTAATCTATATAGGTAGTTGTTTCTTTGTTTATTCCTCATTGACAAATGTAAATTAATGAAAACTGTGTCTGGGTTAGTTGGAAGATGTGCAGTATACAATGCAGTAATAAATTTTCCTTTTGCATTGATATTATACTATATTTCCTTGCTATTGTAGGCTGATTTGTATGTAATGATACAGAGAAAAGATTTTTGCTAAAGGTCTATCCCACTCTTCTCCGTAAGTTTTTGAGTGTCCTGTAAAAGGCATGTGTTTGAAAAAATTAGGACATTTTACATCTTAAATTCAGCGATGAGGTTTACCACCCATCCTGAATGTCTTGATTTTACAATGGTACGGAGAGGACAGCTTGCATAGTCTATAGTTTGAATTCTGTTGTCAGTCTATTCAGTCTTCTGTATACGAGGCATGCCTTTTAAGTTCTGTCGTTTCCATATTTCCCGGCAATTTTGAATTTGGAACTGTTCTATATTCGAATGTGTTTAAATTTTGAATCTCAAAACAGTTGAAAGTATTAGGATAAATGCTATTGTTTAGTCACAGCGTTGACTGGAATCTGTCAGGTTACGTACGAAAATGAATCTTTCTAAGGAAAATGTTCGTGCAATAATTTTCTACAACTTTAGAAGAGGCCTGACACGGCTTCAGTGTTTTGCAGAGCTAACATCTGTGTTCAGTGATGAAGCCCCATGTCTGCGGACTGTCGAACGCTGGTATTTAGAATTCCAGCGTGGACATACTAGTGTTAGTGACAAATCTCGCGAAGGACGCCCAAAATCCGCTTTCACTGAAGATAACATCATTGCTGTGAGACAACTAATTCTCGAAGATCGTCATGTGACGTATCGAGAGATAGAGGCTCTATTAGGCATCTCAGGGACAACCATTCAGAAGATCTTGCATGAAGCGCTTGGTGTGAGAAAGCTAGTTTGCCGTTGGATACCGCATCTGCTTTCCGACGATCACAAGGCGGCCCGCGTCAGATGGTGTAAGAAGACTCTGGAAAGGTTCAACCGAGGAGAGTCAAATCACGTCTACGACATCATCAGTGGTGACGAATCTTGGATCTATGCCTACGATCCTGATTCCAAACAACAATCTACAATCTGGGTCTTTCAAGACGAGCCAAAGCCGACTAAAGTTGTTCGTTCTCGAAGCACTTCAAAGAAGATGGTGGCCACGTTCGTTGGAAAAACCGGCCATGTTGCGACTATTGCACTTGAAGATCGTAGAACGGTTAACGCAGAGTGGTATACCACAGTTTGTTTACCACAAGTCATCGCCGAACTTCGAAAATCTAACTCAAAGCGACGCATCATCCTGCACCACGACAACGCAAGCTCACACAGCGCTCGGCAAACAATTGAGTATTTGAAGCAGGAAAAAGTAGAAATTCTTGACCATCCTCCATACAGTCCTGACCTAAGCCCTAACGATTTCTTTACATTTCCTAAAATTAAGAAAAGTGTTCGTGGTCAAAAGTTCCAGTCCGGTGAAGAAGCAGTCGATGCTTTCAAGTCAGCCATTTTGAACACCCCCACTTTAGAGTGGAATAAATGTTATAATAACTGGTTTGAGCGAATGGAAAAGTGTGTTAAGCTACGTGGAGAATACTTTGAAAAACAATAAAAAGTACTATAAGGTTCTAGTTGTGTTTTTTTCTTCAAACGACAAAACTTAAAAGGCATGCCTCGTACAAGCTATTATTTAGTGTGAAAGCATTTTGGAGTATATGTTTGAGTTTACTAGGAACTCAGATTTATCTTATAAACAATAAAAAGTAAAGAGTCAAATAAATTGAAGAGTTAGAAAAGAATCAGGAGGCCTGGAAGAAAATCCTTTTCTATTTTGTGTAAAGTTTTGGATGTCCTGGGTTTGTCCTCTAGTCCTGAGTGTGAAAGCGGCTCACAATGCTAGATAATGAACCATATTGTGGAGTGTCCTCTGCATGGCTTTGATTTTGGTTGAAGGACCTATGTGAGGTGACTAACAATGCGGCCAGTTGGTTGAGAAATTTACCATTAATAATATATTAGGCTAGAATCTCATTTATGAGGTATTCATCATTTCAATTTGTATGTTCAATATTTATTTATTCATTCTTTACAGTACATTGATTACATAAAATTTCATTGAAGGCATATATTCAAATTAAATACCATCAATATACATAGGACGAGTTTATCGCAAAAGCGAGATCTCTTCCAACTAACCCAAATTATTATTTGCAATAGTTATTCCAGTGGCCACCCTGGTTATAGAAGATAGAATAAAAAAGTTATAGATATAAATCAAATATGTTTTTTACCTCGTGAAGTTGATTATAAAGTAATATTAAATTGATCAAACAACAAAAATCAACCTTTTCCATGACAATGAATAATGAAAGATTTTAATATTTTATTTGTCTAGAATAATTTACGATCTCGTTTAATTACCATTATCATTGTAAGAAGACGGCTAAAGTAAACAGTCAATTGTCTTTATATACACCGTGCGCACGACAATGTGACGCACTAAGATATGATTACACATACAAATTGGCATCTTTAAAGGAGTACACGTCTTATTAATTATCAAAGCGTGTTGTTACTCTCTCGTCGAAGGTAATGTTGATGTGGCGCTTTGCCGAAACCTTATTTGAATCTTAGGGGGTAAATAATAAATAGGGGGATGATTCCTATATACTAATTTATATAATAATTAAAATAATTTGTTAAACACACTTTGGATTTATATTCAATAAATATTAGCAAAAAAAAAACATTAATTTTGATTTAAACACATTTTTTATTTCTTATAGTGTTTTTTTTAACGATTGCTGTTAGCATTTTAATATAAAAAATAAGTTAAATAATTTTTCAATAAACTTAATAATATACAAACATTCTGTAAATAAAAATTAACATCTAAATTAAATCATAAAAGTGATTTCAATTTTTAAATTTAGCATTCCAAAAAAGCATATCAATATTATTTTATCATCGTTTTTTTCTGGATTTCCAAAACATACACCCTTAACTTAATTTTTTATTTTTCTTTTTCTTAAAATCAGGATAATAATAATAAAAAAAAACTGTAAAAAGATATTTTTGAAGTAACCTACGAGAGTAGAAGACAATTTATTATACATATGTTGTTTTTTTTTTCTTCATAAATGTATGCATTTTGTCATAAAATCATTAATTTTATTAAATGGAATTAATACCATCCTTTCAACAATTTTTTTAGAGAAATGAAAGTAGTACTGTATATTGAGATAAATATTAATTTGTTTCTTTTGTTTGAAAAAATAAATGAAATCTAACAAGTGTAAAAATAAATTAAAACACTTTGCTAAATGAAATGTAAATTTTATGATATAATTTTCCAAAATGTGTCGAATTGTTTTGATTATTATTTATATTTGAATCTTAGATTAGATGAATTTATTAATGGTTTGAAGAATCGTTAATAGATCACTTTCCCCATACAAACACTTTCCCCGAATGTAGTAAAATATTGCCCAATCTTTAGATATACTCTCATTCTTCTGTCTAAATGAGCTTTTTCAGTTGTTTTAAATTAAAAACAAACTGGTTTCTTTGGTTGTTTTTTTTCTGTGAGAAAACTCTTAAAATCATTATTTTTAGAGTAAATTGTTTTTTTTGTTAAATGAAAACTCTTTTTCTTTGTTTCTTTCTTTTATATACTTGGTTTATTTTTTTTATGTATATATAAGGAAGTTATTTAATTTATCTTATGCTACGTTACAAGCTATAGAAGAAAAATATTGATTGGTTAACTCGCAGATTGTTTTTAAAATTTGTAAAAAAAAAACTATAACATATAAAATTGACTTTTTCACAATATCACGTGTTGGTAATTTATAAAATGGAGTTTGAATTTTTTGATATAACAGTTATAAATAAACTTTCCCAAAATCAGAGAGTATCTAAAGTAATAAAAGTCATACCCCATGGGGTTCCGAGTAAAAAATAGGCTCCCACACTTTTCTGTAAGTTTTCGAGAGTCATATAAAAGGCAGGTGTTCATAAAACCTCACATGTAAAGCAATTAACATCTAGAATTCGACGACGAGACATGCTACCCATTTTGGAAGTCTTATTTATTTATTGGTGCGAAAAGAACAACTTGTATGTTTATTATATATACAGTTAGCCCGCTGGCTACCCCGACTGTGGTATATGCCGTTATGGTATAATAGTAATAACATCCTCATATCCTTGCTAGATTGGGCAAATAAAATATCGCATTGATTTTTAATAAAATCTTCTTGGTAATGGGCTTTGTGAGAATTTCGTATCAAATTCATCATTAGCGAATATTATTATTAGGTAAAATATAGAAGATTTTGAACGGATTGTGTTGACAAAAAAAGTTAATCACCTAATTTTCTCATATAACAGATCATGACAATTTACTTGTCCTCTTTATACCCCTATCCCTTTAATGGACTTCATCTAGAAGTTGAGGTGGGCAAGGTCTTTGGATGGAAGAGTAAAAAAATATTGTTACAAAAGTGAATGTCAAATGACAACACAGCAAAAAAATTAGCGAATAAATCAAAAATTAAGTAAAAGTTTCAATGATATCATACTATTTCGAAATATACTAAGTATATCTTAATTTATTTTGGTCTACTCTTAGAGGATAAAAATCATATATTTTCTTATTGTTTTGCGTACAATGTATATTTTAATTCAATAAATACCATTTATATACTCCCATTAAGAAACAAATTAAATCAATTCCGAAGTATTTTTTTTTTATATTTTTCATTTTATAATAGTACTGAAATTTTCACAAAATGTAACAATATTGTATGTGTATGTTTAAATGAATTTACAAAAAACTGCATGTTAATTTTTAAAATATTTTTATTCTACGCATTTGTTTTTGTGTGCTAGAAAATTGTGCTAAAACAATCAAATTAAAATTTTATTTGGAATTAAGGTTGAGATCTTTTTTAATAATTGTTTCTCAATTTTCTTTTAAAATTATGAAAATTTGCACGCATATAGTAACAATGATGTGATTTTGATTTTCAATAATTTTGTGTTGATTAAAATTAATAATTACCAAATCATTACAATTTACTTATCCTCTTTGGATATTTTTATTAACATAAATGTTAAAAAAAATATATAAAATTGTTTGATACTCAGCCCATGGCAATTTGTTGCTGAAAGTTTGAGGCCTGTTTGCGGAATAATATGTTTTGTACACTATTGTGAAACAAATAACTGTTTTTTTATAAAAAAAAATAATATAAAATTTGCAAAATGAAAAGTCTTAAAAGCTGTAGAAGAACATAAAAAAAAATCTTCAGGAAAATATTGAAATAAATAATTTTGTTGAATAAATTAATAAACTCCTATATACGTTTAAAAGATATACCTTTAAATTAGTGTAAAAATATGGTTCAAAATTAGTACTGTTATAAAATGCAAAATATCCTTATTTCTTGAATTTGGATATGGCTGTGAATTTTATTTGAAAACATGGACATACCATAACTCGTATACATCTCCTCGAGAACCAATAAATAAATATATTAAAGTATATGAATTTTTGGCTGTTTAAGACATATCGCATGTTGGATGCAACCCCACGTCCTTACTCCAAAGTGTTTCGCTCACAAAAGACGGATTCTCACTATTTTCAACTCCATTTATTTAATTTCTTTGTCATGTTTACTCTCTTCTTATCGTTGTATATGACTATAATGTTTATTTCACCTGTAAACTGTATTTGTGTTTGTACTTTTATCATTCGCATAATGATGAGACTTAGGTGTCAAGATAATTGTTACCAGGGATTTGTTTTATGACATTCGTGATTTTGAGACGTCTTGATTTATTTTGTGTGTTTAACATTATACTTGGACGATAGCTAAGGTCAATGATACGATTATGCAAAGAATTAGATGACTAGAATTTTGTATGTTTCAATAATTATGTTTGATGCATCAAATGTTTATGATTTCTTTTCTTTCTTTTTCAGCAGACTGATTGTAGCTGCAAATCAATATGTGGTTACGAAGCGAAAAGCGGGAGAGACATCTTCTCTCCCCAAGCATCGGAACCACAAAATCTAGTAGAAGCACCGGTAAGAGGCCCTCAATAGCTGGAGGGACGCAGCGAACTGGAGCAAAAACTAATGGTTCGTGGAAGCAAGCTATCAAAAGAGATATTTCTCGAAATGGACTCAAAAATATTACTAAGACTGTTGAGGTTACAATGGAGAAAAAGACCACTGTTAGGAGTTCACAAAGGGCAAATGGAACCTCCGTCACATCTTCAACAGCTCCCAAACAGAATTCAGAAAAGATAACTCCATTGAAACCTAAAGGACTGTTTGTAAATAGACTGGATGGAAAGAAGAATGCAAGCAAACCAATTTCTAATGGAAGCGTTAAAGGTACTGAAGCTAACAAAGAGGGTATGCCCAATGGATCATTCTGTTCAAGGATGAGATCTGATCAAGACAAACAAGTTAGTTTCCAGAAGACTATTGTTACCAAAACAACCAGAAGTGTCACTTACAAGTCAGCCAGTAAGGATGAAAGGGAAAACAGAGATGTGAATGGGGAAATCAAACCAAATGTAGCCATGAGAAGTCTGTCACTACCCCGCAAGAGCCGGAGGCTTGAGAAGTCTGAGAAATCTACAATTGTCAATGGATCACCATCTAGAAAAGTCAGGCAACTACCCAAAAGGCCGCAATCACAAACGGTACCTGTTCCTAAAGGAAAAACAAACATTAAGAGGCAAAACAGCGTAAGTGTAGATAAGTCTAGTGAGGAATTGAAACCAGAGAAGCCATCAGAAGTTCCTACTGCAGAGTTGGCAGCCAGTGACTGGGCAGCTATAGTAGATCAGGAGATGACTATGTATGAGAAGGAAATTGGAAAGATGAATGATATGGAGCCTATGGTGTGCGAGGAGTCTGATTCTGATGCTAACATGAGTGATTCCAACCTCTGCTCCCCTGATGATAGACTGAATCAATTCATAGCTATAGAGAATTCCGACTATGTTGAAATCAAGACTGTGGATCCTGAGAAGGAACTTATTACATCCAAAATATTCACGAGATGTAGCAGTGTTGACAGGTCATCATTCTCTCTGGAAAACAAGGTTATACGTAACAACACAATGAGAACCAGGAAGATATCAACAACCATCAGGAAGAACAATGTTGAAGACAATACAAAGGCAGTTAAAAGACGGTCATCAGCCATTGAATTGAGAAGAAACTATTCTTCTAACAAAGAGGCCAATACAAGGCGCGTTTCGTGCGAGAGAATGTCGTGTTCCAAAATCAACGAACAGGGTAAAGTTTCAAATCATCCAGCTGAACGGGATGACAGCTTAGTCTGTGAAGAACAAGTATCAGATGTTGAGATGTATCCCAAACTTCCTGTACTGAATTTGAATCATGAAGATTTGGAAGTCTGCACTATTAAGACCAAATTATCAGCAACTAAAACTACAAGAGAGTCTGTGTCTCTGGAAAGTGGGGATCTTCTGGAAGACATGAAGCTGAGACATGGAAAGCTGGTGGATGATATTGTGATGGATCAGAGTGATCACATTTTAGCCAGTTGTGCCAGTGTGTTGCAGAGCATCCAGCAGCCAGATTTCATCTCTATGTTGGATGAGGAAGATTTAGACCCTACAGATTTAAATAGAAAGCACCGGAGAAGGTATATACTGTTTTATATTGTAATATTTTCTTGTATCTTTATTTAAAATTACTCTAGTTTTGCATTAAGTTTGAAAATAGTATTTTAGTATGAAAAAAATAGCATGGAAGCAGTCACTGTCTACCTAGAACAAACATCATTTAAAATGGAATCTTAAATTTCTACATTGCGTGTCCTCTTCTTCCAATTAACCTTTTAGTGTATAATTGAATCCATAAACAAATAATACATTACATGTCGAAACCTGGGTCACTCTAATAAAATCTTGATAAAACTTAAGTAACATATTTTTTATTTATCAATTTGAATTTTATTTCCAGATATTCCAACTGTAGACTGCCAGATGATTCTCTGTCAGCCGAGGACTTGGACTGTGATGTGTCTGGCAGCAAGTCTGATGTCCTCAGCACGAGGACTGCTATCGAGAGACTGGAGGCTTTGTCTGATCTTCAGCTGCAGCCTACTAACTTCTTGGCGGACATTAGTCAGTCTCTTGCGGCTGCGGGAGATGGATGGGTAAGAACATAATTTATATGTGGACATAGATACTACAAAAGATCTTCCCGTCAATAGATTAGTTAACTATTGCATATGTTTATAAATTTATTAAAATATCCCATCGGCTGTGGGTGTTCTCTGCATATAATATTTAACGACATAAAAAAATCTATGTGGAGTCTTCTGCAAAGGACAGGCATCCCACTCTTTTTTGTAAGTTTATGAGTGTCCTGTTGAAGCCAGGTATTCGTAAAACATCTCGTTTAAGACATTTTACATCTTCAATTTTGTGATAAGGCTTGCCCATATAACCCTTAACTTTTACTGTATCACTTACGTGTCTTTCGTCTTTCAGTTGACGGGTTCTGACAGTGACGTGAGATTGGACTCGTTACAAGCTGAAACTTCGAGCTTACTCTGTGGAGATTCTGATCATTGTGACGATCATGTTAGTATATCTTGTATTATTTTTTATACATACAAGGAAAAGCAAACAGAGTTAATATTAATAAAAATGGTTCAAAATGTTGATTAGTAGCCACTACCAGTTTATAGTTTATATATAATATGTAAAACAGATAAAAATCCCTTAGGTATTAACCAACATATTGTATTTTAAAAAATTCCACCCCTTGATTTCGTGCTTACCATATTCCGCTGTATATCAACAGTCATTGTAAAATGCTTTATAACTTTGAACACTGCTTAAATTGTGTTTCTAAATTTATGTATTGTTTTTCTTATAACCATCCTTTAATGTATCTTTCATCTCTTCAAGATTCAATCACTTTTCTTTTTTCTGTCAAATTTACATACTAAATAATTTCATTGAATTTTTTTTCAGGACGATGGTGTTGACGTGGAATCCCTGTGTTCCCAAGAGGTGGTGGAGGTTGTAGAAGAGAGACAGATACAGACCACGGCCACACCTGATCAGATTGCTGCCTGGGTGGACTCCTTCGACCCTTATCTCTTCATCAAACAGGTACACAGGAATTATTTCTTATCTACTGATTGTCCTCACATCTCTACTGCTGGATATAGATCTGTTTTTCATTATTTCCAATATTTGGCAACAGGAATCAACTTCTTCAATTTTTAAAAGGATTATTTGATTTTATATTTTATTTTCATTAATGCTACTACACTAAATTTATAACTACATTATTTATTCTTAATCTAAGTACACATTATATGGAAAAATGAAATGGAGTATACTGCCTCACTAGACTGTTGTCTGTTCTGAGGTAGTGTCTACATCAAATACACATCAAAGAGAGTTTCTTAATCTTCGTTATGTTTTTATTATTCATTATGTATAGTTTATGAATTCTACGTTAGATGCTGGTTTGTATGAAATGTTTTTACTATTTTTTTTGTTTTCGTTTCAAGCTGCCTCCATTGGAATCAGTATTACCAGGAGCTCCTCGTGGAAGATGTCCAGCTCTGCCTTTGAAGACCAGAACCAGTCCGGAATTAAGTTTGGTACGGACATTTTATTTTAAGTACATCTCATCTTTTCCGCATTCTTTCCAGTATTTTGAATAAAAATAGCCAGAAATTGTTCTGAGTTGAATACGAAATTGTTTTTATGTATTTTTCATTAATGTTTTATTTATATTGTGTGCAGGTCCTTGATTTGGATGAGACTCTGGTTCACTGTTCCCTGCAGGAACTTCCCGATGCATCCTTCAACTTCCCTGTTCTCTTCCAAGACTGCAGATATACTGTAAGTGCATATACTTCGTTTGTCATTCAAGCGTTTTAAATAAATCGTCAAATAAGTCCATTCTTTTTCTAAGGTGGAAAAAATCATAAAATGTATTTTTACTACTTCTTTTTGTTTTAGGTACACGTAAGGACACGCCCCCACTTTGCCGAGTTCCTGTCTCGAGTGTCACAGCTGTATGAGGTCATACTCTTCACGGCATCCAAGAGAGTGTATGCGGACAAGCTACTCAACCTCTTGGATCCGTCAAGGCGTTGGATCAAATACAGGTAAATTGAAATATTGTACATTTTTTATAGAATATGGTTTTTCTAGGTTGTTTAATGCCCGTCAACTTTTTAGTTTAATTTAATTATCTTTTTAAATTCATTTACAACATTTTCAAAAACAGTCTATGTTACCTAAAATAAATTAGAACGCTTGTATTAGGTTTGTGTGAATGTCAGCTCAGGCAAAACCCGGCTTCCTCCATTCAAAGAGTCTCTCTGTTGATCAAGTAACTTTATGCTCCAATGCTATTTTCAAAAGAGCAGCCCACTGTGAAAGAGATTAATTCAGGTCATCAGAAACCTTATGGTTGGAAGAATGGATCTTTTTTTGGACAACTAGCATTTGACATTCATAAAATGCTTAGCCAGTACCAATATCTTTTTTATATTACGTAAATTATAGTACTGAGTGTATTTGAAGTATCTTGTATGACATAAAATATCATAAAATAAAAATATATAATGTGTGATTTCCATTTCAGGTTATTCCGTGAGCACTGCCTCCTGGTAAACGGCAACTACATAAAAGACTTGTCCATCTTGGGGCGAGATCTGAGCAAGACTGTGATTGTGGACAATTCTCCCCAGGCGTTTGGCTATCAGCTGGAGAACGGTATCCCTATTGAGAGCTGGTTCGTGGATCGCAGCGACAGGGAACTGCTTAATTTGCTGCCCTTCCTCGAATACTTGGCGCATGTCGTAAGTTTCTAATCTTAACATATTTTGAGTTGCATATTTTTGAATTTAAAAAGACACTGTTTATTAAAAACATTTGTCTATTTTGCCATTTCGTCACATAGACGTATAATATTAATCAAGATATTTTATTATTTTTACAGAAGGAAGATGTAAGACCGCACATCAGAGAAAAATTCAAGCTGTTCACATATCTTCCACCAGATTAAATTGTCAGCAACAGTGTTGCACCGAGGGAGCGCGCACACACACACACACACACACACACACGCACAGTGAGCCATAATATATTATTATACTATATTATTGTTATTGTGAAACTAATTAACATACATAACATAATAATATTATTGTTCTATATTGAATAAATAAGTAAATAATATATTATATATACGTAGCTATGTCTCAGTACCGTTCTACATCTATCTGTCAGTATGTCGAAGGGAAACTACTCTAAGTAGATTTTTGTTGATTTTTGGCCAAATTGACTTATTACGAGCGTAGTAATATTGTGGTCCACATTATGTCCTTTGGAGAAAGTATTATTTTATGCGATCTCTTATTTCTGATGAACCAAATATTGCAATTTTGTTTGCATATTCGTATTTGTAAATATTTCTTTGATGTTTGCAAATATTCGGATGTTCTTGGACATCCGCATTCACATTCACGAATGTCAAAATGAGACGTTCGACACGTCACTTATATCTGTATGTAAAAATATGTTGCTTGATGGAAGGTGGTTAAATTGATGATTGTCTATGGTTTTTTCATTAAATTTCTGGTTAAGGTCGATTTGTTACTTTCGCAGATTTACCTCGCCGTAATTATGAAAGTTACGTCTTCCAAAAAAATAATGGTTGGACATTTTCACCATTTGCATTGAGCATAAAGTTTTTTTTTTGTATTTCGTGAACTTTTTATAATAATAATTTTTGAAAAGTACCTGTTTTATCCAATATATAACTCAAAACTTATGAGACTTAGAAATATGTTTATTTTTATAAATAATATATCCTTTGAAATCCCTTATACCAAATTACGACCAAGACAGTTTTTTGGAAAAATTTTATTTGTTCTTCAAATGAACAAAAACCGTGTTTTACATATTTACAAAGACACATGAACCCAGCATACCGTACACGCCAAATTGGGAAAATAAATTCCCATTAGTGATTTATAACGATAATTATCCACAGTCATCTTTGGCAGTCATTTCATGTTAACGAACATGTTATGAGAAGTAGTAAAAAACGGTCATACCAAAAAACAACATTTCTTGACATAGGGTATTTTTGTTCCGACATACAGATTATATTTATGTCACTTTTGAAAACACTTTGTATCTTCCAGTGATTGTTTTTTACTGTTTTATTATTATTATTTTTCTTTGTAATTCATTGTAAATATTATAAAGACACCGATGCAAATCCAAAACGTATTTTATTGTATGAAATATTTTATATTTTGATTATTTTATTTGTTATCAAATTTTTGACATGCATTTGAAAGAGTCAACTTTTTAAAATAGTAATTTTTCACTATTCTTTAAATTAAATTTTAGCTTATTTTCCAATCTATCTGCGCATATTTGACCTACTTTTGAAGAATGTTTTGCTAATAAACAAGACGCTGTGCGCTGGTGCACTTTCCAAAGACCTGTAGTGTCTATTGTGATACAGGAAAGACAGTTGTAGTATTTTGTTGGTATTTATTTTAGTAAAACTTCATATCAAGAAAAAACAAAAATACAGCAATTGAAATTTACCAATACTTCATTTATTTAGCTATTTAATAAGTTTCAACATGATATGTCTTTGACGAGCTCTTTTGAGTTATTTAAAAGTGTGACAAATGTGTGTTGAAACAAATTAAATATCCTATGTTTATTCTTGGATAATTTGTAAAAAACTCACATGTACTTAAAAAATGATTCTGTGAAATTTTTATGAAATTATTTCGCTTCCGATGCATAGAAAATGGTCATTCAGCAAAACAGTTTGGTCTTCTGTAAAATCTTGATAAATGAACACACGAGGTTTTATGAATCCATCGACGATCACGTAGTATAAATAAAATATTTCAATATTTTAATCAAAATAATTGTGATAACTATTAAATTTATGTGTTTTGGATTTGTTTAGGTTTTAAGTTAGGTATTCTATTACAATAATCAAAATAAAATTAATGAGATTGATAAATATATTATAATTATTAAGATTGTTTATTAATTAAAAATAAAAATCAGTGTTATTTTGTTTTATATGTTAAAAAAAAATTAAAAATGTTTACATACGAATTTGTTAAACACAATAAATGGATAGTTATGTAAAAATGTTTCAAGGCATAAAATTGAAAACAATCTTTCTTTCTGGATACTAAGTAATCCTCTGTAATATCTCCATGTGTTGTTAATATATCTATACCATTATGGTTCTTATTACAAAATGTGGTACCCAGCAGAGGCGGCTCTATGATAATGAGCGGCGGTTCAAACGCACCCCCAATTTAAAAGATAGAAACCTAACAATATGTAATAATTAAAATTAAAAAAATATTAATAAATTTTTCCATGAACAAAATAATAATATTATTCAAGTTACCATATGAACAACACAGTCATCACATTCACTATTGCTTTGCAACATGCAGCGCTACTGTTCGTTAGAATATTTTAGTGCGGATGTTGAGCGAACTAACGGTGCAAAATCTAATATCGCACCGATAACCCATACATTTCGTAAAACTTCAATACTAAGTTCGTGGTGCTAAGATTGTATGGAGATTTTAAAAATATATGGGACATTTTGAGCATTGAACACAACTATGCTCACACGTAAAAAGGAGTAAGTGATACGCCTTGTAGCATTTTGTCGTACATTGACGGAAATTTTTTGACTAGTGTGTTTTTTTTATGTGAAGGGATTCCTGTTATTAGTTATGTGGACGCGATGAATTAGTACCTACCAAGCGTGTCAAAATGCATAGATTGACGTCGTGAGGTTCATAGGTCAGCCGTATACACTCTTATTACTTATTACTTAGTGGTAAAATTTCTATAGACAGTCACCGCTAGTCGCGATTGTGTTATGCAGATAATTAGTTATTTGTAAGATTTTTTGTATTCGAGCGCGCTTATATCAACATGTTACATGCAATTTAAAGAATCTACGATATACCTATATAAAATTGATATAATATTAATTATTATCGTTTTAGCTTATAGATTACTATTAAAATGGGTGAATTAAACGTAGAATACATTAAGAACAGAAAATACCAGAGTAAATGAAGTGTTCGCTAATGGTAAAGAGAGAAGGGTAGAATTTCTTTATAAGGATGTTTTTTTTTTACCGAACCCCCGCAAATACATATTGCCGGCCGCCTCTGGTACCCAGTAGACTAATTTCGTGTTATAAACATGCAACTTGTCCACTACATACCATTGAAACAATAAAACCATCAGGATGGGCGGTAAAAATTCCCAATCTTTTGTAATGCCTTTATGTGCTGTTAACTCAACCCATACAATCACTATTGTTTATTCATGCATTACTTTACATTGATTATAAAAAAAAAATTACATAGTGCATTTATATTAAAATAAGTTATTATAGAAGGCGATTTTTTCACAAATGCTCGATTTCTTTCAACTAACCCGAAAGAACAAACTAAAAAAAACACAAAAACTTAAAGCAACAAATAAAATTGATTAGACTCGATCAATATTATCTCAGTTTGGGGTTGGTTCGGCTTGAAACATTATTCCATAACACCATTCAAGCATCAGTTACAATTTCTTCCAGTCAATATTTGGTATTGTAAAATAATTTATTGGGTGACGAATAATCAGATAAAAATTTATGTTAGTTTCTTTTACGAGAAGAAAAACCATTGTATAGGTTTGTAAAAATTGTATATCAATTGAAAATCAAAATTCTTGGTGTATTTTTGATATTGTCTTAAAAAAGTTGTCAGTAGCTTACTTTGACTTTTAGTCTCTTAGAATTTCAGTTTATAGATCCAGGGCTCAAATTCTGTTGCCGATTTATTCCATATTCATGACATAAGCTATCATTGGTTAGGCTGCAAGTTATTTTAAAATATTGTCCTGTTTATAAACCAGCAGATGTTCATTTTAAAGATATCAAAATGTTTTCACTGTTCCGTAAAATATCTACAATAACAAAACTCAACATTATATACAAAAATCTAACTATTGACTTTTTCAAGAAAATATCCTTTTGTTTTTTATAGTATTTATTTGAAAATTATTTTGAATATTTTTAACTTGCAATTACAATATACGTCTGAATTTCGCATAAAACTTGAAAATAACATGGAATGTCTGAAGATTGTGTTCAGGGACCTAATGGGGAAACTTGAAAATACACCATGAATAAAGATATAAAAAAAAATTAAAAAATTGTTGTGCATTTTGTGTATTTATTTGTTTTAAAAATTTAAAAAAATAATGTATCTAGCTATTTATAGTTTAATCATATTTTTGTTGTGTTTTAAAAATCAACAGCTTAGTTTAAAAAGTATGCCACTCCATTTTATAAAAAAAAATGCTTGGAAATTCTACACAAATGTTGTAAAGACGTGGTAGGTTGGGAATCCTTCAATTAGATATCTGAAAGCCTGTGATTCAGCTGTTAACCATCTTAATATTGTTGTTATATCTTAAGAAGAGAAAAATGTTAGAATTTTGTCTTTCTAGACAACAATCTTGATTATCTTGCTTTAAAATAAATTTATTTCATTAATATCAAGACTGTTATTCTAATAAAAAAATGGAGTTTTACTTTTTATAAATTGAGCTGTTGTATAATATATAAAAAAAAAATTCTCTTTAAATATCGATCAAAATGGCATCTCAAACAAATTGTTCCTCAAATGTTTATTTTATATTTTGTTTTTATTTATTTTTTAAAATTAAAAGTCTTAAAATAGAATTATTTTTATATAGATTTTTAAAAATAAAATTATTGATACATAATCTTTGTAAATATTTTTTCTTATATTCTAATTAGATTTATGTTAATTTTAGCCCTTCGTAAGGTGTAAAATATTATAAACGTATTAAATTTCAACTCATGTTAGATATTATTGTATTTGTTAGAAATATGTAATAATAAAAAAAATCACATCAAATTAACGAACAAGTGTTTCAAGATTGGACTTTTTCTTAATAAATTACTGTTAATATTTTAATGAATGCGATTTTACATTGTGCTGCGATGTTAATTTAATTTAATTTATTGTGATTTTTTTTAAAGATCTAATTAGTTTTAGCGTTTCGCTATTGCAAGTCAAACATGTAACGTGTAACTTTGTCGAAATTTTGACAGACTCACTACGATAATAAAAACATTGTTTTAACTATTTATTATCGCGGTGACTGAATTGCTATCTAAATTTCTCAGCGTAATATACCCAGATAAGTCTATATACAAACAATAATGATCAAACTAACAAATTAAACTGTCCAATGCCGCGAAAACTTCATCTGTGAAAATATCAAGGATATTGTTTAGGCTCAGAACACAAGCTTAATATATCAGCAAGAGCCTGAAAAGTATAATTATTCAAACTTTATATTTAATTGCGCGGGCGTCCGAGAACTATATGGCTTGATAATGTAGATCAAATTCTCAAGGACGGCCGTGTTTCGAGTAAGAAAAATCGACATGCGTGCATGAGAAATTGTATGACTGTTGAAAAAGCGGAAGAAGTATGTAAGGATAGATCTATATGGCGTTCTGTTCTCTCTGCCTACCCCACATGGGATACGGCGTGAGGGAATAGATAGAATAGATAAATAGATATTTTATCACTCAATGTAAAAAAACATTTGTGTTTTGTCAAAATTTTGAGAGCGTCACCCATCAATAATTGGCTTGCAATAGTGATATATTTATTGTTAGGTAGCGGTGATGATGTAACAGCTTATTTTTTTTCTATTTTATTACGTACGTCTTAAGTTTCGTCGTTGCTGTGTTAATATTAATAGTTGATAGTGAGACGCGTAAAATATCACAAAACCTTTATTGAATACTTAAAATAACCCAGTGTCTAGAAATATTACAACAAACCCTTGAGTGTATAACTTAATTTAAATTAAGATGCTTGCCTGAGCATCTGTCTATACCGCCACAGCATGTTTTGCAAGTGGCGTAACCAGCAGATTAATTGTTCGTAATTAACATACAGTTTTTTCCTTTCCATAGTATATAGTAATATATATAATATAATAATAGTATAGTAATATTTAGAAAATATTAAAAATAATATTTTCTGGAAGCATGGTATATCTCATTTCTTAGTTGAAACTCTTGTTGTCCTATGCGAGAGGTTTTATTTATTTATTTATTCAATCGTCAATAGCACAAAGCCTTTTCCTATCAACGTATATGGTATGCCAATGAAATAAAGCACATTCTGCTAGTTTAAAAATTTAACTTCTCTTTTTATCAAAAATATGGTTTGGTGTAAAAACAATAGTTCTTAACATCAAACAAATGAAAAAAGAAAAAAACATTTATAATGTATGAACACTTGCTTTGTAAAGGACACTAAAAAACATACAAAAAAGAGTGGGATACCTATTCTCTGGTACTGAATAAATACGTACACTCGATGGTTTGTTATTGTTCTGATTATGCCGATCCTACTGTGATAAAGGAAATTTTGCTACTTTTTTATGTGTAACATTTTTTTATTTTTAATATATAATTTTTTTGTTGTTGTGATATTTTCCGCGGCGGCGCATTATTTTACGTTGTTGAGGCATCATTGTTTGAATTTATTTACGATTCTAGTTTAACCGATGCTTAATGATTTTTTTATTTACTTTTTATACACGAAACCGAAAAGTATTATTTGTGTTTTTTCGTTAGCTATAAGTATAACTGTAGGTCATTATTTTTACTACTATTAACAAATGCTTGTGACGCTGCCGTTAAAATCATAAATGCAGAAATAACCATATTTTCGTGTTTTATTTTTTTGTTAAATTAGCACATACAAATCAATATTAATCTATCTCTTGGTAAGCAGAGAAGACGAAACACTAATTCAACCTGTCCATGCGTTATTTTCAAACACAATTATTTCGTTAAAGAGTAGAAAACTTATTTTTTGTGAACGGAAAGAAAAATTTATCCATGGATTTTCTACATTTATGATTACAGCAGTAAAAATATAAAATTATTATTTATAATTTATTTATCTTTACGATGCAAATCTGGTGATAAACATGATTGCTCGTGTAAAACAGATAATGTCAAAAAAATAATATTATTTTTCCTGGTGCTGTGAAAAGATGCGATAGAGGAATAAAAAATTAATTTTATTACATACCTATTTGTTTTTTTTCTTAATTTGTTATTGCAGATCTTCCATAATAACGTGTTATTAATTATTATATTTTTTATGTTTATTTTGTATGTTAGAATATTATTTTTTACCTAACAGTTTTCTTCTGTGCTTTTTTTTGTATGTATCTATTTATTTATTCAACTTTGTTTTTTAAGATATTTTCGTTCCATAAAAAAAGCACTGTATCGCAATATTAAAGGTGTTAGTTGGAAAATATTGCAGTACAGCGATAAACTCGCCCTCTGTACATTGTAACCTATGTAAAGTGAACAAAAACAATTATTTTGAACAAATTTGTAAAACATAATTGGTTATGACTGAGAAATCAAACAGTATTTCGTAATTAAGTGATGTTATGCAATAGTGTTTAAAGTCACAAAATAAAAAAAATTATGGGTTAGTGTCAGGCTAAGTTCACATGTAACATTTTTCAACCCGTGTCAACGTAAATCAAATTAAAAGAGATTTCAGATGACGAGCATTCGAGTATTCGACACTATGTCTTGTCAGTCTGGTTCGCTAGTCAAAGCGTGCATCAATGCGCATCTAGAGAAAATTGAAAAAAACACAGTATGTAGTTAACTTCCAAATAACTTTTATTAACTTCGCGTACTAGTATTCAGAGACTCTCGACTCCATCATCAGGCGATTAGTAAAAAGAAGTTGAGAGTCTCCGAATACTAGTACGCGAACTAAATTCTGTTTTTTTTTTTTTATTTTATCTTGAAATGGACTTTCAACAAGTACCTTTGGTCAATAACATCAAGATTTTTTTCGCATCTAGAGACTTCTTCTCTAAGTATGTGATCGATTTTTTTTTGAAAATTTTGCCATGTGAACGTAACCTCAATAAGAATCGAATATGCAACAAGCTCGACTTTTTATATTCTTTGTAAGAATATTGTAAAATAATTGAACAGCTAATGTTTATCAGTTATCTGTAATAAGTTTATTTCGTCACGTCCAAAATGTGACATCTGCAAAATTGACATTTTTCAGGAGAGCCAAATCAAGCGGAATAAATGGGTAATTTTTTTGTTCTTAATAACATAATTAAATTATAATATGTAGAATGAAATGATGTCATTACAAAACGTAATGACTAAATAGACACACCTTTTTGCTGGGAGTTTCGGGTGATGGATACGATATACGGCTCCCTTGAGGTCATGTTATGAGTAAACGGCGCTTTACAAATTGTCCATATATATATATATATATATATATATGTAAAAAAGTGATTCTTGCAAAATCTGTAGATTGGACGTTGCATTTTGTACGTGACAATTTGTTATACCACCACGACATATCCTATAAACAATGTTGCCAGTAGACTAACTGCATTTAATAAGCATGCAAGTTGTCCTCTCCGTGACAGTAAAAAAATATGTATATATGACATTCAGAATGGGTGAAACTTATCAAAAAATACAAAACATCGGTTTTGTCAGTTTAGGTTGGTGTGGCTTAAAACATGGTTTCACAACATTGTCTAAATATGATAAATAAACTTTTTGTTATTGTGGTTATCAATTTAAGATCAAATAATTTTTTTGTTTTCTCGTATTTTTAACATTAATTTAACAAATCGATTGAATAATTATTATTGTTAAAACTTTTATTGTAGTTTGTGTACTTTTGTGTTGTGAAGTATTTTTATGTCTAATCATTTTTTTATACTCTGTAGAATTTGTGTAAAATAGTGCCTCCGTGTTATTTTCGTTTTAAATATTACAATCTATTTTGAAAAAAGAACGATTTTCATTCTTCATATGTTCAAAAATATTTGACTATTTTTTTGTATGTGCTATAAATATTCTCAGTTGCCATATGAACATTTTTTATTTATGTAAAAGTTTGGGGTTTACAAAATAAACATCATAATCAATAAACATTTTTATTGTCAAATCACATTTAAAGATATTCAAAGCTCAGTGTTTATATCTCTGCTGTGCATAGCCGTAAGTACACATAAAACATAATTCTACCTAATTTTTATCAATATATATATATATATAAATGTTAAACGAAGTTTTCGCATTTAGCTGGATTTTTACACCTGCGAGAGTGAAGATATTAAGAATATTACCAAACAGACACCTCATCCGCACAACCAACAGACTGTGTAAACTCCCTTTTGTATGAAACAGGAAAGGTGTCCCGATGCTTATGAATCGGCTTAGGCTGGTTTAAGTGCACTTTACCCATGGTACGTTCACCGATCCCACCAATTCCTGTTTCAAACTGTCATGTTCGACATCTGTTATAAACACATGAAATTATCATATAAGGCTTAGAAAAAACAATGTCATCTTTGGTAATGCTCTGGACGGGACATGAACCCGCAACCCGTCTTTCTCACTAGGTGTGCTTCGTCTAATTAAGCTATCAATGGCATATTGGTATTTTTCAAATTTGAATATTTTTAAATTTGAAAAATACCATTATTCCTAAATTTTTTACATATTCCGTCTTCCTTTTTATATATGTAGTAAAATTGTATTTTTCTTTTTGATTATAACGACACATTCAGATGAATTTTTAAAATTATATTTTTGACACTGTTTATTCTATGATAGTATTTAAAGTTTTCTCCCGTAGAAACAATTGAAAAGCAAACTAAAAATGGATGATTATGTAATGAAATTTAAATTGTTTTGATTCTTCCATAAGTGGAGTAGTCTGTGACTGATTTTGCATGTAATTCAGGATATTTGGCCTAACTCATTATTGCAAAATTCAAGTTGTCTAAAATATGTGATCTTTTTGAATTTCTGCCTTTGACAGTTAGGCACTTGTAAACCTACTGAAAAAAGGGAGATCTTTTCTATTTGCAGAACTCCACAGATAACATTTTTTTTCAGTTACAATTTTAATACCCATTTTCTATGTTTGTTTTTCAATCAGTTTACCTTTTGGACACCATGTATTATATATTATATTTACACGAAAAAAAATCTTGTATAAAATCTTAATAAATAATTTTTTTATTATAAAATATCCCTGTAGTCTCCCGTTCCTCGTTGTAATGTACACACATGATTTTTAAACCGTAATAGTGTAATAATTCTGGGGCAATAGCGTGTGTCACCACCAGATTTTAAATTCGTATCATAGCGGTGTTAGTATGTATATATAAGAAACAAATGTATTGGAAAGACACAAGACTCGTATAAAGATTCGATCAAATTTTTTTTGTGCGCATTCCACCCACCTGAGGGTGATTTAGCCCAATATTAAATTCTGATGTGAAAGAATATAGGAATATAGTTATCTGTGTGTTAAAGAAAAAAAGGGATGTCGAGATCCAAAACAAAAGTCGTGCGTCAGTACAATACAGTACGATACGAGCTTTGTTTTACATTGAAATATGGTGTCTAATGTGCAAATATTGACTCATCCTATTTTTCATGACGCAATTATTATTATTATTATTATAAAACATCACCCTGGACTGAGACCATAACAGCTTTTGGCCAAGGCGGTCTCAGCAGGAAAAAATATATATAACCATTATTTGTGATTAATACGTTAAACTCAATTTGGGGATGTGTCAACTCATCCCCTTTTTCACCTCGCACACAAGAGATATATTTTATAGTATTGATATCTCTTATATGCCAAAATTAAAACTAAAATAATTGAAATGTAAATTATTTCAATGTAATTTGAAATTACTGTTTCATTGACTATGATATTTAAAAATAAATATTTTTTTCAATATAATTACTTTAAAATTACATACGAGGATTTCTTTGATTTGCTGTGAAATTTAGTAAAAATCTCGTAGTGAATGAACTTTTTAAAATTTGCTTCTTATTTCTTATATATCCCTACTAGCGCTGCCTTAGTACGATTGTAAAAGCTAGTGGTGGTTCTGAAGTTTATATTGACTTAATTCTGTACAGTTTTAAAAAAATCATAGTGTTTATTATTGTTTCTCTCTCACACAACGTTGTTATAATCAAACTACTACTTTTATCAGACTTTATACTCAATATTACAGTAATTAGAAATTAGAATTTAATTACGCTGAATCTTTTTATTGTTATGAGTTGGAACATTGTTTTTTAAACTTTTGAAAATTCATTTTTTAATTGTATTTGTTTTATTTGATTGCATCTATCAAACAAATCACATAAGTACGACTATACTTTACATAAAAGAGGTTCTCAGGTTTAATGATTTCAAGATCTTTTATAAAATTCTATTCTACTCTTTTACGGCATCTCCAACAAGTGTCCCAATAAAAAAACAAGACATTGAGGATGGCGGCATACCTCATCGCATTTCCAGTTTAAGATATTAAATGTCCTGTTCATGATCCTTTGTGAAATACCTGCCTTTTACAGGACACTCGAAAACTTAGGAAAAGAGAGTTCTCAAGTATTATAGACAATAGATCTTTTGTCAAATTAGAGCAGTGATATGTTTGCGAGTTTAAAAATCAATATTCCATTCTATTTTCAAATTACATTATTTTTTAATTATTTTTCATCGGGTAGTAATTTAGTATTTGATCTGTCATACATTAATCAATTACGAATTGTTTTCCAGGTGATATTAAATCACTATTAGTGATGTTACAATGTTTAAATTTGATATTAGTTGCGTCCACGCTATGGACCAAATGATGCAAACAAAAGTTCTCTCACTCTCATTTCCTCATGTCACAATTAATACAGCCAAAAGAAAGAGATCAAACTAATTGTGTTTTTTCTCTATTCTTTTCTTTATTATAGACTGAGAGAAGAAATGAGAGTCTGAACATTTATTTGTAAAGTTAGTGCCGTAAATGTGGCACATCTATTTGTGAATATGAATATCAAATATATGTGAATACTGGTAACATCGCTGTCATATACCATACCGACAATGTTGTATTATTTTGTATGTTCATGATGTTGTGTTATACATTTATATATTAATCTCAAATTGTGTACTTAGTGGTGTAAGGTTCAGAGATTTTTAGATTATAGCTGTTAAGTGTTATATAGGCCATTATTATTATTATTATTAATAAAAAAACAATGCTATTCAAATGGTTTTTTCTTTAATTTTTTTACCCATACTTTTTAAAAAAAAAGATGTGTCTGGGTTTTTGTTATAAACCCAAAGAAATATAAACTTATATATCTTTTGTAGTAAGCTAAAAGCTTTTGTTGTGAAAGGGGAGTTTACTGGCACCTGGGATCGAACTACGCACCTCTTATGCATGAGGCCGAGACTCTACGTCCAGGTTACCAACGAACTCTGTGAATATATATAATGGAGAGAGTTTTAAAAGACGGCTGAAGACACACCTTTTTGATGGGAGTTTCGGGTGATGGATACGATATACGGCACCCTTGAGATCATGTTATGAGTAAACGGCGCTAGTTTGATAATAATTTGTTAAAACCCTCACAAATCAAGTTCCAACAATTTATACCTTATTATTAATTTGTTTACTCTAAAATCTCACGGCATATCCTTCATGTGGGGTAGCAACTCATTAGATATTCACTTATTTGTACATTTAAAATAAACTTACGTTTCTTTGGATATTTTCTCATAGTAGAGTATTTCTAAATTATTGAATTGTCGAGCTGTTCTACCTATGCCAACAAAAATTAAGTCATCAACTCATCCCTGAATTTAAGATGTAAAAATATATTTTTTACCAACACCTGTCTTTTGAAGCACACTCATAAACTCGCAGAGAAGATTTAAACCAGCTCAATAACTGTTTATATAAGTTATGTATTATATAGAAAGAATCTAATATTTCACCAAAATAGATTCAGAAGTACAATTTCATTCTAAAAAATTTCAAATTACAAATTTAAGAGCTTAAGATTACAGAATCCAGTGGAATCCACTAACATACAGCTTGCCCTCTCCATGCCATACAAACAAATAGGATGTCATAATGAAAGGCATGACTTAATTTTTTTAAATAAAAGATGAATTTGGGTATAAACTCAAATATATTCCAAGCATTCTCACACTAGTCAATGACATATATTGTGAAGGTGGAGTAAGTAAGCAACAGGATTTGAACCATGGATTATTCACCCAGAAGCTCTAAGCCACCTCCATAAACTGAAATACACAAGTGGATACAGAAATAAAAACACTTAATTTCCATTTTCAATAGAAATGGTATGTGTGTGTTTTCTTTTAATTTATTCGTTATTAATACAAAAAAGACTTACATTTATTAATTTATAAAATAATAATATTTAAATATTAATTGTTATAATAATACATAATAAACGCATTTTATTTTATTTATATTATATAATACAAATTGTTTTATAGTATAATATTACAAATCTAGATTGATTCCGTATATTACTATAAATAATAAATTGTTGAAATATTACAAACATAGAATGATGAAACACAAACAATGAATTAACTAAAAATACTGATAAATCAATGAAGAAACTGGTAAATATCAAGGTCAAGATGAAGTGTGCCTGATTAGTTGGAAGATATTGCAATGATTCAGCAATAAACTCACCCTCTGTGCATTGAATTATGCAACTGATTTTTTTATTTTTATTTTTTTATTACTCCACTCCATATTAATTTATATAAATAAACAAACTGTTTTGGCTACTACACCTATTATTAAATACAGTAAAACTCAAAATAGTTTGTTTATTTCCATAAATTTATATTGTGTTTATCCATATGTGACAGGTAATTTGCCATCCACACTTCTCGGTAAAATACATCATAACAGTCAAATAAACATGTATGTACAATGAAATTAACAGACATTTACTAATGCAGATTCTGCATTAATGATAATGAAACTCCATTGCATCCGCTCACACAGTATGTGAACTAATAATGGAAACAAGAGACAAAACAATTAGATCAGACTTCTCTGATAAAGAATAGATCAGAGGAACTAGCCTACAGGAAATTTTGAATTTCATTCAGGTTCTAGATCTGTGGGAGGCTATTTAAAAACTAAATCTAGAGAATTCAACCTGGGCAAGGGGGTCGTTGGATGTAGGAAACAAAAACAGCTTCTAATGCCAGGATAAAATCACCTATCCAAATTTTAAGGATCAGGTTCATTCTGTTACTTATTTTTCATTAAATTTCTTATTAAATGAGACACCTCGTTCTTGATAAATTCCAAGATGTTTTTTTTAGTAATGGTGGATTATAAGTTATTTTATATTGTGCGTAAAAACTGATGAAAAATGATTGAACACATCTGAGTGCAGTCTTGGTTTTTGCGTATCGGTACAAAATTCATTGTAAAAATGACTTTATTTATTAATTTTAACATACACTATGTTTCAATAATTAATATTATTAAAGAACATTGTTTGGTATTACAAAAACTGCAAACATTAGCTAATCCTTATAAAAAAGTTTGAGGTATTTAAGTAATTTCTTATAATATTGAAAAAAGATACGTAAAATAAAATTTCATCATTAGATGTTCAAAATGAACCATCTGCAATTGGAAAAAAGGCTGTTCAAAATAAAATGCTTCTTGCAACATTAATATTTAATCAGTTATTAACATTTTAAGATTTGTAAAATTGTAAATTCTCAGAATTTTTTCCCTAAATATTATCATAAATGAAAATTGTCATGGTTTTGTGAACACTTTGTGTACATACCGGTTAATTTAATTTCAATAATATAATCTCAAGCAAAATAAATATGTAGAGATGTTGTTATCGAACACATATCGGAATTTTTTATTTTAATTAAAATAAAGTACCTACAAAACTGGCATTGAAATTTTACATGATTAATATTAAATATTTTTACAAATGCTTATCGTAATGCAATATTAAAATATTATTTACAACATGTTAAACAATAATTTTAAGAAAAAATTTGTAATTTAGATACTTACTTGCTATAATTTTTACAAAATTGTTTTTCACAATTAATTTATTCAAACTTCATAAATTTCAATTCATGAAAATAATCAAAAAGGAATAATCAAAAAGAATATGAAAGTCTTCTTCACATCCTTTTTTGGCTTGTTAGACAAAAAAAAATACAAAAAGATGACAGTCATTACCTATGCCAATATTGAATAAGCGCAAGAAAAAATAAATAAAATGTTGAATTATTTAAAATTTAATCGATTAGTCAAAATAATTGGTATACAGTCTTGAAAATGTATATTTTTTAAATGTATGTTTGAGAGAAAATATACAATTTTTGAATATTGGTTAAGAGGAATGCTTCATGTTCCTTCCTATAATATGACATCTTTGATAAATACTGTTTTGTTCTTTTTTTGAATACGCATACCTTCATAGACAAAATCACATTAAAAAAAAATATTCAATAAAAATCTCTAAATAATTGATTCTAAAAATCACTTAACAATTGAAAATAAAAAATATTGATTGAATATAAAATTTAATTATTAAAGAAAAAAAACAATGAGCGCGAAGATTTTTACTTTCACAATTTCACTTCATTGAAATTATTTCAAATGTTTTGAATTGCGGCAGCACTAAAAACTGTATTTTAATCATAAATGTAGGTTTCTAATTTCAAATTCATTTTAACAATTTTCTCAAAATGGTGTTCATTTCGTACACTTGTTTCAGTGATTTTTAAAAATAATGAAATCATTGTAAACTTGTTTAAATAGTGCGTGATGACTTGTGGTGAATTAATGCTACTTTTAGAATATCTTTCAAATGTGTGATAAAATGAAGAATGTGATATATTCAGTATTATTAAATGCAATTTTCATTATTTAACCACTAAAAATGTGTGCGAATCATCGAATTAAAAGCTATTTGTGGAATTTAAAACTATCAGTCTTTGCAATTTATGGAAATATCAAATAAAATTAATAATAATAATAATAATAGTTACATTAAAAATATTGGGTACAAATTAAAAAGCTACACAAAATTAATACATATGTATATACCTAAATAATACTTTTTAAAAATGGTGTGTGATCTGTGAATGTTTTCTAAATTTAAATATTTTCCAACGAAAAATAATTTAAAAATGGAGCCATAAGATGATATGTTGGTATTGCCACTAAAACTAAAATATTTTGCTAACTAATTAAATCGCTGGGAATAGAATAAAAACCATTTATTTAAAATAAAAACTCATTGAAACATAAATATTAAAATTAGTGAAGTGTATTAAATATGGCAAAATTCGGCAAAGACTCAACAATATTTATTGTTTAACAATAAAATTAATACTACTTGTAAAAAATTTACAATATTTTACACAATAAATAGATACAAAAATTATCCAAATTATATGACAATTGAGAGATTTGAAAAAGAAAATAAAAATGTATACTATATTTGTACTGGCTATAAGCATATATCTATTTATTTGTACTGGCTATAAAATATATATATTTTTTTATCATAAATAAAGCTTTGCTTGGAGAAATGAAAAAGCTTTTAAATATTAAATACTCAACTGTGTTTTCTTTTTAAGAAACAAATTTGAGTTGAATAAGCCCAAACACCCTGTGAGGGTGTGTTTAAAGTGTACTGTAAGGAATAATATACTTTTGCTAAGTGAAATTAGCTGCAAAGGGGTTTGAATCCCAGATCTCTAATCTGGAATATACCTATATATTAAAAAATACTCCCTTATAAACCAACGCCCACGTTCAAAATAGTCAGTGGAAAGCATTTCAATCTGTAAGATTGAAACTAATTGTCACTGAATTTATTATATGATTGAAAATACAAAATTAATAATTTGAATATTCTCACCAAATCTCTCAATTTGTTGAATAAATAATGTTGAAAATATATCTACAAGTCGCAATACAATGACGGTTTAATAATAATGTAATATTTACAAGATTCAATAAAAAAAAAATGCCAACGTTTGATGAACATTACAAATAACTCTAGTCCAATAATATATTGACATACTCGCATACAAATTTTCTAATAATATTTCAAGATATTTTACAATGTGACTATAAAATTCACACAATTGAAAATAGAAAAAAGGAAAGTTGAACATCTACATAACAAATGAATTTGGACGGAAAAGAATTTCAAAGCGTTTTAAAATAAAATTAGTCTTTTTAGACAGCAAGTGTATGTGACAACATTTTATATGTAAATAAGCATCCCTTTTCTGTCATTAAAGTCTCAATACTGAAAATATTTTAAGCACAGAATTATTTACATTAATATTATTTTTCAAAAATTATAAATTAATGTTGTGAAGATTGGAGTTTCATCCATAGAGAAAAATATAATATACTTTGTAATTCAGAATGTCATAATCTCTTAAAATATGATTAGAAAACATGTTATTTTACCATTTCGATATTTGTATAAATTACTATAATATTTATGACTATAATGCTATCAAATCGCGGGTGTATAAAATTGTCTAATACATAGAATAACTATAATTTACGATGACGTAATCGAATGTTGTATCCTTAATCTATAAAACGTACAGTGTTTATCCATAAGATTAGTAGTATGCTTTTAATATAATTTATTTATTTATTACCATAATTAAGTATTTGTAGATAATAATATTAACATTCAGAGATGATATCAAATAATTATCAATAATTAGAAGGAATAATTTATTCTATTTTAACATTATTTGTATGTATATATTTACATTTCGTACTCTTTATATTGTACATCGATAACGTTGCAGCGTAATAATTTTTTGTATTTATAATATTTTTCTGTCACTGTTAAAGATATTATACATAACAAAACTGACAACTTTTTGATCAAATCCCAGCAAAAATATGCTTTCTCCCATCGCAAAAAGGTCTAATGATAATAATAAACAGTTTATTGTATAAAATAAACTTGTACATTAATGTCTTCCAGTAAACCAAACACAATGTTTAATAAAAATGTTTAAGAACAAAGTGAATTTCGATTAAGTAGAATGCAGAAGACATATAAAACAGAAATAATAAATTTATATTCCTATGAAAAAAATAAGGCGTACATCACGAAAGGGAAAGTGTTAGGGTGGCGTCCTTTTCTAACATTTTGTCAGTACAGTCGGTTAATGTAGTTCTCAAAATATGTCGGAAAATGACAGCACCCTAACACTTACTATATCGGGTGATACGTTTTTCCAATGAACTCCACAGTCTTGTTATGTACAATGTCTTTGGTCATTGTTGTTAAAAATGAAGTAGTAATGGGCTGGTCACATAGTTTACACAGAGGAAGGCAGATGTGCTCCTGTGAGAATACAAAAGATGTAAAGAAATACCTCAAAAGAGGTGGACATATTCTTCAATCGAATATTAATATTTTTTTGACATGCAACACGTTGCAATCACAGGAAAATTTAAACACAATGTCTTTTTGCACCAGGTAGTTAATACTTTTACGTAATTGTGTTGTATACATACAATCAGCATTTTCTCAGTACAAGAATAAACTGGCATGATTATATTGATATTTTTGAAAAATTTCGCGCTGTTTGCACTTCACCATTGTTTTGAATAATGAATTTTTCAGTATTTCGCTAAAATTGTTAACTTGGATATTTGTATATTTTCAATCACATTTAATAGTTTAACAAATTGATCATTGGAATATTTACCTCTGGAGGTGAAGGAGAGCACTTTACACATTTGTAAAACTCAATTATTATATTCATTTTTCGATTTTAAAACTAAATACATTACATTAACATTTTACACTTTTGGACAGAACAAGTGCGGTATGACAAACATAGTTTATGATAATTAATTAATGTATTAATACATAAGACGTTATATAAAATACTATCTAACGAGATAAGTTACGTAAGTAATTATAGTACAACAATATAGTATCCGCGAATGACTAGGTTTCCGTTATATAACGTAACGTAACACTTATATAACAATATTTATTTTATATTCTACAATACAGAAATATATCACGTAACGAAGAATCAGATACATGTTTTATCAAAGTTATTTTGGAAAGATGAATCTGGGTCTGTCATATACCCAAATACACCCCAAAAACCCTCACATTAAGCAGAATGTTTGGTTGTGAAGATGGAGTAGATCGGTAGCAAGAAGAATTGAACCGTTGATGATAAATGAGTTTCAGTGATTGAAAGTCTGAAACTCATTTATCATCAGGCCACTGGCCACCTTGAAAATGGTTAATATTGAGTTCGTCGGTAGCCTGAAGGAAGAGTCTCAGCCTTACGCACAAGAGGTGCGGGGTTCGATCCCGGTTTTTCATCACTGTCTGTATAATAGAGAATAAATGTTATGACAACAACAAATCTAATTGGTCTTTTTTTATTGAAATTAAATTTCTTGCTTCAACTAATAAGAATTGTACCCGAAATTTCAAGAGTATAATATAACCTTACACAATCGCAAAACTGATTGATTATTGACGAATCATATTATGATTTTTACGGTCAGATTCTTCGTAAAGTGATATCTTTCTGTATATCATTGGTAGCAGTAGTGACACGTCGCTGTTTAGTTTTAGCAGTGTATATGAATAGTTGTCATTAATAATATTTCACTATTTACTGTCCTAGCACTGAAACTGATTTGCCGTGATGGCATTGAGATCTTTCATCAGCCCCTCCAAGTTCACCATCTCTTGGTGGAGTTGCTCTGTGGAACAGGACGAAGTCAAGGGTTCCAACTCATCTCCCGAGTGAGGAATGGGCATACCTGAAAATATACCATATTTATTTATTTCGCAACATTTTGTACATTCTTAGTTAAGTTATTCACACAGTTTTAAGTGATTTAGGTCTGTTACGAATGTTTGGAGTCAAAAAACTTTACTAATATTAATAAAAAAATATTCTACGCGCGACCAAGGTTTCAACAGGTATCTTGGCATTCTCTAATATTGGGCTTGAGTATCCTGTCATTCTCAAGCACAATATTTGAGAACGACAGAATACCTGTTGAAACTTTGGTCGCACATAGAATATTTTTTTAGTGGTATTAGTAAAGTTTTTTAAATCCAAAAATTCGTAATTAAGTTTAGAAACTTAATTACGAATTACTGCCAAACCACAACGTTACTGCCAAATCAATAAATAATACGATTTAGGTCTGTTTATTAATATTATTTTAAGTTTTCTGACGTAAAAAGTAAATCAAAAAATAAAATATTCTGAGTCAACTGATTGAAATCTTTAATTGACAATTCGAATATTGAGTTGAAACAGGATAGATTATAATAATTTTAATTTATAAATTTTTGGTAATCCTTTAAATAACAATAATTTGTCGTAATCATTCATGAGACAATTTCATTCAGTGATGAGGTGTTCCAATCATCCTAAATATTTTATTTGTTACGGCATGAAAATGAGTAAGGCTGTATGTTTGTTTGCACATGGATTGAGTCAACTGGCTACCTTATTTGTGGTAGATGCCATGACAGTATATACAAAACTAATAATAATAATGATATCACTACATCGTACCTTGCTGTAATCTATTGAGTGTGGAGCCTGCTGGAGGATGTGAGATGGGGACTGGTGGTACCAAGGGTTTCTTATACGGAGATGTGTTGGTCGGTCTGATCATTACCGATACTAAAAATATTAAAAAAAAATACAATACATATAAAGGTTGTCCACTTTAAAAAGTTTCTCATTCAATGTGTGGATAGGGAATCAAAATTTATATTAGAAAAAAATTCAGTCTATTCTAAAAATTGTTCTATTGTACTTGACTCTAAAACTAGGGATAAAATTAACACATGAATCAATTGTCACATATTTAAAAAAAACTTCGTAACATACTTAGTTTTATACCATCGGTTGGTACATAAATATGTTGTTAATTGCAATGATTTGTGTATGAAAATTATAAGTTTATAGTTTTTCCTCTAAACAGTTTCATAGAGTTGAATAGATTGATTTAATATTGCAAATTATTCAATATTTTGCTTCAAAGAATAAATGTTGCTCATAATACCGTGATGATGAGGAGTGTGCGGTGCTTCACTGGGCGGGGGAGCTGGAACACTGAAACTCCTGAGCGGGTGGACAGAGCCTCCTGGCACTCCCCTCCTGCCCAGAGAGCCACTGTTGTCACCTTCCAGGCCCTCTCTACTGGAACGAAACAAGCAAAATACATCATATAGAAATGTACTAAAAATCATACAGATTATTTTTTATTTATAAAAATTATTCTAGGTTTGATGTAAGCCCAAATACAACTTAATCACTCTCGCAGCAAGCAATATGCTTATGTCGTGAAGATGGAGTAGGTTGGAAGCAAGAGGAATCGAACTTGGTATCTCTTGAAAGTTCAAGATACTTACTATCATATCAGGCTACCGATCATCTTAAATAACATATCGTTGTTGCACAATCAAAGAGGGTCATGAAAAGTTTTAAAAAATGTTTTCTAGCATATTCAAAACTCATTTTAAAATAATTCAAGCTTAATATTTAAATTATTATTAAGGAAACCTTATATTTTTTATTTGACATTAAAAATAGATGAAATAATATTGTCTTAATCTTAATAGAAGTTAATTTCGAGTCTTCCAAAATTTTGACAATGTTTCATGGCCCGTATAAGTGCGCAATATACAATTTTGTGAAACTACAAAAAAGTGTTTTATTTTAATATAGAATTTCAATGAAAATAAATAACAATAATAAGAAAAAAATCTGACATTGCGAAAAAAAAAAGATTAATAGTATTCTGAAATGTATACTCACGGCGGATGCAATGCTTCGTATGCTACATAGTGCCCCTGTTCCCTCTCTCTGGCATCTGCCGGGAAGCCTTCACTGGCCGGGGAGGGGGAGGGTGAGGGGGCAGGACCCATACCTCCACCCAGGACACTGCACGACATTCCTGACGATACTGAAAAAAAATGAGTAAAAATTTTTAAGTTATTCTGAATGTTTTAAAAGTTTCATCTCTGAGACGACATCCCAATTTACAATCTGCACAATTATGAATTAAAGTATTGGCAAAGGCATAGATAAAAAAATGAGTAATTTGAAATAAATATTAACTGCAGTGTATAAACACTGCAAAGCTATAAATACTTTTATTTTATAGTTATTGAACAACCTATGTACTGGGAGTTTAATCTTTTAAGTAAATATTTTTTTTGATTTTGCGGTTCTGATTTTTTTAATTACACTATGTGTATTGTCCACGGCTGGTTGCAACGGCTCAGTTTAGAGTGGGACAATGTGGTTTTATGACTGCAAAACCTCAAGATACGGGAGTGAAACTCATACATAGAAGAGGATTGTCTGCTCTCCAGCAATTGGTGTCAAGTCAAATTAAGTCATTTCATAAAAATAATAAATTAAATAAAAAATATTATAGTTTAAACTTACATGACATGGGTGATATCCCGAGTGATGATGCAGCATGGTGATGATGATGGTGGTGCAGTGAGGGTGGCGCCTGTACTAATGAACTTAGAGAGGACTGAGAGGGTAGGGTGCCGGTGCCAGATAGGGAACTGCCTGCAGCAGACAGCAAAGGAGTGTTCTGGAAAAACAATACATACAAACAATAAATAAATTTTAAAACATGTAATAGTTAATTTAACCCTATATTTGGCTCATATTGCCAAAGTTTTGGGTTGTTTATGTTTTTCCAATGTTTAAATAAATCCTTGTTTATATTAAAATCGTTATAATCATGCAAAAAAGAAGATATGTACACATGTGATTTTCTTTAAATCATAGCCAGATAATCAACTTAGGTAAATCATAGCCACATAATCAACTTAGGTAATACAATAAAGTAAAGAAAAATAAGTGGGAGTGGTTAAAACATTGGGTGTGGCCTCATTTAGAAAATAGGAATGGCTTGGTAAAATAAATGAAGTGGTTATTACACTGGGTGTGGCTTAACTTAGAAAATAGGAGTGGCTTGTGAATTGAGAATTGGTAAACCAACCTGGTCAATATTGAGATGTCCTCTGGACATTTGTCCCGGAGCATATTGTGTTCGAGGGTACATAGGTCTCATCCCCGGGGGCGGCATCGTATCAGGGTTACTGGCACTGATGCTGCATGCGTTTATTGAAGACATTGCTGAAAGAACACAAGAATTGAAATTATTACAACAATCTTATTATTTTAAAAATAAAACAATGCATTTTGTGTCCAGACGATTTCTCTCAGGACACCGTAATTTTCTATGATTTTAAGATTAACCATCTAGTTAATAATCATGGATCATATTAGACAGAAGATTAACCCCTGTATAAATTTAAAAATATATAAGATTCCTGCTATGATCAATGGTTGATTGCTTTCATAATTTGATCCACATTAATTTATTAATAACACAGCAAAAGATTGACACCAGCAGCTAAATCCACTGATTAAAGAAGGAAGGTACAAACAAAAGGTAAAATGTATCATCAAATAGAATAATAGTAGACAATACAAAACAAATATAAGAAAAAATAAAAATAAAGCTGCAGTCAACACAAAACAATATATGAAAAAACAAATAAATGTAAAATGTGCAAATGAACAGAAAAGTGAAGCAAACTCACATGGATCTCGTGAAAATTGATCGACAGATAAGAATGGTTTGGGTTTAGCAATGATTGTCGGTCTGTTGGTAATCGACGAATGCCCTCCAGTCGAGAGTAATGCCGAATTCCTCGAAGACGTCCCACCAATAGATGAATTCCCTCCGATGGAAGTGTCTCCGAACGTTGGTGAAGGTGATCCTGAGTGATGTGTGTGACATAATGTAGTTTGTATTTGGTGGATGTGTGTGTTTGTGTGGTATGATGATTTGGTTGTAACGAATGTCATCAGAAAATGAAACAAAAAGCATAAAATGTGCCGGTAAGCGAAACGAAAACTTTAACGAAAATTATAATAGATTTGCAAATTAAAGCGAAATTCGTACAAACTAATTGTATAAATAATATGCAAAACTTGTATACTCACAGCAAATTAATATGATGCAAAAATAAAGTCTCTCAAATCCAAAAATAGAGGTATGAATAATGCAAACTAAAATTAATTATGATTCTAGGTTTATAATAAACCTGAATACACTTCCAACTAAACAACCTTTAATATGTTTTTGAGAGAAAGTAGAGGAAAGACTTGGATTTGAATCACAGAACTCTTGGTTGACAATCCACAGTTTGTTCACTAAGTTACTGATCATCTCAGTAACTGATATAAATTATATTGATAATGAAAAAAAATATAGATTAAAAAATATGAAGAGCAAGTGAATTAACAAAAAATGTATATGCCAACTGAAAATACATTGAACTCACCGACATAAGTTGGCACATAGTGCCTTTTGTCCAAAGACGAGCATTGGTTACTAGAATGAACCCCTCCTGGACCAGTTCTTCCTCCTGGGATGGCCGTATCATATTCACAGCCACTGTCCCTGGATGGGCGAGGTAGAGTCATGGACGATACTCCAGAGGCACCATCTCCTGACCCTGGAAATGAAAGGAATAATTTTGAAGTTTTAAATAATCACATAGAAAATGCAACTTCATTATTGACTGATAAAAAAAGGTGGAATTTATAAAAATGTTGTTTTGTTTACCTAAGGTGTACTGAGAATGTAATTTTTGATTGCTCAAAGTATACGCATAAGAATATTATTCCTGGTTATCCAAATTATTTATTTAAAAAAATTTGGCCACCTAAGATATATTAATGTAATATTTGGTTGAACAAAGCTAAAATTTTATTCTTGATTGCCAACTTGAATAATAATGTAACATTTGGTTCCCCTAAGTACATGTAAACTAATGTCATTTTTGGTTGCCCAAAAGAAAGAATGTTGTTCTCGGTTGCCCAAAGTGTGCCAAGAATGTTATTCTTGGTTGCCCAGAGTGTACTACGAATGTAAATTATGATTGCATGAAAGATTTGTTAACATGACCATACATTTGTATTACTTTTGCACAATTTCATGTTGAAATGTGAAATTTATTTATAAAATTGATTTCATAATGATCTACTAACCTGAAGCACTATGGTGAGACTTGTCCATCTGCTTGAGTTCCATCTGATCGTGGTGAATCCAAAGATCCGGAGGTTTGATATTGGAAGCGCTCGCCTTATGATAGGTGCTCTTGGCTCTGGAATCGGGGCTGGACGTAGGATTACTGGTGGTGCTGCCTTTCTTGCAGCAAAAAACCATCAACACTATTCCGGCCACAAGCACCAGAAACACAACTCCACCGGCACTTATGATGATGGTTAGAGAAGGACCGTGACGAATTTCTAAAAAAATATTAAAATTTAATTTAATAATAATGTTCCGAGAAGTTTCCTGAAAATAACAGGTAGGTCCCTGTCTCTAGATCAGTGGAATTTCCTGTAAAAGGCAATCGTTAATACATATAACGTCACAAATGTGACATTCAACATTTTCAATGCGGTGATGAGGCATGTCACCATTACCACCCATCCTGAATGTTGTTCTTGGGTAATGCTATCGAGAGATAGAATCTCATTACAAGGACTACGGCATAAATAGCTGGAGTCCAGAAAATATAAAAATTGTGCAAAGAAAGTTGGGGGAAAAAAATGTACTTAATAAAATAATATGCTTGAATTGGCAAAAAAAATATAAAGCACATTCAGTAAAAAACATAAATATGGACGTGATGCAAAAAACGTAGCAAAATGACAATAAATAATATTTGAAAATAAAAAGAACTTGAAGAAGAAAAGAAAAACAAATAAGTTTACTGAAATATCAATGCTAATTAACAATTATGCATGCACCTAGACTAAAAAATAATTTAACACATTTACAAAGTTCATTTCAGTAACATACTGTGGCATTTATGAACATTGTGGCAATGTTGTGGCATTTATGCAAGTCCACAGTTCATCTTAGCAACATACTGTGGCATTTCTGAACATTGTGGCACTTCTGCATGTCCACAGTCCATCTTAGCAACATACTGTGGAATTTCTGAACATTGTGGCAATGTTGTGGCATATTTTATGTGTGTCCACTATTTATCTCAGTAATATGCTGTGGTATTTATGTATGTCCTCAGTTCATTAAAGAAATAATGTAATATTATGATCACAGTGCATTGTGCAAATGATCAGCAAAGTATTTATCAAGAAATAAAACAAAAAAACATTTGTATTCTACCTTTTCCATTTGCCAAAGAATCGTAATCTTGATAACCGTTTCCTGTTAGTAACAAAAAGAACAAAAGAAAAAGATAAAACAAAATAATAATAAAACATTTAAATTATATTTCATTACATACATATACACAAATCACGACTATTAAATCATGCATAACACCAACAATACAATTTTTACAATTCATCAATAATAAATCACCATGCTTTGTTGGAACAACTGACAAATAATCAGCACGATAAATGATCGAAAAGTTATTAAACAAAAGAAGGCCATTTTGTTAAAATATATTTTAACATTTTGAAGCAAACATTGCCAACCTTTTCAGCAGCCGGGCCAAATTTCAGAATGAGATTTCCTACCGGGCCGCACAACAATATACTCCATACATGGAACATTTGATAATTTTACTAAACCTTAAAAATTTTACCCCCCCCCCGTCGCCAAATATTCAAAATGGTATGGGAATTTGAAATGTTTCAAAACTCCTCGATTTTCTTTAAGAAGATTTTCTTAAAATACCTCTTTCAAAAATTCAAAAAAGTAACGGGTACGTGTAACGACTATTATTAAAAAAAATGTGCATATGCTTCGCGGGCCGCACGTAGACACCCAACGGGCCGCATCCCGCGGGTCGCGTGTTGGCCACCCTTGGTATAAATGTTTTCCGTACCCAATGAGTCCCAATAATAACAACTCAAAAACCCTTACACAAAGAGGTTTGTGTTGTGAAAGTGGAGGCGCAATAAGGTAAACAAAGCCTGAATGTTTTATTTAATTTTGACACAAAGAGGACGACCTGCATGTTCCTTAGATGCAGTTAGTCGATTGACCATTCCACTTGTAGAATATGTCATGGAGGTATAACAAGTGGAGTAGGTAGGTAATAGATTTAAACCACAGCCTTCCGAACAGAAGCCTGAGAACACACCATCGGTTCACTGACCATCTCAATCATAATTATCTCATAGGAGAGGCTTGTTTTCTCCCGATGAATAAATGAAATTGGAAATATATTTATTTATTTTATTCTTCACTGTACATTGTTTACAATAATACAAATTAACATAGAAAATATAATTTATACAATTCAATGCACAGAGGGCGAGTTTATCGCTAAAATGCGATGTCTTCCAACTAAAATATACCTGCGGGGGTTGTGAAAGTGACATCGTGACTAAAAGGTCCATATCCTATGGAGTTGCGAGCCTGCACCTTGAAGTGATACGACGTATCTGGTTGCAAGGGTCTTACAACGGCTGAGGTTCCTCCCCCAACCACAGCTTGGACAATCCAATCTCGGTCACGTTTCGAACGATCCGTTGTGTACAGTATTACATAACCTAGAAATTAATGTTTGATTAAGAATTTGACGCAAACAAAAAACACATGCATTGGTTGTCAACTTATGTAGGTTCCCCCAACCAAACCCAATCCATACAGAGCACATTCCACAATATGATTCATTGTCTGGCTGTAATGAGGTATTTGTACAAAAAATAACATCTACACAAACTCTCATTCTTCAGGTGTCTATCTTTTAAGATAACAATATATTAAAACAATTTGTATCTGTGAAACGTACACGAAAAAACATTAAAACATAATAATGCTTTATAGATGCTTGGTACTTAAGTAGTTTGATATATTAAATGAGTAATATACCATGTGATCTTTGCAATATATTATTTAAAGAGAGTAAATTTTTTGTAATTCACATGACTGACTTTGAAAATGTAATGACAATACATAACTTTAAAAACATTAAAACATAATAATGCTTTATAGATGCTTGGTACTTAAGTAGTTTGATATATTAAATGAGTAATATACCATGTGATCTTTGCAATATATTATTTAAAGAGAGTAAATTTTTTGTAATTCACATGACTGACTTTGAAAATGTAATGACAATACATAACTTACACAATCATTCTCTTTGTTTTTAGATAGATACTTTAGATTGATATATTTATTCCACAAGAAAAACTATTTAGAAACATTATTTCTAAATAGCAGAGTATTGAGAGTCAAAAAAATGTTTGCACCTGTGATAGCCCCATTAGCTTTGTTGGGGGCCAGCCAGTGCAGTGTGATGGATGAAGGGGAGGAGCCCTGAGCCACACGTACATCTCTGGGGGCGGAGCCTGGGGAAGCCTCTAGCGTGCTGTTTACAACCACCATGGACCATGGAGAAGAACGATTACCTGAAATAATACACATGAAATAAATGTAAAAGATGTATATTCATCATCAATTTAACAATTTGAAGTCCAAATGAGAAGTTGTAAAAAAGTTTTTCAGAAGACCATATATGAAGTGTGGGTAAATCGCCATTGCTACAGATGACAGACAATCTATTGGGATGTGTTGGTCAGAGACGATTGGAAACAAGTAGGTCAAAATATGACAAAATGGAACAAGATAGAGAAGGCCTACATCCAGGTGCTAAAGAGGAGAGATATCAAATCAAATTATTACTTTAAAAAAATAAGCCGGAAATACATCTACAAACCTTTGACAACTTTCACGGTAAACTCGTACTGAGTAAATGGCTTCAGTTCATCAATCATACAGTTGAGATGTGTGGTATTGAAGTACTTGTGTCTCTGGGAGTCTACAGGACTGTATTTCACAACGTAGTAGCGTTGATCCGTTACAACCTGAAATTAAATTAAATCACAATATTACAACAGTTTCTTTTAATATTTTCAACTACTCCCCACTAGCATTGAAGCTCCTCCCTTTTTCATATTTGAACTGTAGCCACGCCTTTTTAAAACCACAACAATATGTAACAATTAATTAAAGCCTAGTAAAGCACACCTATCGTAATAAATTTTATATAAACACTTGTAGGTGCAAAAATTCCAGTTTATATGAACAATAAAAACGCTCCGCATCATGAAAAAGACATTTAAAATTATAAATCCAGCAATGACATATGCCACCATCTATTCTGATTGTCTTATTTTTTTATCGGTATAGTAGACTCTGTACTTAGCTATTGGCTAACCCATTTATGGGATATGTCATGATGGTATAGATAAAAGATAGATAAGTTGAGATAATTAAGTTCTTCCTCTTTTACATCAAAGCTCTACCCTTTTTATACACCAACCAATCCCCTTTCGCAACAAAATAATATTTTTTACTTATACCCTTCTTATTTTAGATTAAGCTTCTTCCTGTTCCAAAAACTATATTTAAAATAATCTAAAGTATCAATTATTTTTAAATCAAGTTTACCTGTGACTTGGATAAAGTTGTATCAGTCCAATAAACAACGGCAGTCGTACTGCTGATGACATCCGCCTTTACTCCAACAGGAGGTATGAGAGGGGGGTTGGATTGCTTATTGCTGGTGGGCCTGCCACTGTTACCGCCCCCTCCTCCTAGCACCCCTATATCAAGAGATCCTAGATCATCCTCTTCCTCCACATCCGACGGATCTTTGGTACGGACATTAGCATATACAGGAGGTCCCTCGCCTGCTTGATTATTTGCACGGAGAGAAATCACATATTCCGCGTTCGGTTCTGTAAAACGCAACAAACAATTCAGTTAAAAACTTAACTTATACCTTCCATATCACTAATTTGTCCAGAAAGGATAAATTTTTATTTTAAGCATTTTTGATAGAATAACATAAATGTTTACATATTGTGATCAAAATCAGAAAACAAATTCAATTTTAAATAGAGTAATATTAAAAAGCCATTGACAAATGGCCGAGTACGAACCTAGGTCTGTAATAGTGTAATGCCGGACAGACTCTCCCAATCCCTGGAATAGTTCATCAGGAATACCTTTTCCCCACGACAGGATGTATCCACTCACTCGGATGTTTTGATTCTTGAGTGGAGGACCCCACGAAACGAAGATGGACTCTGAGCCAGCTTGTGCTGAAAATACAAAAAAAAAAATGTAAGTTATATCCAAATTTATAATCATTTAAAGTAAGATTAATTTACAGTTTTTTTTTTTTTAAATATTAACTCTTCTTGCATCGTCATGATTTCAAAATGACCGATAGTACATTATGTTTTTAGAATATACAATGTATTAAATTATAACATTCAACCCATAGCCTTCACCGCCATAGTTTCAGTGGAGGGTTCAGACGATCAATTAAGAGATTTTTTTTGAATAAAAACAACCGAATAATAAGAACAAACAATAAAACAATAATATTACTGTGAAATAAACAAATTTAATCCATTAAAAAAAAATACTCATTCATGCAAAACCGGATGAATTAAAAAACAAATTTTGTTTTCTAACTTATGGTACTATTATGGTTTTTATCATCATTCAAATACTAACCTGTCAAAGGACTAGGTAAGTCTGGCACTTGGCTCTCATCCAGATCATTCTGCAATGTCTCCACAGTTTGCCATTCCGTATATGGACCCGTTCCATTCACATTGAAGGCACACACACGAACCTGGAACAAATAGAAAAATCATAAAAAAAGGACTGAAATTTTTCCAGACAGTTTTTCACTCTTATCAGAGAGGTATTCCCAAAACATAACTACAATAAATTTAACATTTTCAATGTGCAATTTTTCCAAATAATTATCATACATAGAAAATTATATTTTTTGTATTCTAAATGTTGAATACTTTTTTTCCCGTGGAGTCCCCAATTACGAATAGGTCTCCCACATTTTTTTGTTAGTTTTTAAGTGTTAATGAAGTATGCCACCCATCCCAAAAGTTTCAACTTTTATTCGCACAAAGAAGACATCTTGCATATTTGTTACATACATTTGGTTTGGTTTGTTTTACACTTTTTTTTAACAAACGCAGTTGATTGTATGAATGAATAAATGAAAATATTATTTTTTTAATATTAGGAGCAAATATATATATATATGCTAATGATATTGATTGATAGTGCCTTAATAGTTTCTTAGCCCTATCAATGAATATAAGAATTTTGAATTACTGTTGGTTTACAGAATCAAGCAATCGAGATATAGATAGTTTCTTAAAAAAAGTTAAAATATTAAGGCTTCAAAATACCTGGTAGGTGGCCATCCTGTCGAGATCCTTGAGTATGACACTTCTACTATCTGCTGGTGTAGTGAGGCCTCTGGCCCCAGAGGATCCGGGACGGCCTCCTTGTTGTTTGTACTTGATCTTGTATCCCGTTATGTCCCCGTTGTGAGTGTCTGGAGGTGGGGCCTCCCAGCGAACCATAATACTCTGAAATAAAAATATTAAACGGTCAATCATAAGGCATCAATCCGCAACACTACTTACATTTTTCTTTCTTTGTTTATTTTTTAATGTACCTACACTAATCAAAAGCAATTATACACATTTCATTTTTTTTTAATAAATTTCATCTCTATCTATCTATCTATTCCCTCACGCCATGTCCCAGGAGGGGTATGCAGAGAGAGTGGAACGCCATATAGCTCTATCCTTACAAACTTCTTTCGCTTTCTCCACATTCATCCAGTTTCTCATACATGCACGCCGATTTCTCTGTCACGCGGCTGTCCTTTAAGATTTGGTCCACGTGATCAATCCATGTGGTTCTTGGCCGTCCGCGTTTCCTCACACCTCCTCTTTCAGATACATACATTTTCTTCTTCATTCTTTCATCTTGCATTCGCTCAACATGTCCAAGCCATCGTAACTTATTTACACACATTCTATCCACAACACTCTTCTCGCATCCGTTCATTTTCCTGATATCCTCATTCTTCACTCTTTCTAAATTTGACCCACTTTAATTCAAACTTGCCTTTTTTATACACAATCGACATATTTTATTGGGCTTGTATCCCTCTCGTTTAAATGGACTTTTTATTTTTCTTTCATTCATACCATCACGGCATTTCCCACAAGTGAAGTATCCAGCAGACCAATGCCCTTGTAATAAACATGCAAATCACTCACTACGTGCCAATATGAGTTAAGACATTCACGATGGGTGGCATATTATGTCATTGCTGAATTGATGATTTTAAATGTCTTAAAAATGTGATGTTAAATGAGTTATTGCCTTTTACAGGACACTCAAAAACTTTCAGAAAAGAGAAGAACTTTTTTATTTATTATTATTTGTTATGTAATCTTACACAACCCATTATTTGGATATCCAATTTCAAGCCACTTGCATCCATAAAATGTTGGTAAATATCATGGAAATAACAATCTCACCTCGCTTGAATGTGGTGTAAGAGTGAAATTCAATGGAGGGGCCGAAGGATTATCCCCAGGTGTTCTCAAAACAACTTGCTCCGAGGGGGATCCAGAGCTGCCAGAACCCTCGCCAGCCCCGAGAGCCACCACTCTCACAGTGTACTCTGTGAAGGGATGCAGGTCGGAGAGACGATGAGAGAGTTCTGTCGTAATCACGGAGTGTTCATCACCACTTTCCACCTGGAAAAGCACAAAAAAATTTCTGTAAATTGTGAACAAATAAATCTTTTCCTGACAATTACAGCCAAATACTTAATTAATTAAATAAGTAAATATTTCTAAAATACATATTTTCTCCTATATTAATTTGAGCAGTACTCCAAATACAAGTTTTTATTTCGAAGCGGGCAGAAAAAAAATTGTAGACGGAAGTCATAAATGTGGTTAGATGGAAGAAATCACTATATAGTGATAATCTCGCCACTGCACATCACCACATTTTTTTTTTTTTTTTTTTTTATTTTTAAAAGATATATCTGGGTTTTTGTTACAAACCCAAATACAACCTTATACACCTTTCACAGTAAGCTACTAAAAGTTTGTGTCGTGAAAGGGGAGTTTGCCGGCACCTGGTATCGAACCACGGACCACATGTTCTTGTGTATATTGCTTTATTTAATTTGTTATATTATGAATGATGATGTGCAAGAAGAATAAAATAAATAAAATAAATAAATAAATCTCAAATAAATTACTAAAAATATTAATAGGTCTTCCGGTTGGGAAATTTTCCAGAAGACAAAAAATATACATTAAAACAATGACATTTATAGTATAGACTAGTGACGCGGTAATTATTTTCTCACAAAACATGTTTGAAAATTAACAGTAAAACAGTAAAAATACAAACATTTTCTGTTTCACTCCATAACATTAAGATAGTAATAGTAATAGTCCTCCACGCTCAAATATGGAAGTATTCTACATAATTTGTAGTTAAGTTAAAAAATAAATCTTTTTGAGTCAATGCTTGTTTTAAGACTGATTGGTATGAAATTATTTAGCCACATAATAAGATTGGCAGCATCATCAATTTTTCCATTGAATTTCAAATCTACACTATAAAAGTCTTTGCATTAAAGTTGACAATGCACGGAATAATAGAAATTATTATTAACCTTTGCGTCATGCAAAATTCACGTACAAAACAGTTTCACAATTATTTTATTACATGTCATCAAACAAATACAATGTAAAATAGAATAATACACATCTTTTGTGGTCAGCAGCCTGATGGAAGAGACTTCGAATCAAGATTAATTAATTTAATTATTTTTCCAAATCATCAACAAAATCAACAAATGGACATGCGATTAGGTAAGTATTATGATAAAAAAAATCTTTTAAAAAACCCTTAGAATACGTACATCAGCCCAGAGTAGTTCATACTTCTCCACTGTGACTTTGGATCCTGTCACCAACTGTGGAGGTTGCCAGCTGACCAACAGAACGCTTGGACTCTCCGCTGTAACCTTTAAATCTTGAGGGGGCCCCAACGATAGCTCTTCAGATTGTGTCTTAATCTCCAATATCTGAAATACATAAAAAAAATTGTAAGAAAAATTCAAAAACTAATACAAGAAAATACAGAAGTAGAACCTATTAAATTGCTATGGTAGGTTTCCAAGACTTCAATATTCGAGTTTATATGCTCCGAGTTCTGATTAATCCCTTGAAAATAAATAAAATAAAAAGGAGTAGTGTCGAAACAAACCCATATACATTTAGAAACACCCTCTCAGTAAGAAATATACTTGTATCATGCAGGTGAAGTGAGTTGGTAATGGGAGGACTGGAACACTCTTTCTTTTTCTTAAAGAGAAAAACATTTCAGCTCTTTGGATATATTGTCCGCAGATCTATGAAACCTTCTCTTTGGATTTATAGAGATTTTACATCACATAATCAATAATGCTGTTTTGCCGGATGAAATTTTGTATGTCTCATTCGTCACGTTGAGGGTGTCTTAGAAATTCTATAGTAAATTAAATATCTAGGTATAATTGTAAAAAATTCACAAAATTATTTTTTGAATAAATGTAAATTTTCGACGAGACAAATAATTTTGTATCAATATCTCGTTTTTGAAAAAATTACACATACAGATAGGTAAATATAGTAGATTTTATTTGAATACTTTATTCTCTAGAATAAGCTAGGTCTGTTAGGGTGGTAGCAGTTTTAAATACAATTTTAAACATTCTAAAATTAGGCAATGAAAACCTTTACCTGTGTAGTGGCTCCCACTCCGTTTTTGTTATACGCTACGGCTCTAAACTGATATTGAGTATTTGGTTGTAAAGATGGAATGTTCATCTTGTAAACGTCACCTCTTGTAGTATTCATTATTCTCTCTCTGAAATACAAAGTAAAAACTATACTATAATTCAGATGTATAATTTATAAATAATTTATATAACTAAAATAGAAATATCTGGATGAATTAAATATAAAGTCAAGTATACATGAATGCTGCATGGTGTTTTTGAGTGTTTTTGATTCAGCATTGAGGTATGCTATCCCATTCTGAATATCATATTGCTTATTGGCATGGAGATGATGATCTGTATGTTATTACATACGGTTGTTAACCCACTTTGCAAGATTTTCGGAAGGTTCTGATGATATAGAAATATGAATTTCATAAGCAATTGGTAACAATGGAACAAGCCATCAGACACACATAATGTTACAAATGATTTTTGATAATTATATTAAAAGCTATGTGCATAATACAAAAATATTTGTCATTGCAAATCTGGTAAAAAAATAATATAAATGTATACAAACCTAACAGATCCTTTGATTTTGTATATCACAGAATATGCAATAATCTCCCCGTTGGTAACTTGCGGTTCAGTCCAGCTCAACGCCACGAATCTCGCCTTTACGATCATAGCCATAAACTGTTGAGGTTCCGAAGGAATCTTCTTGCTTTCGGCAGCATCACCTTCGTCCAGAGTACCATTCGTAGGTGATTCTTCTACAATACCTGTTTCAGGATTGTCAATTTGGGAGATTGTTAAAGAGGGATTAAGGTTGGAGAAATTAGTTAGTAGAGAAATGGGTGTAGATGTAAATGCTAATGAAACGTGGCCTAAAAGTTCACTCTGATTGTCAATTTCACTTTCAGCTAGGTTATCAAAAGCGTTCTGTGACAGAGAATCAAAATTGTTTTCTTTTATTTCGCTGTCTCTTTTGCCGTTGAATTTTGTACTTTCAGAATCTGTGCTTTTGAGCGATGTTAAAATCTGATGACGTAACGTCGCGTCAAATGGTAATCCTGATTGATCAATATTTGGGTTATAATTTAAAGAATGCTCAGTATTTCGTTTAGCATTTCTGTCTGACTGGGATGTGTCTGGATTATCGGAAAAAAACTGATTATCCATTGATTCTGCGGGTAGTGTTTTCCGTTTGTTATTTTTTAGATTCTTGTTTCTGTATTTTTTTGGAGGGCTATATTCTATTTAGCACAATAAAATGAAAAGAAAATAAATAGGGAAGAGGATGGGGAGAAGGATTAAAAAGAAAAAAAAAACATAATTCACAAATTAAAATCATAAAATAATAATAAAAAATAATCACACAAAATAAATAAAATTATTAGGTATCTAAATATAGAAAACAATAGAAGAAAACATGTATAAAAAACAAGAACAGATTAAAAATAATGGTGAATAAATTGATGGTGGGTATACAAAATGATTATCATCACATTTACAGAATATGATTCCTAAAACTTGTTATTGACGTGAGTTACTTTATTGCAAGTATATTACAAGTATACAATATTAATTCTCATGAATGCTATTGATGTGAATTAAAAAATGACAAGTAGGTTTATAATATTAATTCTCATGAATGCTATTGATATGAATTAACTCATCACAAGTATAGAATATTAATTCTAATTAATGTTTTTGATGTGAATTAACACATTAAAAGTGTAGAATATTCATTCTCATGAATGTCATTGATGTGACTTAACTCATTAAAAGTATAGAATATTAATTCTCATGAATGCTATTAATGTGAACTAGCTCATTACAAGTACGGAATAACTTGATTGATTTATTACCTGCTTCTAACACAGTAAGTTGTGCTGAAGCTTGAATATTGCCAGCCTCATTTGAAGCCACACACTGGAACATTCCGGCATCCGAAGCCATCAAACCCTGAATCTTTAAATTGTACCTGGAATAAATATGAAAATATTATTTAGGTATATAAGTACTTAAATATTCCTTTACAAAATTGTTAATAGAGTTTGCAACATAACTGAAATAAAATAATTGAATCTAATTAATAAGGTTTGTCAATATGTTAATTTCTTGAAAAACTCTATGATCCATCCAGGATACAAATCTGGAATCTTAATCAATGAGATTTCAAAGATTAAATCTAAGACAACAGTCGCAATTACATCAAATTAATATTAAGTATGACAGTTATGCTTACCCTGCGACAAGTACAATATCGTGATTGTTAGGTGTGATAACTTCTCCATTCTTCAGCCATCTAATGGTCGGTTCAGGCTTCCCGTATACCTCACATTCAAACACCAAATCCTGTCTCTCTACCGCTGTCATGTCCTGAGGCTTCTTCTTGAATCTCGGGGGCACCTGAGCAAAACAAAAAACACAATCAAATTTAATAAAGAGTAAAAACCGTTACTTAAATTTTTCGAATTTCTTTACCAGTTTAGCTCAAAATGTTTAGCAGTTTAAACTAATATGATATACAATTTTAACTGATCTGCTAAGCACTAGTGTTTGTCAATTTTAACTAATGTGTTTTGCAGTTTTAAGTAATGTGTATAGAAGTTTTTAGAAATGTGTTTGGCAATTTAACTAATGTGTTTAGTACAAAATAAAGTAATACCAGAACATCCAGCATTGCAGTGGCATCCAATGAATCTTCCCTATTATCTGCTCTACACTGATATGGTCCAGAGTCAGCTTCCTTCACAGAGGTGATGTACAGGGAGCCAGTCTCAAGCATTCTAAATCTGCTGTCCAAATCACTGAAAAATAATCAAAAATAAATATACGTAAAAAAATTGTATGAGAAAATTAATTAAGATAGATAGGGTTTCTTATTCTTTTCCATAAATTTTCAAGCATTCTTTTGGGTGTCCTGTAAAAGACGGGCATTCATTTATAAAACTACTACTATTACTACTATACCATCACGGCATATCCCACAAGTGGGGTAGCCAGCAGATCAGCTGCATGTAAGAAACATGCAAACTGTCGTCTTCGTGCCAATATAAAATCAAGACATTCAGGATGGGTGGCAAACCTCATCGCTGAATTTAAGATGTATAATGTCTTAATTTTTTCGAACACCTGCCTTTTACAGGACACTCGAAAACATACACAGAAGAGTGGGAGACCAATTCTTTACCGGGTGCTCCACGGGATTTACAAAACATCTTGCATAAAATAATTATAATACATCTATAATTAAGGTATGTCCCTTATCCTGAATATAATAATAATAATAATCTGGACAATTTATTGAGCGCCGTTTTGTGGTACAAACCACCACAAGGGCGAATATCTTTTTGTGTTATGGTATACTGCGGAGCGAAAAATACTAAATTTGTTTAATAATTAATTTAATACTCGCATACTTACTTTAAATCAATGGCGACACCATTGTTCAGCCAGATGATAACTGGTCGAGGGTTCCCCAGAGCGGCACAGTCCATGATAACCGGAGAACCTAAAAATAAATTAAATATAATTAGAAATACATATAAAAAAAAACAAAATAATTAAAGTAATAAGTAGGTATACATTGCAACCACTTATACCCAATATTGGTTAATTTGAAAAGATTTAATCATCTGTTTATTTTATGTCAAGTAAAAGAAATGTCTGCGATACATACCTTCCAAAGCTGTCTGCGATTTTGGTTCTGCAATAAATGCTGGAGCTGTTACAGTCTCGGCAAGAGTCATATCCGTGTTGACAGTCAACTGGGCTTTTGTACTTAACCTGTCAAGGAAAACAATAAAATTATAACAACTTATACAAAATATACAAAACCTTAAACCAAAATATCTAGCTAAAAATATTGACGGTAATAGACAGTAGTTTAAGTTTTTGTCAAACTATTCTTTTCAGGGAAGTACTTGATAATGAATATATGTCAACTTTTTCTGTAATTTTTGAGTGCTCTTTAAAAACTGAGTATTTGTGACATCAGAGTGCAGGGAATGTCGTGGAAAGAGGTAACGCAATTGGTGCAGAGACGCTCTGAATGGAGGAGGCTGGTTTCTGCCCTGTGCTCCTGAGAGGAGCGTTGAGGGCGATGAATTTGAATTTGTGACATATCAGGCAATAAAAAATTTCAACTCAGGAATGAAGTATACTATTCATCTTGAATGTCTTCAACTTAATTGACATGGAGGAGATAAATTGTTTATCCACTGGCTACCCCATTTCTGGGACGTGCAGTGATCTTATGGATAAATAAATGCAATTTGAGATATCAAATAAAATTAACATACCAAAATCCACTTCCTCCATCCCTGGTAACATTGCAGCGATATGCTCCTCTATCTTGTGGCAATACAGGATCTATTTCCAAGGCTCCTGATGGTAAAATTGTCATGCGAGTCTCGTCCAACCGCAAGGGGGCATCATTCTTTAACCACAGAATCTAAAATTTCACAAAAGACATGATTAGTTTACTGATAACATCTTGATTAAAAGATTTTCGAGAATTCTATTACAGATCCATTCATAAAGTATGGCAAAATAGAATGCGAGACATTGAAATTCCTGTTTTAGTATGAATTTTCTAACGACCTTATCCCATTTTGATACTTGGAGTTTATTCTCCTGATCCCCACTTTGCCAAAGTTTTATATCTTGCGTTCAAGTCTCTTGTAGGCTTTCACTAGTCAAATCCTTCTCCTGTCGGCATTGGTCTGCCACAAAGTTTTAATCCTAACTCGTAATTAAGAACTTTTTTGAGTCCTTTATTCTTCAGTTATTCTCAATGTATGACCATACTTATAAAGTCTAGATTTTGACAAGTAGTTTTTTTAGTATAATCTTATTTAAAGACTTTTTCTATCTTACACGCTTGTGATTTTTTCCGAGAGAGCTGCTGCTAACCACTGAAGCATTCTTTTTTAATTTCCTAATAACATATAAATAAATTATCTTATATACCTTAATATCTAACGGAGAAGATGGATTGTTGTGTAGATGTGGTCTGCCTAGTCCCATGTGTCTGGGTGGAGTGGGCAACCTGGAGCGAACTGAACAGGCGAAGAAGGCAATCTCTCGAGGGTACACGGCCAAGTCACGGGGTTCAGCGTCGAAAATTGGCAGAGCTGAAAGGGAAAACAAATATAAGTATACAAACAAATTTACAAAGAACATTGTCCTATTTAGTCACACAAAAATGAAGAAAACTTTCTGCATTCAATCTTAAATGAAAATGAATTTTGTAAATTGACCATATGGTAGCAGATTTGTCTTTTCAATTATATTTGGGATCAATTTATTTCACGAGTAAATGATACAAAATGTCTTTGGACAGTTACTCACTGGGCAATGTGACTTTAGCCACCCTGGACACAATGATTCCTTGATCCTCGCTAGTAGCCAGGCACTGGTAGTCTCCCGCGGCAGCTCCATTGGGACCCAGCCGCAGCAACTGCAGACTGCCGTTAACTAGGAATGTTCTGGAATACAAAAAATATAAATATTATTAATAACCATTGATGGTTCTGAAAAAAAAACACAAAGAATTCATTTAACTACTTCACTTTTCTGAAAAATTTACTAGACTGAATCAAAAGTTTCACTAAGAATCTAAATTTAATACATCCTATCACTTTCACAATACGCTTGTAAAGTGTGACGTCATCTAGCCTTCTACGCTCCAACTGTCAAATTTTGCCTCACTTTTGCTCACAAAAGTTGGTGCTAAAAAGTAGAAATTTATTAAGTATTAAGTTAACATGGCCTTACTTAATAAATCACTGCTTTTTAGGACCCACTTAAGTGTGTAAAAACGAAACATAATTTGACGGTTGGAGCGCAAAAATCTCAGATGATGTCATGCTTTTTAATCTTAATAGCAATGCGCTTGTGACAAAAGTGCAAATGAAAACGTAATACTCTGTATCTATGAAAAGAAGTATCGTAGATCTCATATTGATAGGTTTTTCAACAACACATTTTGTCCTCTGTCCACAAACAGCAGGAAAACCTTTTGGAATAAATAGCAACAAATAATTACAAATAAAAACCTATAGCTCTTTTAGAGCTGTTCAATTATCAAAAGAAAATAAGTTTTTTTCAAACCTGTGTAAATCCCCTACAGGGTCTAAAATGGGTGCCTCGTCCAGTGGCAAAGCTGGAGCCCATCTCCATTGTATACGTGTGTTATCACCAGTGGCTGCACAGTGCAGTGTTACATCTCTACCGGGCAGCACGGACACATCTGACGGCTCTACCGTGAATCTAAACTCTTTCACACCTGGAAGCAGACAAAAAAAATCAAATTTATTAAAATCCATTTAAATTAAAGATTTTAATGATAGGTATAAATAAGGGAAGCCTTTACCCAAATATGGATTACATATGATCAAAAAATACGACGAAGAAGAAAGTGTTCTGTTGGAATGAGTTATTAGATAGCTAGATGATGACTGTCTCAGATTTTCGGCGGACGATTTGTGATAAGATTACCACTGCCCACCTCCTCCACCGTCACGATGTAAGCTAACATTTTACTATATGTTGGAATAGTTTGGAACAATCTTTCCACATATATATAAAGAATTTATACTCCATTACATATTTCATAAAATAAAATAAAATCCTAAAGGAGTATTGTTTCGTCAGTAGCCCAGTCTCATACCCAAAACTTCCCGCAATTCTAAGACATAAAAACTTAAAAAAATGCATCGAAGTGGATGAAAGTTATGCGTAATCGTAATTAATGTACAATAATTTATAAAAAGGTAACCCATTATAATTTAATAAATGTGTTCTGTATAATTAGTTATGTTTTTGTCATTCTATGCTCATAAAAACAATGTTTGTCACATTTATAAGCTTATCTATAAATAATTCACGGCACAAGCCATTTACATGTTGAACGTGAGAATGTTTAAAATGTATAAGGACTCGTCAAAGCCCCAGAAAGTCGCCCCTGTCAATTGGATACACATAATTCTTACCTAAGTCAATTTTACAGTAGTTTTTGAGTAATTCCGGAAAATCTTATACCTACTAGATAGATCAGAAAAATAAATATGCGTCATAAATTGTGACGCGTCAATTTAGCACTCTTTCTCATATCATTAACGAAAAACGAAGGGATTTTAAATTCATCTCTCCTTGTTTTAAACAAAAATGAACCCCTCCTTTGAACGAATTTCGCTAATTTGATTACGTACTTATAAAACATTTCGCTAACAGTGGTACAAGTATTTCAGCAACGATGCAACCCTTTCGAATTCTGAGCAGACTATGGTCAACCCCTCGCTTTTTAAAAACCTTTAAATAGATACGTAAATACCAAACAATATCACCCTTTGCTTGGAGGCTTAGTTGGTACATAGAAAGGGTGAAAACATAAGTGTGATAAAGTTTCTGATTATAGAGCAGTAACAATTCTTTATTGTGAAATATCGATAACTACCGTAATACATGATTCAAGCTGATGCAGTGTTTTTTTCTCTTTATTTTGATAAAAAAAAAACTGAAAATAAGATGGCACAGCAACCTGTAACAAAATAAAATTAGACATGCGGCAAACCCGAAAAACAACAACCAAATAGTGAAGATCGCCATGAAAGCCTTCAAACCACATTGACAAACCTGTAACAATTTAAAATTAGGTTACTTAAATAATGATTTCTTATCGAACCCGTAAAAAAATCTGCGTAATCTAAAGCAAAATGTGGAAGTATTCAAAACGAGATTAAATACTTCATTGTTCGTAGGTTGTACTTAGTCATAAGTAGGTGACAAAATTTGTCGCCTACCCATTTCCGTATATTTCAGGTGTAGAAAAACAGTAAATTTATTTATTATTAAGTGAATGCGCCATTTTAGATCACAGTGACTGCCGTTTGATACCACGCGTATTAAAGCCCCAGGGTGCAGGGTAGGCGGAGAAGCCCACGCCGTCGCTGAAAAATGTTCAATGTTTCAATAGGGCGTACGAGTGTGTATGATCTTATAATGAGACATGAAACAATATCCGTGTACCATTGTGTATTCTACTAAGAATTTTAACATCTAAAATAAAATTGTGTTTTTGACGTAAACAATAAAGTTTAGAATATGTTTCACCACCAACGCAAACAAAATGAAACGATTTTTTATTCATCCACCTCTTGATAATCATACCCCACAGGTTTGAGACCGCGATTAATGTAAGCGTTAAGCACCCTTTTTAAAGAGCCTGTGGGTTATGATTATCAAGAATCTTTCACCCTTTAAAGCTCTTCTCGGAAATATCGGGATACGATTCTTCAGAGCGATTCTACGGCGATTGAGTCACCAATATACTTTACTATTCGTGTGGCTCAATATAAAATATGGTGTCTTCAATTATGTGAGCAGCGTCATATTCTGCATTGGGTGCGTCCACATAGTAGGATGCGAACGTCAATAAATCATCAACCTTCAATCATTCGGTGACAATTCGGAGCATTCTCCGAAGAAATATTCGAATGAATGCCTTCGTAATTCGTATAAGGACGGGAAATGAAGGCATTCATTGGAATATGCTCTGGATAGTGCGAAAGTCTGGGACTTCCATTTATCCGATTCTAATTTCTATACTAGCAAAACTTGTCATCATTAGAGGTTGCCAATGTAGTAGGTAGTCTGAAGGGCTAGCCCGCTAAAACCACCAAGAGTGGAATCTTTAGACTTCTGACCCTCTAGCCAAGGGAAGTAAACATGCAACATATGAACAAAACAACGATAAAAACATTTCCAAAGCAGCAAAATAAAATAAAACCAGCATGAGTCACTTTTTTCCTCAATATTATTTACATATCGATATCGCTGTTACATAAACGGTGTATTGAAGAAGATGGCCTTTCAGACCGTCGAGAGCCTTGTGGACGAAAGTACAGTACTGAATAACAACGTAAGTGGACACTAAACGAGGCGAGAATAGGTTTCCAATCTTTTCTAGGTATTCAAAAGTCGTGTGAAAGCCAGGTCTCGATGTTATTCCTGTGAGTTAAATAAAACTTTTTAAGGTAAATATGCCTGTAATTTAAATATATGAGGTATAAAATTTCGATATCACTATCCAAAAAACAGAGATGATGTAAGTGATGAGTATGGAATAATGAAATCGAGTGAAAAATTAAATTTATTATTTTTCTTGCTAAGGTCAAAAACGTTCTTTATTTAAAAACAAATATAAATAAAAATTAGATATTAGCGGGTAGGCGGTGTAACTAGTCGCCACAGAGGGTATTCGTAAAACATCATTGATATGACATTTTACATTTTCAACTAAGCATTGACGAAATATACCACCTATCCTGAATGAATCATTGTTAGTCTATACTGTGTATTCCATTTATGGGAGGTGATTTGATGGTATAGATAAATATAGATATGTATTAAATTAATCAAATACAAATGTATCCTATGACAGGCTGTGGGGCTTCCAGCGCATCTGATTTAAAAGTAGGTACCTACTCAAATTCTAATATTAATTTTGTCTATAGATCAAAAGCAAGACTCAAAATAACGAGCCGATCATTATTAACAAGAGAAAATCTCACGTACTAATACATAGTACCCCTTTTTTATAAAACAAAGTTCGATGAAACAAAAAAATAAACAAAATCCCCTTTTTTTGAAATGGAGTACATGATTAAAATTATAATCTGCAATGTGTACTTATGTAGGTACTCGTATGTGGTACAGTACGGAACCATGCTGTGTTTAGTGAACACAAAGCCGAAGAGCGAAGCTGGGCAACTTAAAATAAATTTAACTAAGTTAATCGTTAATCTGTAAAAAAAACTTTACTCGTTAAATTGTTAATTTACAATATGGAAGCATAAAAATATTTGTTCGACAAATGTGAAATCAGTTTTTTTTATTTATATACCTATATTTTTAACAAAGATTTTCGGTGTAGGTACCTGACGGACTTATTATTTAAATAATGTCTTCCAGAGAACAATGCTTTCTCAATTTTTCTGAGACAGTTTCATTTCTGAGACCTTGGACGCAAATGTTTCGAAAATTCAAGACAATAGCGATAGGACCTCGTAGATGCAAAACGACTGCGCCACATTAAAGTTAAAGATAAATTGAGAATATCAAATAAAAAATTGAGAATGTTAAAGGTAAAAAATAAATCATGAATATATAAGTTAAGACTAATATTGAGAATTTTGAAGTGAAAAATATATTGAAAATATAAGAGTTAAGAGAAATTGAGAACGTTAAAATTAAAAATAAATTGAGAATATATATAACACAACACAATTCGAGAATGCATGAGTTATAAATAAATTGGTAAGTTTCAGTTCAAAACAAATTGAGAATGGAATAGTAAAAAATAAATTGAGAATATTGATGTTAAAAATAAATTGAAAATATTAAAGGTTGAGATCGAGAGAAACGTTAACATCAACGTTCTCAAAAAATTGAGAACGTTGATGTTAAAAATAAATTGAGAATGTTATAATCACAATTTTATGGGAAGTTAATTAACTCGTAAATTCATTAACCGTTAATGATAACCTTTACTGAATAGGTAAGTACCTATGTAGTTGTAAAGTAAAGCAATAGGTAGCGGCTGACATTTTCAAATTAACCCTCGTTATTGTCCCTTACCTATTATACTAGATTTAAATAACGCAGTAGGTAGTTACATCGTAGATGAGTCAGTCAGTCAGTCGGTGTCGTGGTGTACCCTTTTAGGGATGTGATTTTTCAGAAAATTTTCTGTAAATTTTCGAGTATCCTGTACCTACAAGGCATCAGAATTTTACGAATTAAATTCGGCGATTAGATTTGCCACCCATCCTGAATGTCACATTTTTTGCACGGAGATGACAGCTTGCATGTTTGTTGCATGTAGCTGGTCTGTTGGCTACTCCACTTGTGGGATATACCGTGATAGTAGTAGTAGTAAGTTCGATCGGTGTATGCTAAGGTAGTCTTTGATTTTTTAACAGAAAATTCTTCGCCTTGAAAAATGTAATATTAACATGACGAAAAATGCACTATTTATTTCTTATTTCCACAATCGAGAAGTTTTAAATTATTTTCATCGACATATTGATATTATTTTAGGTTACTATGTATCAATTATTATATTTCATGAGCTACCGCGGTTTCGATGGAGCGTCCATCGATGTTGACGATTGCCATCCCTTTCGCTCACTGTGCATCCAATCATTAATCAGTGAAACTTTTGTTTTTATTTCATTTGTTTTATATAAAACAAAAATAAAAACAAATGAAATAAAAATGTTGACGTGCATCTGACAGACGAATGCGTGTATTGTACTCTGTAATGTTCTAGATGGTATATAACAAAACAAAAAAAAAATGTAATAAAATCTGCAAATAAGGGCATCTCTATTCATTTCATCTGACGAGACGCTGAAAAAATATAACATGAAGTATTGTTCTTTAGTTTTATACAAGCTACTTTTGTTTTATGTTTCACGATTTAAAAGAAACAAAATGCGATCGAAATTCTGCATTAAAAAAAACATTTAGCTCAGATATTGTTTATTTTGTAAGTTAAGTCCTGAAATGAAGCAGGACTTCGATTCTTTTCTAAATATTTTTAGTGTCATGCATAACTCATAAAATAGATTATACGTGACACCAAAAATATTAAGAAAATATTTTATGCGTATATGCGATACTTCTAGCACAGAGGATTCAATGTTGCATCGGCAATTATTGAGAGATGGTCCTGAAGAGACACAAGCTCCAATGTCGGACATAACATCTTTTGACGAATCGCAACTGAAGGCATGCAAAGGCAAAATCTCTGCCTGACTGTACGCAGTGAAATGGAGTAAAACTTTCACCTCATATTATCTCCTGCGTAAAATCGTATGATCTTTCATTCATGGAATGCATGTTGGTTTTCCGCATGCATTTCGGACGAAAATTAGATCATACAGTCATTCATATATACATAATGGATTTTTAAGCCTTCACAAGCTGCTGAAAGAAGTGTTCACTCTTCATATAAATTGCACCACTTAGTATCACAAAGATTTTTCGGAAGACGCTCAATATAATACATTAGCTTTACTATCCTGATTAAAGCGGTTTTATAGGACATCCTGCACATATAAACAAAATACACACAAACATACCATCACGCCGCTTCCCTCGCGGGGTAGGCAGAAAGGATTGAGCGCCACTTCCTTCAATCCTTGCATACATCTTTCGCTTCCGTCACTGTCATGCAATTCCTCATGCATGTTCTCCTGTTCAATGTACTAAACCGTGGCCGTCCTGCAGGATTTGCTTTAGATGATCTTGCCATTTGATTCTCGGTCGTCCACGTCTCCGAGCACCATTCCTCTCAGCCAAATATAAATCTTCTTGGTCATTCTGTCCTCATTCATTCTTTCCACATGCACAAACCATTAAATATATTCACATTCATCGTTGTAACTACACCAACTTTCATTCCACATTCCTCTCGTATATCACTGTTACAAAGACGATCTCTCAGACTTTTATCACACATCCTTCTTAACGATCTCATTTCTACTGCATTAGTGCCACTTTCATCCTTCTTTAAACAAACATAAATCATAAAATATTTATTTATTCAACAAATATAAACATACAAACAATCAATACAAGTAAAAACAAGATTATCCAACTGGTAGACCAGTTCTAGGATAATCTCTATATTACAAAAAGAAATACAAATCGAAACATCTCAAATATAAATATTTTACAATTGAGATTACACAACATTGATCACGTAATATTTCAAACACACATACTTGCGGACATACTTAAATATTCATCAGATTCATCGTGCAGTAGTGGTACCTATAGAATAGGACTCGCGTTATTATTAATTTCACAATAATAATAAAATAAAACCAATGCAGTGCACGAGCGAGTGAACACTTTTACCGATTTACGTAGGTATACTCTATGCATGTATTTTGAAACAATAAAACACTGTTCAAATAAATTGGAGAGGATTTGAAAAATTCATTACTGCATCAATCAACGTACGGGATGCAATCAATATTACTTTATATGTATTGCACAAAAAATGTAATATTTAATAATTTTTCGAAATTATACAGAGAAACCTTGTGGAACGACATTTTATAAAATAAAAAAATATTACAAAACACACTTCCGCTTCACTTCATTCAAATGTCAGAACGTTTACGAATCTGTTAATCCATAAAAATTTGAATCATGCGGCTAGTGTTCAAATTCCAATAATGACATCCTCACTACTAAACCTTTTAGTACCTCCCTCTCCCACGACTACCATTCCTCCTACCTACCATCTCCCACCAGTCATACGTAAAACAATTTTTTTTAAGTTCGAGGTGGCGAAAGAACTTAATTTATATGTATAAGAACACAAAGAAATATAAATAAATAAATAAATCTTTATCAGCCAGGAAACAAATAATAGAAGAAAATACTTTGTAAAAGAAAGACAAAGTAAAATTTAAAACGGGAGTATTTTAAAATGCAACGGTTTAAGGTCTCGACATTGCCGATAAAAGGGAATACTATTGGAAGAACGTTTAACGTGTCTGAACATTTCATTTCCTTTTTAATTAGCCATTCTGAAAGGGCATCGTAATTAGAAATACGTAGATCGGAAATCGGGAAAGGGGAGGCAGTCGGGGGTGTTGTTAGAGTTGAATGGATATTTAAATAAAAAAATCTTTGACGAAATAGCAGTGATTTTTTGAGAATGTGATTGAGAAATAGCAAACACATCGTTCAGCTGCATCGTCCACAATGATACAATTTTTTTTTTGTATATTGGAGATGCGCACAAGTTTGAATGATTTTCGTCTACAGCAAATTTCAGTATTTGACGTAGATTAAATTTTCATTACGTTGTTTATTCAGTACTTTGATTTTCTGCCGTGGACTCTGGAGTCCCCAAAATAGAAAATCAAGTAGCTAGTAAAAGGCGTAAAATATCACAAATTTAACATTATAAATTCAACGTTTTTTTTTCAAAGATGAATTTAGATTTAAAGTAAACTCCCATAAGCCCTAGAAACCCCCACAGTAAGCCATATGGTTGTATCGTGAAGGTGGAGCAAGTCGGCAGCGGGTGGAATCGAACTCGGGACTCTCGATTGAAACTCCGAGACTCCACCATCAGGCTACCAACCAACTCATTTACAAAGCCTATCCCAATTATACGGTATATAATGGTACCATGAGAACAACTAGTATGTTATTTATATGCAGTTATTCCACATGCAACCCCAATTGTGAGAAATGCCGAAATAGTAGAGATACAAATTTTAAACCTTTTTTAGGTTTACACTTAATATAATTACTACTACTACCATGCCATCGCAACATATTCCACAAGCGGGGTAGCCAGCGGATTAACTGCAAGCAATAAACATGCAGGTTGTGCTCTCCGCGCTGAAACAATAAAACATTTAAGATGGGAGCGAGGCGGGTCTCTCTTCAATATCTAAATTGTAGATGTTAATCGAGTAATATGCAAGTTTTTACGAACAGTTGTCTTTTACAGGACCCTTCAAAATTAGCAGAAAAGAGTAGAAAACCTATTATTTACACTGTAATTTCACTGTTTTTATTGAATATTTTCAAAATAATAATCACCAATTAGCAGCAGTGATTTCATAACCTGCTATTTTTTGTCTTCACAGATATTCATCCAATATTTTCATTCTATTTCCCGTGCAATGCCTCAAAGGGAATTTGAATGAACGAACGATTGGTAAAGTATCTTTGGTTCGCTACCTATTTAGTATCTATCTAATAATACTAAGTACCTAATAATAATGTTTAGGTACAGCTACTCAATGAATTAAATACGCCTCTGGATGTATTTTTAAGGAACCTTAAGCTCAACTTTCACCTAATTAACAGTGTACAATATTATTTAAATATCCGACGTCGATATAAAAATAAACGTTTTCATTAATTACCTAATCATTACACGTAAAGGAACATTCGCAAGGTGCGCAGAATTTTAACTAAATTGAAGAAAAACAAATTTCTAATTGTGAATATTAATTTCATATACAGCTTCGAGGTACCGCACTTGAGTATTGTTCAAAGAAAACATGTAGATACCTACCCAACCCATGGCACGTTCACCAATTCCTGTTTCAAACAATTATGTTTGACATAAGCTGTCAACTAACAGCAACCATCTTTATGATTATGTTCGAGGTTGTTGACGATATATGATAACTAAACTATGTGTTTTTAACTTTTAATCTAATATTTGTATCTGATTTAATATCTGTAATTAATTTTTTTGATGTATTTGTTTTTTTTTTATGTATGAAGAACTTCATTAAAGGCTGTAAATGAATGAATGAATAAATAAATCATATACCATTTATTCGCCCCTCTAGACTTCTTTCAGGAGTGCACGGTAAGCATGAGCCCCCTCCATTCAGAGAGAACATACGCTAATTATGTCACTTCTTGATTAAGATGGATTTGGATTTGGAATAAGTTCAAATTCACCCTTGACACCCTCCCAATAAGTCCAAGGAGAAAGTCCATGACTCTACCATCAGGCTACTGACCACCTCATTAATTCTTCCCACAACATTCGTCCCGTTCTGATACCGTTCGTGAGATACTGATTGGGAATCGAGTCCAAAGACAGGACTGATTTCATTGTAATAAGAAACGTCATTGAATGTTTGAATTGACAATTGTAAAAAAATCAAAGTCCTTAAGAATATTGAGAATAAAAATACTCGAGTTCATTATGTATTATTTGCTTGCTGAATATTCATTGCAGCCAAAAATAGTCGAGAATAAAAATAAAATGAAAACTCCTCGCTTCTTTTATTCCACGATAAATAAGCAATAAAAAATTCAGGTCCGCAAATAAAACGTGTCAAATGGCTGAAAACAAAGGGAGATAAAAGGTTTTTATATTATTATTAATCGCCTCTTAAATGATCCCACGCACTTTATGATTTTTCAAAGGCGATAGACCGTCATTAATAAATAAGACGGCGTATTTAACACAGGATAGTAAATGTACTAGTAGCTAATATATTTTTTTACAGTCCTATGTTTCTTAAACCCGGATCGCTAGCAAACGATAGCATGGAACTAATAGATTTAAGTTTTTTTAGCAACGCAGACACGGCGAAAAATGTCGAGTATAAAGCTTCAAATTTTATTTAGAGGTTTTGAGCATTTCATTCCACGTAGGTATCTACATAATAAGATTTTTTATTACTAAAATATGGGCATGTGGGGTATCAAAACTACAAGTTTTTTTACGAAATGAAGAGGATTTTAGCATTTTTTCTAACTTAGATACCTTACTCGTCCTCTGTACATTGAATTGTATGACTGATATTGTCATGATACTTTGTATTGATTTGAAATAATGTATCCAATGTACGGTGAAGAATAAAATAAATAAATAAAGTAGTTTTTTCTGAATTCAAAAATGGGTGTCAATATTTTAAAAAGCACGAAGGCTAAGCCATTTTACTTTTATATTTGAATATTTTTACTATCATGTGTTTATTTTGTTTCCGAGTCATACCGAATTTAAAGCCAGTTATAAAATATAATTTAGCAAGTACACAAATCGCCTTGTTGGACAAATATTTAATTTACAAGGAGTTAATGATTTCGTAGAACGAAAGGGTCGTGTAAACACCCCTTATATTGACAATTTGAGACCGCGAAATGACGATGCTATAAATGGAAGATTTGATATTATGAGAAACAAGATTTAAACTCGGCTTTGATCAGAAAATAATAACAAAAGCAAGCATCATAATATTTTTACTACCCCCCCGAGAAAAATGGATGGAAAAAATATTTCAAATATGATAAAGCCTCGATAATTTTTTTTGCAGTTTTTTGACAATTAATAAATAATTTTCAAATATTTTGTGACTAACACTGTGAAATTCCATATTAATTATTAATATATGCATTATTTATAAAAAGAAGGATTGTATTTTCCACTCAATAAATTACTGTATTTAGTTATAACGTTTTCGGAACTACTTGCTCCATCATCAGTAACAATACTAAACATGATTGTATTTTCCACTCAAATTACTGTATTTAGTTAAGTATAATGTTTTCGGAACTACTTGTTCCATCATCAGTAACAATACTAAACATATTGTTGTCATAAATATATCAGTAACAATACAAACATGTTTAGTATTGTTACTGATGATGGAACAAGTAGTTCCGAAAACGTTATAACTAAATACAGTTATTTGAGTGGAAAATACAATGTTTAATTTTTTTTTGCATAAATTAATAACTACTAAATATTCACGATACGTTTAAATTGTTATTTCAAATACTTAACTTCAATGTTTAAGGAATGCCTTTCATTATAGATCATTATGAATATAAATTATTTTCTAGGAATACCGTCAAATGACTTAAATGTTCACAGACATTTGTTCCCCCATTGCTTGCGTAATAAAAGAAGATGTGAAAGATGTAGTAACATATAAACGGATACAAATATTTCTCAGATTATTGATTACCCCGGGATAAAGTCGATACTGTTTTGATCTCTACGGAATGACTGTTTGCAATTGGAGCCGAGACGGTACGGTGTGGTGGTCTCTCAAGCCCCAAGACGTCAATGTACCGGAAACGGATGTGAATCTCAAAGGGGAAGATGATAGGGTGGTTAGGAGGAGAAAATCAAAGAAAATGGTCGGAGACGTCGCCGGTTTAAAAATATATTACCAAAGTATTTCTAGGAATCGTTCTGAATGGTTATTGGTTTTTTAATACCGTTACAGTATTTCCCACAAGAGGGGTAACCAATGGACCAACTGCTTGTAATATGCGAGTCGTCCTCGCCGTGTACTGTAGGTTTTAAATTTGAAAACTTAGAGAAAAGAGAAAAGAATTCCACGGGGTAGGTATGGTTATGGATGGGTACAGTTTATACTGATCAATTAGGTACTATATTAGTATTAATTGTAAATAAGTGTTTAATTTATAATTAATTCAACATGAATTTCCAACAAGAACCGTCTGTTGAAAATATCAACTTTACTATATTAGTCTTAAAAATATTACTCATCAAATACCTCCTCCACCTAATATTGTGGCAGTGAGAATATCGATATTGGTGAACGTTGTTCATGGACACCGAAAGTGATCACTTAAGTCAGCCTAGAGGCAATTCGTAAGCATTGCGACACTCTTCTCACATATTCTGAATAGATTTTGCACAATGTTACATTGTGTAAGCGTGGTTCTCCAATCGAGAAGTCTGAATGTTTTTTTTTTTTTTTAATTTGACAAAAGTACGAAGTATCGTGAAAATGCATTTAATTATGATTTTTTATTTGAAAATCTGCGGCGTTGAAAAAATAAGAGCAAAACAAGCCATGTCGCTATAATCGTTAAAACTTTCGCTTTCACCACAGTGCTGCGTTCCCAACAGACCTACTACTATTATAAATACTAAACATAACTACGCTATTAAAAATTCTTTAAGCATTAGTTCCGCCACCACCACCGGAGATGGGACACTGCCGGCTGGTTGTTCACAATGCACAGTCCAATTGGCCGCCGTCCAAAGAGCCCTGGGCGGGCGGAAAAGAAGGAGGACGTTGGCTTTTCAGTATTTCACTATTTCAGACACATGCCGTTTTAGGAAATAGTTTCAAAATGTTATCCTTTTTTACGACTTGCATGCCACCCATTTTGGATGTTTTAACTATTATCGACACAGAGAGGACGACTTATATGTTTATTACATGCAGTTGGAATGAGCTTCTATAATTTTTGTTACGACCTACGTGTTAGTTGCATGCAATAATTTTCTAACCCCACTTGAGGTATAATAGTACCTAGATATTATTATCCCGTGGAGCACCCGGTAAAGAATTGGTCTCCCACTCTTCTCCTTAAGTTTTCGAGTGTCCTGTAAAAGGCAGGTGTTCGAAAAAATTAAGACATTGTACATCTTAAACTCAGCGATGAGGTTGGCCACCCATCCTAAATGTCTTGATTTTATATTGGCACGAAGAAAATAGCTTGCATGTTTCTTACATGTAGCTGGTCTGCTGGTTACCCCACTTGTGGGATATGCCGTGATGGTATAGAAGATTATTATTATCTTAAAAAAATTATCCTGCACTTAGAGCATACCTAATTGTTTTAGGCCAAGGCGATCTCAACAAGAAAAAACCAAAGCAAAATAGGGTAACCAGCAGGCATACTGTATGTAATTAACATACAAGGCATACTCTTGGTACAAAAAAAACCAAGGCATTCTGGATGAGTGGCATACATCAGTCTTAAACAAGGTAGTTTTTACATTGTTTGTAGGGGCAGTAACTTTGTAACACTTTAGTTTAAACAATATAATAAAATTAATAAAAATTTATTGAACAACATAACAATCAGTACAGATACAACAAAATATACAGACTATTTAATTCAAAATAAGTATTATTGAAACATACCCCCCTTATAGAGACAAGTCTCGTGTAAAAATAAATATTATTAATTTTATAACATATGTAGTTACCTAGGTTCTATTTATTCAATTACATTATGATCTAAGCTCTTAGATCATTCATCCTCAAAGAAAATATTTCGATAGTTTACCCACCAGGAGGGCTTTCCGATAAAAAAAAAAATGCTCCCCAAAATTATATTTTAATTCAAAAGTGAAAATAGTTAAGTTAACTTTCCTGGAAGGCAATTTTCCGTCGCTAATCGAGATGGGAGGTAGCAGTTGCATAACATTGTAACGAGTGCAAGTGCAACATACCATAGGGGACTTACTGCTATGTTTATTAGTGTAGTGTAGGTTCGAGTAGGTAGTTACGTAGATGTTTCCCGCACAGAAGTCATTTGGCACAAGGAAGTTCAAAAAATCCTTGCCAAGTCTCAGTCAAAACAACAAAAACACATACACAATATGTGCACATTGGAACTCGTGTTGGAAATTATACTATGCATATTATGTGGCAGTCTCGCTAGGCAATTGCGACAACTTTTTTTTGGTTTCGATTTTTTATTCATTTGATTAAAATTTTCATTTTTGTGTGATTTGCCATAAAAGATGAAAGATATACGCATATACATATTAGTCTCGTCATTCAAATGTGACATCATTTTTTTAAACATCGATTCTAAATATTAATTTAAGAATGAGTTGAATTATTTACATTTCAGATTAAGTGTTAAATTGTCACAATAAACTAAAAAATGTGTGTAGGTATTTAAAAGAAACAGTTCCCCCGCTGATAAAACAATGTGAAGAGGAATCTCTTTTCAGAAGATATAAAATCGAGATGAAAAATATGCACAATATATTTCAGATTTTTTTCAGTTATGTCAGCATCTAACAGGACGATCGAGTTATGTGTATATTTTGAACGTGTTTACCAAACTTATTATTTCTTGCGAGGTCGCGCTCCATAGAAATCGCAAAGGTTGATTTGTAACATGATTACAATGGCGGATACAAAAATACAGAAAAATAACAAGCAATAAAAATGGATTTACGACGTTTTGGGACCGTAGCGTAGCATAAAGATCGTTGCAAATTGCCCTTTTTGACCACAAAAAGAACAATCGGTCGGTGCATACTGCATAACGTATACTTGATATTTTATTTATTTTATCAGAAAGTTAATCTATACCGGGCGAGAATATCCTCTTTCATAGTGTATTTTTTTTACAACCTTATACACCTTTCACACTAAGCCAAAAGCTTGTGCCGTGAAAGGGGAGTTTGCCGGCACCTGGGATCGAACCACGGACCCCTTGTTCTGGAGGCCGGGACTCTACCTCCAGGCTACCGACTTGATATTATTATTGTACACACGAAAAAATGGTTTTTATAAAATTTCTTATCTATAGACATGAATTTGAGACAATATTTGTTTGGCAATGCTTTCATATTATTTATAATAGGTATCTCATTGGTAAAAAAATTTAATTATCCAGAAACAAGCTCAAAGGATACAAGTTGGCATAGAGGGCATAAGTATTGGTGTTATCAACTAAGATTATAAATGTGTTTTTAGGAGACATAAATATACATGTAAACTGACTTAAATACTTATTCGAAGATACCGTACAGAAGTTTCAAAGGTTGCAAAGGTTAAGGAAAAACGTCGTAATAACAAAAAAAAACTGGTTTTTCTGAAACGAAGTAAACTTTAAAACATTTATTTATATCTAGATGTATAAATGAAAACGTCACTTTATTTGTCAATGCAAGAAAAAAATGTGGTTTAGAAGTGATAATTTCGAAAATTCGCAAAAATATGTATTTATCGTTTAAATTTCTAGTAGAACTATAACAATATTATTATGCTTAAGCAAATATAATAATAACGATGTGTACATACGTATGTGGGTATTTGTCTAACAAACTGGGTGGTTGTATTATATTTATGTATGTGAAATATTAGCCTTATGTAAACATCCCTACATAGTCAATAATACAGTATTATGTATGTATTATGTAAACCTAGTTTAAGACAGATAATATTACAATGATACAGTACATTATGTACATTATAATATTATACATAATATGTAGGTATAGGCTGTGTAACTTGTAATTCGAGAAGAAGGTTTCCTTCGAGGAGTATTTCGTACTGCCATAACAATGAGGATACTATTATTTTATTCGGGGACTAGAACAAATATTTTCAGACATCCCCTGACATAGGCGGAACGGTTTTTTTTTCGTCTTTGAACTCCCTTTGAAAGACAGTGGGTAGTACAATTTCATACATTACAAAACTTATTTTAACATTTTTTTTAAGGGCAGCGCCCGCCACATACCTCGTGCCGTACCTGGAGATATGTATCTCCATAACGACACACACATGCACAAACAGGATTTAATGTCGCATTAAAGCGAGAAATGCTGCCCCGAGGGAGCACTCTAGATTTAGCGTTATTTTATTTTAACATTAAAAAAATGTGTTCAGTAAACGGCAGGTATTCGTAAAACATCACATTTTAAGATATTTAATTATTTCAGTTCAGCGATGAGGTACGCCACCTATACTGAATATCTTCTTTTGTATTTGGACGGAGAGGACATCTTGCATGTTTATTAAAAGCAATCAGTCCGCTGGCTGAAAGCAATAAACATGCTGATTATCATCTCCGCGCGAATAAAAAATAAGAAATTCAGGATGGGTGGCATGTCTCATCGCTGAATTGTGGATGTTAATTGAACACCTACTCATCACAGGACACTCAACATTTTACAGAAAAGACTGGCGGATCTCTTCATTACCGAGTACTCTACGGGGTGTAGAATAAAATAAATATCCTATCTCAATTGGTATGAAGAGGAAACCTTGTTTCAAAAACTTAAAAATAAAAAACAATCAAAAGAACAACGAAAAAGTAAAACAAAAACAAATGAAGAAGCAGAAAACTATAATACAGCGGAAGTAATTTTACGGAAAGAAGTCATCGGTTAGCAAAATAGTTGATTTCGAATTGATTAGGCTTTCAGAAATAAGAGAATACAGAAGAAAATGACAAAGTAATTTATTTAGTAATTTTATTAATATTTTAAGTATATGTGCTTTGTTACATCACTGTTTGTTTTTGTCGTAGAGTGCAGTACAAAGATTATGGAAATAAAATCAACTTCACATACACACACAGACGTACAATAATACACATACATTACTTTCACTATTATCAGGTCAGCCCTCTACTACTCCTATTGTCTCCTTCACTCCCACATCCTAAATAAAGCATCTTCTACATACATAGGTAGAACCTACTTGACTTATTTATATGTAATAATATATTATCTAAGACAAAATAATATAACAATAATGTGAAACTCTATATGCCTCCCGTTGTTACGCCATTGCGCCTCTAATAGTAGAATAAAATACTCTACCATTGTTTTATTTACTTTTTCTTTATCTCGGAAAAAATCTTGTGAAAGTATAACAAATATTTTTAATATTGTTCTACATCAGTTCTACCTATATAAATAAGATATTTGCAAAAAATCGCGCCTTTGCGAAAAACCCGCTCTCTGTACCTATATTGATTGTATTTAATGTTAATGTATTTTCATATAAAATTGCCCAAAAATAGGGTACAGTATACATTAGGGTGTCCCTTATTTTTCAAAGTTTTAATTTTACAACGCATAGGCTATTATTTTGTTCATTTGGTCCTAAAACACTCAAAAACCAATTTTTATCTTATTCGGAACAGTGCAACCCGTGCCGACTTGCACGGAAACATCTTCATACAAGTTTCATACAAAAACTCACAGGGGCGGTGAGTGCTCGTTATTACTGTCACTCAGTCTCGGCTTTTTTGGTAATTATCGCGGATTTTTTATGTTTCAAAGATGTCAGTAGAACTAAGAAGCAATATAAAAAGTATTTTCTTGGTTGGTGAAGATAAATAAATTGATGACAGGTGCAAAATTACAGTCCAATCGTCAAGTTTTCGCAGTTCCGTCTTTCGACATACGCGATATTAAGTTGAATGTTAGTGAAAACAAAAATCTAGTCATTCGCGTGTGCATTACATTCTGGAAAAAGGCTAGAATACCTAATAGAGCTGTTAATAATCGTGTTAAGAGGTCAGGGGATCTTTATTAGGTCTGGAAAGAGCTGCCAAAATATAGCAACAAGATTCAGGATTTTTATAGGCACCGTGAGGAGAATTTCCACTTGAATTGGATAATTTACGCGATATTGTATTCGCCGATGCTCTCAAAAGACTAAAAATCAAAGAAGATAATAAATTATTGTAAAAGCAAAGAGAACCAAGACGTACAGGATGCTTAGCGGGTGTTGACAAAAAAATGGCTGAAATTGAAAAAAAGCAAGGCTGAAAAAACTAGCAGAAGAGAAAAAGAGATTAAAGCGTATGGTTTCAGAGACCTTGTTGGCACCTGCTGCTTTACACAGCTTTTTTACGCCTGAGAGAGCCTCTGGCATCCACATAATTTAAAAATCAGATCTACTGGTGCAATGCATCAAACACGATGGATGGCAAGAGCTATTTACTCCTCAAAAATATGTTTGTTGCATTCTCAGTTTAAAATGGGCGCTAAGGACAAAGAAAATTTACTAGATATTTGTTTATTTATTGTGGTAGTTCATGTAAAGTCCTTGCTTGAATGATGTTTGGTGGTGAAAGCGCCAAATCAAGACTTGTGTTTTTTAAAAACATTAAATGGTAACGAAAGAATTGACAGGCTGATTTCAGTCGACCTTTTGTGATATTTGTCAAAAGAAATAGCCATCCTTTTAATTTTTATGATGAAATTGATGAGCAGACCAAAGGGACCACTGTAGAAAATTTACAAAAAAAGAAAACTTTGGTAATTTCTGTAAGAGATATGAACGATCGAAGGAACAGATATCTGGCTCTCTATATGTTAGGTAGTAGTGCTCAATTTTTTTAATATGGTATACCTACCACGTTCTTTTTAAGTATTCTACAAGCAGCCTTAATGTTTTTATAGGAAAATTTTTGAGTTATTTTGTATCCGTCAAGAGCAAAGATTTTTTTTCACAACTAAAACTTGACGGCAGTTTCCTTCAAGAAGGTGTATCTTCGTATAAAGAAATCGTAGCATTTGTGGAAGCTTAAAAAAAGATATCTAGCTTTAAAGCGGTGAATGACACAGCTGAAAGAGCTGTTAAACTAATCCAAAGCTTTCATGGTTTGATAACTGCAGATGAAGAATAGAAACAGTTCTTATGACGTTGTTTTCATGAACATAGAAAAATGTACCTAGACTGTAAAAAAGAGACTTTTTAGAGGATATATCCAAATTATTCAATATCAATATTGTAACTTTTTTTAATAATTTTAAGAAAAGCTCCATATAAATTTGTGTTTTCATCAATATTTAGCTAACATAGTAGTATTAAATGATGATCTACAGCTAAATTTAAAACACCCTTTAAGAAGCTTTTTTCTAAAACTTTGAGGCTCTGTCGGCACGGGTTCCAATCAACGTAGAAAGCTTAAATTCTATATTTGGGTAAGTAATAGGCTAATAAACACAATTGGGGGGTATGCGTTTCAATAACTAAAAAAAAAAAATTTTCGACCAAATAAGGGACACCCTAGTATACATATACGAATCAATCAGTAAATTTGTCCTTACACACGAAACTACACATACCTATAAGGCTTAGAAAAGACAATGTCACCTTATTTGGTAGTGGTCAAGCTACTTGATTCTCAGATATTCTTAAACTTAGCTTATTTACGAGCATTCAATTCACATTCAAAGGCGTAACAGTCTTGAGTGTTTCTGTTACTAAAACGAAAACTTATTGACATTTTGTGTCAAATTACTTTGTTGTAAAATAAGAATAGTTTTCCTTCTATGATTGTATGTATTTTTGTTTCGAATAGTTGCTAACGTCAGCTCACGTACCCAAACATTGTTCGCTCATTTCCTATTCCCCTACATAAAATTGCGCGTGCCTTTACAGACAATACTTTCACGGACTATGTACATAGGTACCTACATACTTTCCGCGGTCGGCAAGAAGTCGGAAAGATTTTTATTTATCCCATGAGGCTACAGAGGTAGTATTAGTAGAAAGTAAGACAGACAACATGTGCGATGCAGGATTGAGGGACGCCGGGCACGTTTTGGGTCATAGGGTAGTAAAAGTGAGGGCAATTTTCGGTCAGTAACCCACATCGCCAAAATCTCTCACGCAAGATTTCCACCTATCTATGTATATACTATTATGGTACCGGAAAGAAATTAAAACCTTACGAAAAATCACAAAAAAGCTTTCCTATTCTAAATCTGCCACTTATTCTGAATATCTCATTTTGCAGCATGAAGAAGAACCGCATATTATTCATTAAATAAGAAAACAAGAGTCCCATTTTTTATGTGGACAAATAATATCTAATAAAAATAAAAAAAATTCATGCAGTACCTTTTTCTACAATGTACCGGGTAAGTATTCGGTACTTTTACCGAATATCCGATACTTTATTACCAAAATAATATTCGCAAAACATTCGCATATTTTTTTGCGAATACGAATGCGAATACTTTGAAATATGCGAATATTCGCGAATGCGAATACGAATATTCGTTACATCACTAGTCTCGATACAAATCTCTAGATTTCGCTATTGTTTACCAAAAAAAAATCTCTTTAAGCACAAGAGTAGAATTGTTCAAATGTAGAGTTACCGGCGAAAAATTAAGTCTCCCACTCATTTCTGTCATTTTTCGAGTGTCCTGTGAAAGTTTTTGTAGTCTACATTGTATGTTATTTGATTTTTGTAACATTTATTGTGTTGGGTGTTGGTTCCTTGCGAAAAAAAAAACAGGATAAAAAAAGGCAAGTATTCGTAAAACATTACGCTCAAGACATTAAACATCTACAGTTCAGCGATGAGGTATGGAACCCATCCTGAATGTATTATCATTTATTGGCAAGCAGAGGACGACTTGCATGTAAACTACATGCAGTTAGTCCGCAGGCTACATTATTTATAGGAATATCTACGAGATGATATGAACGAAATTAGTTTGTCGATTTGAAGATTATTATCCGAGCGAAGCTGGATATATAAACACATAACATAAATGATTGAGCAAACAAATCACGAGAAACTTAATTAAAGGGCACGCCAATTCTAAGTTTGTCGTTAATAATATCTTATTAAGCACACGAATACACAAGTTTAATACTATTTAATATCATGACAAAGCACCTACATTCGAGTGAATTATGATGAACAAGTTCAAATAAAGTTAGTTTTCGTGTCGTTACGAGTTTACACAACACGTATCAAACGGTGCAGCAAATCATCAATTCAAAGTTTCAACTATGTATCGATATTATTTTCAAGATTAAGTTTCGTAGATGCACAACGCTAATATTTACTTCAAAGTATCTATTCGGTATTTACAAATGGTGTCAGAGTGTTGTGTGTTCATAAAGCATAAATAAAAATGATTCTTCTCACGAATTTAAAGAAAGGGAACACTTTGGTTTCATGAAAACCACCGATGCTTAGGATAGAGGCGATCATTCCCTCTGGATGATCATCCAAAGTGAAAAGACCAAAGCTGTTGATAGAAAGTGATTACGCCTGTTCATACTTTTTGAATAAGATGACATTGTCTTTTCTAAGCCTTATATAGTAGTTTCACGTGTTAAATGTACATATAATATAACATCATATAGTGGTTAATTGTAAAATAACATCGAAAAACATTGTTTATAGCAGTTTCAGTGAAAGGCGCTTTCAACAAAAACATGTCGGACGATAATCATTTTCATCGAGGATGAAACATCCGTTCACACTTTTCACTTTCGATGGTTCGTATTCAATAACAACGTTCAAGAGCAAACTGAAAACGTCTATCTTGAGATGAATACTCCACTAAACAGCGCCGAATAAATAATCCGGCATTCATTTGTTAAATCTAACATAATCTAGCTACATATCAAAAAGTCGAATTCTAAAAGTCAGTAAAAATGAGTTGAATGGCAAAGGTCAATTATTCAATTTTAAGGTCGAAGTCTGCTTTGAAAAGCTTCCTCCGTTATTGCATTCTTAAAGTAGTTAAGAACTTAAATGGGTTTTTATATTTCTACCACGTCTGGTTATCTCTGTAACATTCTTCTATTTTTCTTTCGAAGCGTTTGTGTAGTGTATTGTCTGTCTGTTACTGAGATTGCAAGACGTCTATTCAAAGTCGTAAAGGGTTTATTTTATTCAGCACAGAATATATAATAATACAATAATACTGTGTTCAGATATATTCTATGAAAGAATCATTGATCTTTTTATTTGACCAAAGCTAGAAGAATAATTGCTCTAATATTTTTGCTACGTCTGATGGCTATCTTGCAGATATACTTTTTCTTTTCATTTCGCTCTTTAACCTTAAACTCGCCAATACATGGCGGAAACGAGCACTATCCATTCAGACCAATTATGTGTCAATTGAAATTCGTTCATTCCCATTTCACGATATTCAAAATACTTTGATATATTGTAGTCAATAAATGGAGTATCGTAAAATAATACATTTCAAAGCATTTATGAAAGTAAAATACTCTTAATTGGATTAATTGATAATGACCTAAGAAGTCGAAAGACGTCTCTCTCGCGTTAATTAATCTATAGTAGAATGAAACGCTTGTTTCAATTTATCAATTATGGATTTCGACTACTTTGTGTGCGAATACTGAATTTTAAATAAAGATATTATAGCAAATGATTTCCTTCAAATAGGCAGTAGAAACGAAATAAGCAAACAACGTAAAGCTATTGAATACGTCGCTGTTAAGTTGGCAATGATTTTCTTTTTATAATAATCCTTTATTGAAACTCCTTATTTGTCGCTGAATGTCTGAAATGATCACGCTGAAACTATAAATCTTTACCTCATATTTTGAATGCTTACGTTCTGAAGATAATCAACATCGTGGACGAAAGCGGTCATTAATATTTTCATACCTGAAACAAAAAAGAAAAATAATCTTAAATCAAATGTATTGAATGGAAATTTAAATATGAAAAAAATATGAGACAAATAATGACATGTGTTAAAAATTGCTAAAATTAAGCAATTTGAAAAATAAATTCTAAAAAAATTAAAAGAAAAACATTTGTAGAAATGGAACGTGTATTTTGAGACATGGGAGAGTCCGATAGACAGTGACTCTGTTAGGAGTTCAGAAACAATACAAGGAGTTCAGAAATTGTCATATTATCTTCAATCTCAAATGAAACTTAGTCCTACCCTACCCTAAAAAAATATTGCATTTACCTACTCATGTTTTTAAAACCCAAAAAAAGTATTTGCTACCAAAATTATACTTAGTGTTCATCAAGACGGAATTAAATTCATAGATTAACAATATCGAAGATCGAATTTGTGCAGTGATAGTTTTCAGTTTTTTTTTTTAAATATCGTAAGAGAAACTCTATCGTTGGTAGTTGGGAAATTTGTTGGCATGCTTCCCTCATTGTTGACTTTTGTACAGGGCCGACCGCAGCTAAAATACATTAAACAACAAACACGACCCTAAATGGATGGCGTTATGCGATAATGTGTTAGCCACGAAATTGAAAAAAAAGTAAGTAAGTATAGCCGTAATTCGAACGTGAAAATGATATTCTTACTTTGCTGAAATTATTGAGTAGCTACTTAAACAATAGCTTCTTATATTTGTTAAATCATAACCTGTAGGTGAAACTTTTATATTGTAATTTAAAAGGAAACAGGCGTTTATAGTTTATAAATAAAAAAATATAGATACAATACAAAAATAAAGATCAAAAACAAAACAAAGAACCAACACAATAAAAACAAAATAAGAATAGTGTGGCTTGATAGACTGTTTCAAAACACCATCCAGATAGGGTAAAAAAATAAAGGTAAAATATTTATTTATCTCGTAAAGAAAATACGAGCCGGGGGATGACAACATATCATGTAAGGAAGTACAAACCAACAGGATGTGGGAGTACATATCGCAGGATACAAAATAATAATATATTCGAAACTATGTAAAAGAAACATTATTTAAATAAAAAACACTGTTTACTTTCATATAAAATTGTTATAATATTAAAAGCTTTTCGGACATACGTCCATCTTCAGTAATAATTACTTATAACTAATGACAAATGACAAATTGATGGTACATGATAATACAAAATTAAATGTGGGTAGGGGTAGTGGGCGGGGTTAATAGAGATGTAAAATGGATATGTGAAGGTATTGGTAGAGATATTGTTTTAAGGTAATCTATGGGTGGAAGTAGTAAACGGGTAGGTAAGAGGAGAAATTAGAGGTGGGATTTGAATGTATTATCATGTACCATCAATTTGTCATTTGTCATTAGTTATAAGTAATTATTACTGAAGATGGACGTATGTCCGAAAAGCTTTTAATATTATAACAATTTTATATGAAAGTAAACAGTGTTTTTTATTTAAATATTTATTATCTAAATTAAAATGAACTTTCATAGTGTTTCCTCTTCGAAAATCGAAAAGTTAGAAACATTATACTCGTATAGGTATAGATATATCTTCAAGGATAAATGCTTTTTTAATATTTCATAAAACAATTCCCAATTCCCAACAATGCGTACCTTTATAAAGAGTAAATATTGTTTGTTAAGGTATTACTTAAATTGATATTTTAATGATAAATGGAAATAATATGACGAAAAGGAAGTCGGTGTTTTATAATAGAATGAAAACTGAACAAAAAAATACAGTAATTCAGAGCAATCGTAACAATATATTTGATAAGTGGTAGTGGGATGGTAGAGTCTCGGACCTTTGATTGGAAAATTACAAAGTCAAATCTTGCTGCTAATCAATTCTTCATTCATATTCTTCTTCTTCTTCCTTACACTGTACCATCTGAACCGCTGAAGGCTGTTGGAGTCGACTCTTTTCGTTCTGAGGATATATATTCTTTTGTTCCCTATGTCATCTTCATCCAGGCCATTTCAAGAATTCTAACTCTCAAAATAAGAAAACAATCTTCGTTAAGGAAAATAAAATTCTCAATCTTATGAAGAGATCTGTTAATTCATATAAATATTCTTAACCCAAAACAATATTCTCTTGAATTGTTTGGGATAATTGAAATTCCAGGATTGGAAGAATAAAATCAGCCTATTTTTTCTGTGCAGATTAAGGCAATAAATATATTGGATAATATCAACTGAGATATCTTCTTCTGTAGGTGCCCTGTCAGGTCCCCCCGACGTTGGTGATCACTCTGACATAGGCCTCTTGGTTCTGCGCTGTCTGGAATAACTCCTCCACATCTCTCATTTCAGTCCAATCTCGTATATTGCGCAGCCACGATGTCTGCCTTCTGCCAGCCCCTCGACGTCCCTCTATCTTGCCTGTCATAATCAAACGCAGAATGTGGTACTTTTCTCCACGCATTATATGATTATTATTATTTAACTGAAATATAGAGAAGTTAAATACTAAAGACGACTGGCAATCCATATGTAATCAGGATAGAAAAGCTTGGAGATCTTTTGTTATAAAATCCAAGGCCCTACACGGGCTGGTCGACCATCGGAACTAATTATGTAAGTATATTGATTACAAGATAAATAATTATAATTATATCTTTTAAATAGAAATAAGAATATATATATAAAGAATTCTGTATTACCTTTAAGGAAAACTACTTTAAATATAATGCAAGAAATCTAAGTATATTCTTCAAAGTAAAATTGTTTCTTACTTAACATAAAAAAAAATTGTAAACGAATTTCAAATTTTTTGATGGAGTAGAAGGAAACAATAATATATGGATGGGAAATGTATTATAAAACGAAATGACAAATAAGAAATATGTGAAATCACAATTTGGCGAAGTGAACAAAGGAGAAGAAGAAAAAGCTATAACATGTTTATGGCACTACACATAAAAAGGGAAATTCGTAAATTTGTACAAAATAAAATAATATATGGCAGTACATTTCCTGATACATAAAGGTAACAACAGAGAGTGTATCGGATTCTTTGATGACATCCATTAGACTCGGTGATTTTTCACGTATGGCGAAAATGGATCGGCAGTTTATGATGAAAGCAAAAAAAATAAACAAAACAAAATCGAATTTTCGAAATACAAACAAACTATTTTGGCTCTTTTTTAGAATGAATGTTATTTTTTAGAATGTTATTTTTCGTTATATCGAAACACGAGAAAAAAATATTACGCAATGCAAATATGTAGATACAAAAAAGTTTTTTTAAGATTTTCGCAATTATGCAAACATGAGAGAATTAATTTCAAATATCCAAGGTGTCCATTTGAACAAATGTTTGGATTAGAGGATCATTAAATGTAAAGTTGTTTTTTATGTTTGAATATATTAAGTTAAATAATGCTTTATACGATCAAATTAAATTATAAAAATTTAAAGATACCCTTCTATATATAAAATAAAAACTCTAGCTTCAGACACAACATCATAGTTTTTTTTTGATGATTCATTTTTATAATTATAAATAGAAAAATAATGGTTTATATATTTGTTATTTATTATACACAGTTTGATAAAAACTAAGCAGATCGAAACTGGTCAATGTCTCAAATTAATGGATTGAACATAAATATAATTCACAACAAGATACATGTATCAAAATCTACTGCTATATACTCATAAGAAAAGAATCGCTATATCAGGAAATGCGTTCTATCACTATTCGTTGAGAAGTCGTAGAATTTTAGAAAAAAGTGAAGTGCGTGTGACGCCGAAGGGGGTCGTGAGTGCCCCCGTGGGAAATCTATATTGTGTGTGTATGTGATGTGATAGGGAAAAATGCTCTATGGGGGGGATGAAACTTCTGTCAACTAATGGTACTACTATAACCTCGTGGTGACAACAACTAAAGTGGGGATAGTTCAAAGTATCCAGAGAACATCCCATATTTATGATACTCTTATGAATAAGGTAATCATCGGGAAATAGAATAAATATTTTATGAATAATTATTTTTAAACCCAATCCAAAACTCACAGAAAAAGTTGGAGACGTATCGTAGATCCCACTTTTTTCCTTTTCTTCCATTAATTCATAAAGTCATCATTATTCCGTATTTTTTTGCTACTGCTATTACTACTATACCATCACGGCTAAATCCACACGTAGGGTAGCCAGCAGACCAGCTTCATGTAATAAACATCCTCTCCGTGCCAGCAAAAATAAGACATTAAGAATGGGTGGAAAAACTCATCTTAAAAAAAAGCAAATATTCACAGCAACTACCGGGACGCAGTATCATTTTCCAATAAAAATAACAAAAATCAGACAGTAAAAAGAATAATTTTATTAGAACAACTCTCTTGCTAGTTAAATTAACTATTTAATTTCTCCAAAGAAGTATTGAGTTGAGACTCAAAGATAAAACAATTTCTTCCAGGTAGGAAACACTCATAATACCTACAAGGTACTTATAATACCTACAAGATAGTTACTTATAATACCTACTAGGTACTTGGAAAGAAATGAAGAGAAAAGTACTTTTGAGATTTAATTACAAACGTAAAGAGCCAAGTGGAAAGAATTTCTAAGACGATATCAGTTGTGTTATACAACAATGTTTCAAGTAAGATGTATCTCAAATTTCATGATGATTCAAAAAAGGATATTACTAATCATGAATGTCTTTCTTTTTCATAGCAGGGATATGAGGATCTTTATGTTCATTAGATATAATAATATTCTAGACAACATTTGCTCACCTTTTTGCCAAAAAACACATTTTTTTATTCGTTTTTTTTAAATTTAAAAAAAAAAACAAGAATTGTGTATGAGTTCCCATTGTCGTCAGTAATATTGTCACAAATTTTAATATTTTTCAATTAATTTGAAAACACACACACACACTTTGTAAAAACGATGAAACTTATAAGTATTACACATACTTACACATAGCTATCAAAACAGATACAATAATATAATTATAAAAACTATTTTTATTTTAATTAAAACTAACGAAACATATCCCCCTCATAGAGAAAAATCTTGTGTAAAGGAGGGTTGTCCTATATGTGAGGTTTTACGACCATGTGCTCTTTACAGGACACTCGAAAACTTACAAAAAAGAGTGGGATACCAGTTATTCTTAATCGGGGACTCCACGGGGTAGTCTTATTCGACAAAAGCTAAATTTTAGGCATTGGACAAAAAGTTATTAAAATAGGCTACTTTCGCTCGCAAATACAGTAAAAAAGTTATTGGATATTTTTGAAAAAAAAAAAAAAAAAAATTCTCTTTCGTTTCGTTTCGAATAAGGTTCTCCCTCTCACACGTAACTACTAACTCATTTTATTTCAATTTTATGTTTGACGCATTGTCACATGACACAATCCAAGTAATCATTTAGCGATTAGTTGCAAAAGAATCTGAATAAAAAGTGTGAAAAAGTCTGTGTAGTTTTGATGCAAAAAGGAGTGCGAGTTCTTCGTTTATGCCACTTGAGACAGAGCAGAAGTGTGATACTCAAGGGGGACAAGCGGCGCGCGGCCAACCCCTTCGGGCTACGAATTATTATTAAGTCTGTAAGTTTAGCTAAATATAATTACGTTTTTACAGTGTTTTTGTATACTTTTTTCACTGTAGAATTAATCACCGATCCGATTTCGGACGGATTTGAAATTTGTTCTATTATGTATAACACAATTGTCATTTTATTTTTATTTTATTTTATTAATTCAACAGGCCAATTACAAAAGTACAGATTACTTACTACTTAGTACACATTAGAACGTATTAAAATATACAACTTTTATGCAAATAACAACAATATAATTAAGAACAAAAAAAACTTATGATACATATAATAAATATTCAAGTGAAAGCAAAATTTTAAAACAAAAGCGAATGTAAATGTCACACCTACATTATTGAAGACTCGCAGACTTCCCGCTATATTATGTTTGCGGTGCTGAACAAACAACAGACCATGTGGTGAATACATGTCCCCAATACTCTTTTAACCGCGGGTTTAGGGTCGGACTACGCGATTTCGTGGCTGCGAAGACTCGAGGTACGCATAAAACGTAAAACCCATAAGTAGAAGAAAAACATTTTTAATACATGTATTTGGGTTAGTTGGAAGAGATCGCGCTTTTGCGATAAACTCACACTCTGTAAATGAATTGTATCTAAAATGAATTTATACCTTCTATGTATTTTTTTGTAATCAATGTACAGTAAAGAATAAATAAATAGATTCAAAATAATAAATTCAACAGCCAAGACAGCAGCCATACATTTTGAATGTCGTATTTTTGTGACACAGGGAGAATGAAAAACGCATGTTCATTAAATCATCACGCATATTTAATGACTATTTTATTTTACAAAGACTAACAGCTTCTTTACTCCACGCGGAAAATATCGCGATTGAAATATTTAAGGCAATGACTTCGTACGCCACATAGTTTATTGTTTTAATTAAAGTTTTCTCAAGTTCAAAAATTTTATACTCATTTCAATTTATTATAATGAACTTCCTCCAAGCGATAATCGAAATTCTGACGAAGTACCGGCAAGTTTTTTCGGTCTACATAATATTATATACAATAATAATTTCAAAGTATAGGTAGGAAGCCATCCACGTTTTCTTGCAGACGTCGTGTCGTATGATATAATTGAGACCCGCTGTGAAATTTTAATTCCATTAGGGTGCAAAACCTACCCGCGGCGTTCAATTAATATTCGGATCGATGTTTTAATACAGAATTAAAAATTCAGTCACAATTTCATACCTTGAAATATAAAGTAATTAAAACTAGACGCAAAGGAAAAGAATGGGGAAATTTTCACAGTATTTTTTTCATTTCGAAATCTGCTATCTTATATTAAAACAACAGGTGCATGTTTTTGAGACAAGTATTCGAAACGATTCTGTGGAATTCCCGGTAAAGAATAGGTCTCCAATTCATTTCTACAAGTTTTTAGAGTGTCCTATAAAAGGCAGGTGTTCACTATACATAAATCATTACCCTAATTTACATCTACAATTCTGCGATGAGGTTTATTATACATGCAACTGGTCTGCAGGCTATTCCACTTGTAGGAAGTGCCGTGATGTCTTTGGGACTATCAGTCAATGTAAAAAAAAATGTAGGTCCTTAAGCAGGGGTGAAATGTGGCAGTGCTTATTCTCTCTGTATTTGTTATTATATTTTATGTAAGTTTGTGTATGTTTCTCTCGGCTAGAGGGACATCGAAGGAGTGTAGTCAAAAGATTCTTACGTGGGATTTTGGCCGGCCAGTCCTTCAAACTGCCCAATATGGCACTTCTCGTGTAGACAAATTTGTAAGTTTAGAAATTTAATCGGACAAAGTCTCCAAACTTCTGAAATATCCAGGTGGACTGTGGTTCTCCTTCAGTGTTCTCTCTGTAAATGGTCCTGGATAACACTCTCGTTACGTGTAATATTCTCGGATTCAACGTGAAAACGATTTAATTTCAGTAAACCGTGCATTTCCATTTTCAGGATTAGACGATATTTAAAATCGCTTCCACACGAGAAAAGCTGACTCATCGGAAATTTAATGCGAGAAGCTTAGAATCCAATCACACTGACTACGGCATCAGACCATCGTATCGGAGGTAATGGGATGCAACGGAGAACGTAGTAGATACAACACAGTAATAAAAATAATATAAATGTAATACGCTATGTGATAATAGAAATTATTATAATAAGCTTGCTGCCGTGCAGGGTGTTTGTATGTAGTGCAAACATACATGATGTACCTACCTAGATACTAAGCTGCTTGCTGCCGAATAACACGTTGCTTCCGAAAATCTAAATAATATTATTATGAAGTTTGCAGCCGAATAGCATATCGCTTCCCAAAAGCATAGTGCTTTCCGAATTCCAATTTATATTATCATTTGCTGTTTGCTGCCGAAAAGCATATTGCTTCCCAAATTTCAAATTATATCGTCTAATAGAATATTGTTCCTAAATTTAAAACAATTTTATTGGAAATAGATGCTTCGGAGGTGATGAAATATCACTTACCATGACATATAAATTTTAAGTAACTTGAGAAAATTCTATGTGGGAATAAGTATCAAATATTGCTAGGTTTTATATTTTCATCATCAACAAAAAATATTGAAAGGACCCTCCACACACCCGGATATCTCAGGAGTCAAAGACTCCTATTTATCCGCACTTGCAAACAAAAAAATTGTCCTCACGGGCGAGCCATATCATCAACAAAAGTGTAATACAATAATTATTATAAATAATCGGCGGCAAAACGAAGCAAACTTCAAACTGAAGGTGAACACGGTGTTCAATCAAGTAGCAGTATCCAACCGTAAAACCGTTTCAGTTACGTTACGCTTCACGTTGTTACGTGTACGGTGAAGATCGCGAGATGACTGTTCGAGAAGTTGAGTACACATAATACAGTAATAATAATGTGATGAACAAATTCGCTTAATAAGCCAAATTTTCCAGAAAACTTTAAAGATCGTTGAGATAGAGATCGGCGAGCTAAGGGAAAATCTACACGATGTGAAATTGACATTTTAAAAAGTGAATTCAGTCTCGAGATAATGAAAATGTAGTTTAATGTTTTCATAAATTTAATATGTTATAATGTTTTCATAAAATATATTATATTTTTACCAGTGGCGTAGCTAGGGTCATCTGCGCCCGGGGACAAAGTCTGCGCCCATTCTCGGAGTCCCCAAGAAAATTTGAAATTTTACAGTTTATATGGTTCATATTTTCGATGTTTTTGGCATTCACTATGTGATAATTACGCGACATGATTAGATAATGAGTTTAATTCACGATGTATTTAAATTATCACTTGATTATATATATAGGTCTGCGACCGGTTTCGATACGTTAGTATCATTCACGAGCAGAATTTTCAGAATTAAACTCATTATCTAATCATATATGGTTCATTTTCGAAGCATGAAGCATTATGAAGAATAATATTTGAACCCGAACTGATCTTTGTTAAAAAAAAAACATAATCAGCAATCCTGCATTGTGGATGTGTCATTTTGTTTATGAGTAGAATGACGCCCCTTAATGCTCAATGGGGGCGCCAAAATCGTGTTTGCCAACTGGTTTGAAATGAAGATATTTATAGAGCTCCAAAATTTAATCTTGCAAACGTATTTGGGATACATTAGCTTAAATCAAAATAAAATTAAAAAAATAGTTTTAATACTCATTTTGGCGCCCCCTTAAGTGGCGCCCGGGGAAATATGTCCCCCCCTGCCCCACCCCCTTGCTACGCCACTGATTTTTACTAAATGACTTCAAATATCATAATGTGGCTTAATACTACCATCACGGCAAATGTCACAAGTGGGGTAACCAGCTGACCAACTATATATAAAAAAATGCAGGTTGTTCTCTCAGTGCCAAATAAAATATGCCATATACACTGTAAGATATTCAGGATGGGTGGCATGTCTTAACGCTGATTTTAGGTGTTGATTATTTAAACGTGATGTTTCACTAACACCTGCCTTTTACAGAACACTCGAAAACCTACAGAAAAGTGTGTGGATAATCTATTCATTACCGGGGATTCGGAGTTATTATTATTTATTTATTTAATTTTAGGCTACAATCTTTTATCATTAAATATTTTTCTTAACGCGAGGGTAGAATTACCATCCACACTTCTCAGCATTATACAACCAGATAAGTCTCTGTATGATCAGTCATGATCCCACAAAAACTAAACAGTCTAATGCAGAGAATAAATGACTTATCAGGATATACAGGATATGTAAGGATTAGGCTCAAAATATCAGTTCGGAATACCAGCATTGTGCCTGAAATATTTGTGTTCCAACTTTCTAACAATATTACAAGAATTTATTGTAATACATTTTTATTTTATTCATTCTTTACTGTACATTGATTATAAAGAATTACATAAAAGGAAAAAAATTCAAGTTGGATACAACCAATATACAGAGGGCGAGTTTATCGCAAAAGCGCGATCTCATCCAAGTAATCCAAGATTTTTTTATTATAATTAGTATTATTAACGTCTTGTAACATATTGACGTACCTAATAACAATGACATTAATGTAATTTACGTAATTTGATTTGAGAATTCAGTCAATCAGAAATTTAATTAACCATAATATCTAGTAGGTACGTTGACGTCACGGCCAATGGTTATTAAAGAAGATGTCGTTATTGTTAAGCAAGGCTGAACTATGAAATTTGCATATTGCCATTCAAAATATGCAAGATAATACGCATATTTACGCTTGTTAAATATAAAATGTGCCATACAAAAATAGTACACAGGGTTTAAATATTTTAACTAGAGTTAGAAATTTGAGATCCTGTTCTATCCAGTGTAATAATTACTACTATACCATTACAGCACGTTTCACAAGTGGGGTAGTCAGCGGGCTAACAGGTTGACTTTTCTGTGCCAATAAAAAAATAAGACATTCAGGATGGATGGCAAACCTCATCAAGCCTCATCATCGATTTGTAATGTTTTTGTCTTATACGAACACATGCCTGTTACAGGACATTTACAAACTTACGGAAATGAGTGAGAGACCATTTTTTTTGTCGAGGGATCCAGGGAGTTATATAATATTTTGTAAATAAAAATAAACGTATATAATTTAATATATAAGTGAAAGTCACGCACAATGGGCGAGTATATCGCGTGATGTCGGCAATATCTTCAGAACGTTAATGTTTTCTACGGTTGAAACTAGAAAATCTTTTAAAAAATAGAAGAAATATGCAACAAAAATACCATAAAAATAGCTTTAATACATACTTAAATATGCATTTGTGATCTCAGTATAGTTGTGTTACCACAATGATAGGATAGCAACCCAATATTGTATATCCTAATTTTATTATTATTATAACGAGTACACTGCCTACAGTCGCGCGTCGGATAAATCCTATAAACGTAGATTCAATAATTATACTTATTCGCATTAGACGAGTTAATGTCGTACAATGAAATTATCATTGGTAGGATTAATATCCAATATCGGACTAACTAATAATAGTGAAGGCAGGAAATTTCTGGTTAAATTAGAGACACATCAGTATGACGCGACCTCTTTGCATTGATTATAAAGTTCAGGTTAATTATATTTTCATTGTGATTATTGTTTGGAGCACCGGGCAAAGAACACTCTTTTCTGTAAGTTTTCGAGTGTCCTGTAAAAGGAAGGTTTTCGAAAAAATATATACATTTTATATTTTAAATACAGCGATAAAGTTTGCCACAAATAATAATAATAATAATAATCGGACTATTTATATGTGGCGCCGTTTAATGATCCGTGACCATCTCAAGGGCGCCGTGACTTCTCCCGAACAGTAGTGTTTTCAACTTGGTTCTAAACGTGGTTGTGGACTGATTCACCCTCAGATCTGTGGGCAGTCTGTTCCAGACGGATGGCGCGGCGGCTCTGAAGCTCCTTTCTGCAAATTTGGAGGTGTTCGCCATATTGGGTTTCACGAGTTTGTTGACAGCAGAAGAGGCCGAGCGCAGCGGTCGTCTCGGAGTTTCGTCGACGGAACAGAGTTCGGTTAGACATGTGGGTGCCGTGCCGCATAAGGCCTTGTGGACAGTGAGACACAATTTAAACTCCACTCTCTCTGGGACCCTCAGCCAATGTAGATCTTTTAGTAGTGGAGTGATGTGGCAACGCTTGTTCTCTCTGTAGATAGTCCTGGCGGCAGCATTAAAAGCCATCTGGAGGCGATTGAGAAGAGTCTGGGGCAGTCCTGTGTATATGATGTTGCAGTAATCCAGACGAGAGATGACAAAGGAGGCGATCAGACTTTTTACTGCATCTACAGATAGATTTTTGGATACGAGATGCAGTTGACGAATGTGGAAAAAGGCTGTGCTTACTGTCCTGGATACTTGGGCTTCCATGGAGAGTGCTTCGTCCAGTAAGACGCCGAGAACGGATATTGTGCGCGATGGTGTTATGTTGGTGCCAGCGACAGAGATTTGTTTGGTGTCTATGAGATGTTGGCGTCCTGGGGAGGCAACCCACATAAATTCGGTTTTGGTTGGATTCAGTTTTAGGCGTCTCTGGGCCATTATGGACGAGAGTTTTTCAACGCACCGGACAGTGGTAGCCATTAGATTGTCCTTTTGATCCGGGCTACAGAAACTAACAAGGACACGATCGTCGGCGTATGCGTAGTTTTGCATGCCACACTCTTCCAGGAGGCGGTCAATGCATCCTATGTACAATATAAACAGTATTGGACCAAGGACTGATCCTTGCGGTACTCCTTGAGTAACGACATCTTCGTTGGTTGACCCAGATTCCACTTTTACGGACCACCTTCTATTGGTTAGATAGCATCGCAGCCATTCCAGAATGGTTCCGTGAATATTGTATTCGGTCTCGAGACATTGAAGGAGCATTGTGTGATCCACGGTGTCGAAGGCGGCGCTCATGTCGAGGACCGTCACTAGGCCGATGTTTCCTGATGCGACGCCCGTTATTAAGTCGGATGTCAGTCTTGTTAGGGCGGATTCGGTGGAATGGTTTTTTTTTCATTTCAAATCCTTAAGATCTTATTTTTTTCTTAACACAGAGAGTGTGAATGTTTATTGCATGCGGTTGGTCTGCTGGCTACCCCACTTGTGGCATATGCCATGAAGGAATAATACGGCATATCCCACAAGTAGGGTAGCCAGCAGACCAACTGCAAGTAATAAATATGTAAGTCTGCTCCGTGCCAACATCAAGACATTCAGGTTGGATGGCAGCCCTCATCGCTGAATATAATATGTAAAATGTTTTTTTTTTCGAACCGTTGATTCTTTTCACAAGCATAAGTTTATAATGTGTCTTTATTTTATAATTGTATTTTGAATTATTGGTTACAATATTACAAAATGTCTTTACACGTGGTATCTAAGTGAGTAGGTACTATCTAGTATAGTGGCAAGTTTGTGAAGGGTTGACGGTGGGATTTCCCTTCGTATTTAAATTCGCCAATAGATAAAAGAGGCTAAATATCATTGGGGAAGTTATTTCAGTTTCTGATAGCATGTACGATGAAAGATGATGAGGAAAAGGATGTTCTGTCAAGTATAAAAGGCAAAAAATAACAGGTCACGACACTCAGCACTGAGGAAAGCGACAAAGTCATATTATCCGTAAGATCTTTAGCAAACAATATAACATATTACGAATATAAATATCGCGTACCTTTTTCTTTTACTACCGCCTCGTATAATTTGTAACGACAAAAAATATAAAAACATTTTATTTTCACTTGATGTATTGTGGAAAACAACAAAACAACAACAAAAACGGAGATAAAATAATAACGCTTATAAAAACCAGGTGCTTTATGTTTAAGTTGAGTTATATTAAAACAAAAGAACATAAGAATTTCTTTATAGCAGTGGTCTCCAACCTTTCTATCATCACGGACTGATCAACATGTAAAAAAATTACCACGACCCACTGAAGACCAACCGTTCACCCGAATACCGCAGAAGTCTGGGGACTTTCATTGATTCAAAATTCTACACTTAACGCTACTTGTCCACACCGAAGGTGCCATTGTTGATTGTTTTCAATGAGAAAGGGATTTTTTTTAATATCATATTCCCCCAAAATTTGATTTCTTTATCCATGAAAAAAACAAAAAAAATAGTTTTTTTGTTTGTTCTATAATTGTAATAACTATCTAAGTATTCGTAATATTAAAAAAATATATGAAAATTAAATTTGTAGGATTCTAGTGCATTTATGTACCAAACACACCCCCGAATTTGATTTTAAGAAATATGCTTTTTTATAAACAATTTTTTTTATTAAGTTAAAGTTTGATATTGGTAATTAATATTTGTTTTCATATTTTATCAAATCAAAATGTTCGTAGAGTCAACAAGTTCTGAGAGTTTGTGTACCAAACTTATTGAAAATTGAATGTTTTATCGTTTTTGCTAAACGGGCCTCTTAATGTCTTCGTCGCCAGAATTTCGAAAAGTATAGGAATTAAAAATATTATACGATCTCCTCGGTTTTGCTTGGTTTTAAATATCGAAAAGCAAGACGCAAAAAAAACTGACAATGTTCCATTCGCGTACCGGAGGTTGGAGACCACTTCTTTTTACAATATCTTTTCTTTGAAAATGTACCTGACTAGAAAAAGCCAAATACGCATATTTCTAAGCAATTTTATGAAAAACTAAGAATAGGAACATAAATTTCAGATATTTTCCAGGCATTATCATGAAAATCTAGTCAATGGTGATAGAACTTCTGTCTTAGGTTTATAATTATATATCTGTTGTTGATTTCTAAACTCATTTGTTGATTTATAATAGAGCTTCATATTTACTAATTTAAAAAAGTTAATATAAGAATTTTTAGTTTTACTCGCATTTTATTAAGTAGACTCGGTTTTCAACATCCGATGTCTTAATCAAACTAAGCCTAATGCAAATAATTAAGTTTCTTATTAATTTCATAAAATTTTATAAACAAATGGTATTAATTTTACTACTCTTTGAATTATTATTTAACAATAAGTCAAAAGCAGATCCTTTAGTACTTAAAATGTAGTTAAATTATATCCATTCTTGTGTTTTTGTATAAATCCACACATAAATATTTGAGTCCGTTCGTATGTATGTATGTATGTATGTATGTATGTATGTATGTATGTACATATGTCCTTAATGGACTCGGAAATTAGGAAAGACCGAAGTAAAATAATACACTCTATACAAGGTCTCATCTTCTGGGCAGGTTTAAGGCTAAAAACATTTTAAATATCTTACGTATTGATAAAGATATTTTAATTTTAATGCGACCATGTCACAAAATTAGCAACAAAATGTATGTAAAATTAATGCAAGATTTAGTAAATAGCAATATTCACAGTCAAACATTTTTCATTGTATTGAATTAATATCAAAATGGATGTAACAATAAATACAACAATTCTGAAACTAAATATTTAGGGTTTATTTTCGTAATAAAATATCGTGTTTGCTAATGAGAAAAGCTCTTGAATTACGTGAATAAAAATTGCATATTTTTGACATATTGGGCTATTTTCATAATGGAAGACATTATGAAACCATAGAAAACTATACTGTAGAATAATAATAGTTTTACCTATAAAATCCATAAACAATGTTAAATGATTTTCAATGAGTGGGAACCTATTTATTTTCACCTAATATTTTTTACATAAATTATGAAATATTTGATAGTAAAATATTCTGAAATATTGAAGGATGCAGATAATCCATTTTTAAGGTTTTTTGGGAATAAAGAGTAAATACTTAGGTGACAATTTATTCTTGACTTTTTTAATTTCATAGCAAATACCCATTTATGCACTGCAAACCAAAAATACAAATTCGAATGTGGACAATTATAATATTTTAACATTTATGTGCCTACAATTTTTTCACGAAATGGGATGTTTACCCTTTTTTCTTATAGAAATTTGGGATGACAATCTTCGAGTTTTTACAAATTTGGAAGAGGTTTTTAGCACTTTTTCCATGTAGGTACCTACCAATATGTGGGATTTCTTAACTTCAAGCTTTTTCATCGGGATGAGGTTCTTAGTACTTTTTTTCCATGTAGGTTCCTACTTATTTTTTTTTTACATAAATGTGAACATCTGAGGTGCCAAACTTCAAGATTTTTCAATGGGAAGAGGTTTTTAGCACTTTTTTCGATATAGGTACCTACCTATTTTTTTTACCTAAGTATGGGCATGTGAGGTATCAAACTTCATGATTTTTCATTGGGAAGAGTTTTTCAGCACTTTTTTCGATGTAGGTACCTACCTATTTTTTTTTACCTAAATATGGGCATGTGAGGTATCAAACTTCAAGATTTTTCATTTAGAGATTTGCAATGCTTTTTATGATGTAGGTAATTACCTATTTATTGTTACTAAGCTATGGGCATGTAGGGAGTCAAAAATTAAGTTTTCTCATTGGGAGGAGCTTTTTACTTCTTTTATCCACGTAAATGTATTTGCAAGGTTTTCTATTTAATTAAACCCGAGCGATGCCGGGTTACATACGCTTGTATAAAATAAAGTAATTTCAATGATTTTAAATATGAAATAAAAGTGTATAAAAAACACGCCAAGCGCTTTCACCCACGAATTGACATCATCAAACTTTGTATAAGCTTATACTTAATTAATCCTCATGATGCGAATTTGTTGGAGAAAGCGCTAGGCGATTTTTTGGTATTTTGTTGCATGCACATTTGTCGAACAAAAAACAGTGTTATTTCATATTTTTAATTATTCAAAATGTAGTTTCACAATGTTGATCCTGAAACATTCAATTCACTTCATTTCATAAAGAAGTTTGACATTTTATGAAAATTATGATTAACTCTGATTTTTTCAGTTATAGTAATATGAGGATACTCTTTTGGTCCATAACCTGTGCATTATTGAATTGAAATGTGACCCATTGATTTTTTTCCTCTATTAATAATTTGTGCTGTGATAGTGATAACTACAATTTTCTTTTTTAAATTGTTCTTTTTCTTGATGTTGATTTTTGATTTTGTTGACTCTTTATTGTATCTTATTTTTATACTTGTGTGTACACAGTATGAATTATGCATGTAAATATTCAACATGTAAAAGGCTAGCGCGGTGAATCGTTAATAAATAAACAAATATTGTATTGCCGATGCTCGCCGTGTTCTATAAGAAATAAATAAACAAATTCAATAACAACTTAAATAATTAATTACTGTATTTACAAATCTGAAAAATGATGCCTCCAATAAAAAATACCTCCACTGAAAGATAATATTTTGAGAGAATACAAATAAAAAAAAACACCTACACAAGTCATAGCTTAACTGTAGTAAAAATTTATTCCAAAATGATAAAATCCCTAAGACGTGTCATAAAATACAAAGAAAGAAAGAAAAAAAAACACAGAAAAGAAAACAAGTGAATAAAACAGACAAATGAAAGTCGCGAGATGTCGGAGAACAAACAAAAGTGTGAAGATCATTTATTCTTAGTGTTTGACAGCTTCATTCATCCACTCAGCAACTTTTGATGGAGTGAAGTTTTCACGTGGTCGCATTCAGCTACAAGTGGAATCTTTTTATAGCAAATAATTTTTCTCTAAGATTATGAAAGAATATTTCCTTAACGACAATTCTGTACGTGTGGATGTACAAATAAAGATACAAAAAAGCAATATTTCACCATAGATTTTTAATCGAGTTCTTAATAAATTGCAAAGAAAATTTAAGATATGCCAATGCAAAAAAAAACCTACCTAAATAAGTTGTAATCCAAAACGGAAGATGAGAAATAGTAAAATTTGTCACAGAAAGTTCAAAACGCTGGTTAAAAGTTCTTTCCATATTTCTCAGCTTGCCGATATGTATCTATTTTTAAAAGAGTTTCACCCAAATTGACAGATTCGTCTTTGCCCAATACTCAAAGAAAGCAATGTGCAACACGTTTTCTTATTTCAAAAAATAAAAATGCTTCAGAACAGATTGAACGTTTCTAATTTTGCGTTTTGACGAAAAAATCAATTACGAAAATTTTAAAGTTATTAAAAATAGTCATTTTGATTTATTTCTACTTATCTACACAATCACGGCGTCTCCCAATCGATGAAGCCAGCAGGTCATTTACAAATAATAAACATCTCTTTTTCTCATAAAAAATAAGCCATTCAGAATGGGTAGTATTGCTGAGTAAAGGGTGTTAAATGAAAATAGTCGTTGTACTGAAAACATTGCAATATAAGTATTTGTTATAAACAAACTTAACTCTTACGTCCTCCTTCTTGCGGTGTTTCATCATATTATAGTAAATACCTAACACAGTAGCAAATAACACTCGCAATAGGCCAGAAAGTTTCCGACAACAAAGTTGGTTATCTGATCCACTAAGCCGACGTGAATGCCTCGGCCCGGAGTGTGGATTAAACCTTAAGATGGTGGATTTTGATTAAAAAGAAAAAAAAATAAGGATCAACATTTGACCGATTGCGTTGCGAAAAGTGTAAACGTAAAATTGAAATAGAAAAAATGAGGAAAATAAAATATTTTGAAATCATAAAGTTAAAGATGAGTTTTTCAACTTAAAAAATACAAGCTCACCTCGGATTTTTCAATCTGTCGCAATATAATATCTTTGTTTAGTGGGTGGACGCATGAAAAATCTGCTTTGTCCTATAAAAAGGTTAAAAACATTTCAAATTGTTGGCGACAGTCATTAACAAGATTAATAAATACTTGTATTTACGTACATGGAAGAATCACATAGATACATTAAAAGAGACATTTAAAAAGGCTAAAAATCGAGTATGTTCATTTTATTTATTTTTTCTATTTATTTGGCTACCTTGTTGCTATGAAGCAATTTCTCCAAGTCAACCAGTTTCACTATCCGTCATCTACTATAATTAAGTATGTAGTTACAACATCAATAAATTATTCTTCTTCTTCATGTGTCCTGCCGGGTCCCCCCGACGTTGACGACCATTTGAGAGAAAGCCTCCCTGTCCTGGGCGGCGCGAAACAGCTCCTCCACGGTTCTGACACCGGTCCACTGTCGAATGTTTCGAAGCCAGGAGAGCTGTCTTCTGCCAACCCCTCTGCGGCCCTCGATCTTCCCCTTCATGAAGAGCTGGAGTATAGTGTACTTGTTACCTCTCATTACATGGCCAAAATATGATATTTTACGGAGTTTAACAGTGGTGAACAATTCTCTATTTACATTTGCTCTACGTAAAACATCAATGTTTGTTATCATATCGGTCCAGGATATTCTTAGCATTCTACGGTGGATCCACATTTCAAACGCTTCAAGGCGGTTAATTATATTAACTTTAAGAGTCCACGCCTCTACACCGTAAAGTAAGACCGACCATACATAACATTTGACCATTCTTTGTCTCAGCTCTAGGTTTATATTGTCGTCACAAAGAAGGTTTTTCATTTTATTAAATGCTGTTCGTGCCGTTTCTATTCTGCATTTTATTTCAGTGTCAGGGTCTAATTTCTCAGTGATAATGCTTCCCAAGTACTTGAAATAATAATAAATTATTACCGTATAAAATTAGTTGATTAATCTGGATATCGAAACAGGGATTTAGAGTACCTATACTAAGTTCAATGTATAAAATATTATAAAAACAAGGTTTGGAAATTTATGCAATAACATAATATACAAATAATAATAAAAAATCAAACCACTCGACAACGGGTAGATTGCCGAAAAATAGAAGAAAAAAAACCAAACAATAAAAAATAGAAATTATAGCAAAAGCCATCACAGTCTGAATGAAAAGTGAGCAAGAAGAAAGTAAAAAACTTTTGTTATAAAATTTCGGGGTTAAGTCATAATAATAATTATAATGGAGAAATCTTGTCTTTTAAGTGCTTAAATTATTCATAAACCAAGCAGATAATTTTAAGCATACCCTATAAAAAGTTAAAAAAACTAATCATCATTAAGCAGAAAAGCGCTAAATTTAATCCATACGTGAGAAAACAAAATTATAAAGTTATTTGTAAAGGATAATAACATAACATAACATACATAGACAATTCACACATATCGAGCTAGTCCCAATCTAAAATGAATCTTGTATTATGGATACTAACGCGCGCGCTTGTGTGTGTGTTTGCACACTAATTAAGTGTGCAAAATTTATTTAGTTAAAAAAATAACGTGGGTAAAATCATTTTTCTTTTCCTTCCACATGTCTCTCTGTGTTTTCCTATCCTGAGACGTTTACATCTTTTACCAACATCGTCCACTCATAATGGTGGTACTTCTAAGTCTCGAATTTGATTTCTTGGTTTCCATTCCAAGATTTAAACTACTTCTCATTTGGATTTTTAACTACGTGACCTACCCAACGCCATTTAAGAGAACAAGCTCTAACAAATCTCGAATTCTTATTGAATTCTGATTTTTTTTTCTTGGATTCTACTTCAACGAATATTTTATGTTTGATACGTGTTTTCTATCTATCTTCAGTTTTTCTCTTTTTTTCTGTTACAGTTTTTCCATAGTGACGTTTCAAAAAAGGATATGAAACATCATATTTTTCACTTGTCATATGCAGATTTGTACATCAAGGTTCAAAGACCTTGACAACAGTAAAAGAAAAGCAAAGAACCTTCTGTTTGCAGAGGAGTAAGTATGTCGAAGATGATATATAAAACAGTTAATACAATAAAGAAGCAAGGAAATGAAAAAAATAAATAAACAACATTAACGTCGATTTAACAAAGATGCCAAAACTTTTCCATAGGTACAACAAACTCTACGAAAGCAATCTATTCAACTTTATCTATTGCGAAAGTAAATATCTACCTGTAAAAGCAAATATATACGGCGTTGAACGGGGAATATATAAAAAGGATTTTTGGCAACACAAAAATTTGGCCTATAACTCCGTACCATTTCTTCAATGTCTGGTTAATATCCTCGGTGAGTAAATAAACTTTGACATACGCGACATCGATGCTTGCGGTAAACACAAGCCGCACACCATGCTCAAGCTCGATACTAATAACTGGACAAGTTGGTGAACACACACATAATAATTCAGCGCGCTAACGCTGCATTCGTAAATTTATGATTTGACACATCATTCAAGAAAATGGTCCTGTTATCGAGGTTGAAAATTTGAGAGTAAGGCGACATCCCTGATCAACGGCGCACATCTGAAAACAAGAAAATTCCCAGGCACTACCTAGACCCACGTCTATATTTTTTTTAATATTGTACTTGATTGTATGAAAATATGATTTCATTTAATTAATAGAATACAATATTTCCACGTAGTTAGATTTTTCAAATCCAAACCTTTATACTTGTAGGCATCTTCAGGGATCTAACTTAATGGAAACATAACTGTGTTATTGTATCTTATTTTATATTAATTAAATATAAAACAGATTACCACAATGTAAACACCAAAACTGTTGAATTAATAAAACATCATTCACTGTATTCTTGTACTACGAAGACAAGATATGTATATACGGTGAGTAGTAGAACGGGAGAGACATTCATAATACTTACAAACTTATAATAATATTCGTTTCATACAGTTTAGGTGGTAGGTGGATTATTCAGACGCGATATTGAATTTGATGACGCATCATAGATAGGTACTCTACACCATCTAGAAAAGTTCTCTCATGCAAACTTTTGCTCCTGCATACGACAAGAAAACGGAGAGGATGTATTACTGCAAACTTGACATATTGCGAGTTGCGGAGTTAGAAGTTCAAAGTAGTACTCGTTTGATGCATTTCAGTAATACCACTCGGTATAATATTATAAAGTTAAGGAAAACGAGCGTTATTACGATTCATGCACTTTCGAGTTCAAAAGAAATACCGATTTGCAGATTTTCTTTTTATTTATTTGTTTACACTAAATTCACGGCACAAGTCTTTTGTATTCTATGAAACAACATTGCATTACATTTTATTATTATGTATTATAATAATGTTCTTTAATTTATAAAACAGTATTTTATGTAAATAAAAGACAAAACATAATTGAATTAGACATAGGAACAGTACCTAGAACATTTTAGAGAAAAAAGATAATTAGTCTCATTTTTGGTATTTGTCAATATTGATTAAATAATAACTATGAAATATGCGAAAAACTTGTAAATTAGACAAATTCAAAAGCACGGGAAGTCACAAAGTATGAATTTACACGTCAAAAGATTAAAAGAAAAATAACATACTCGTAAGTAAAGAGAACAATTCTTGTGTAAATTGGAGATTTTTAGCGTTATAAAAGCTAATACCTACTACCTAAAGTAAATTTGATAATATTAATACTATCTATTTACCAAATCTTCTTCTTCCTATGGGTTAATCCCGTCATACTCGAATCTCAAGGCCCCGTAGCCATGAAATCGCTATTTATCAGATATTTTCTGACGACTCAGATCACCCTCTTACACAATACATAGTTCCAACGACAATGATAGAAGAACAATAGAAATAAATTAAACTTATCAAATTTAATAAGCATCTAATTTAAAGACATCAAAAAGAAAAAAAAAATATCCGAATTACAATAAAAACAAGAAACTCTATGATATGCAATCATTAGAATATTAAAATTTATACGAACTCATACAGCATAAATAAAAAAAAATATAATCATTTTCAATTCGTCATAATATACTTTTCGACACTCTAAAACACTGATTCGTATCAAAATACATCCTATAGCGAACCACTTAGGTTTCTTAATTTTGAGAAGTCTCAGATTTGTAATTAGATATTGAGAGGAACTTAAGGAGGATGATGATACGATGAGATGAGAGGGGTCCTCCGTAAGGCATTCAAGTAGAGAAGATGTCAAACTTCTGAGGAACTAATCAGTAGTAAAGTGAATAATGTGAGAAGAGAGTGAAAGAGGCGTCTAGTCGAATTAACTCAAGTGGTGTCAGAGGAATGTTAGATGTTGTTGTTGTGAGTAGGCAGAGAGATAGGTAAGTAGTGTTATTTTGTAGATGTCGTAGTCATATTGAAAAAACCGTCCGTTTACAAACGTCGTGCGTTTCATAAAACGACGAAAGTTTATTACTCAGGCATTTTACAAAATTTGTCTGGGCATCTTATAAAATGACTAGTCAAATTGTAAAATATTGATTCTTTTTCTCACCGCATGGCACTGAAAATCAAAACATAAACGCAAAACATAGAATGCGCGGGAGATATTCGTAAAATCTATCCTATGTTCTGCGTTAGTGTTAATGTTTTGATACGCAACGCCACGAGATGTTGAGAAATGGAATTAATATTTTACAATTTAACCAGTCATTTTGCAAAACGTCTCGACAAACTGTAAATTGCTTGAATAATCAACTTTCGTCACTTTATAAAACGCCCGCCACTTGTAAACGGACGATTTCTCCAAAATGTCTACAACATAGATACCACGCTGAGAGAGGGGAAGAGAAGTTGAAGTGATGTGAAGTATGTAGGTAGCAGGTAGATAAGACGGAATTAGTGGGTGAAAAAATTGCTTTAAATCGATGGGGGTCCCGATCTAGATTGATGATTAAGAATCTAATAGGTAGGTGTGGGATCAGAAAGGTGAATCATATTGCTGAAATTCAAAGCGTCAAAAAGTCTTGACATCAGGATGTTGAGGCGACACACATCATCTTGAATTTAATTACAATTGGCTTTTTACAATCATTTTGCAAAAGGGATTTCAACAATTTAAAAAAAATCATTACTTTACATTTACATAAGAGAAACTTTGGTGGGAAAGTCAGACGAATATTTATGTATATAATTAATTTCATAAAGTTATCTTGCTAAGATGTGTACAAACTTAAGAAAACATCATTATAAATTTAAAAAACTAGAATTTCTCATAAGAAAACAACATTCTCCATAGGACGTAGAGATACAATATCGAACCATATAGGTATAAATAAAGGATGTAGGTATTGTAGATTGACAAGAGTGTGATTAACAAATAATTGTCGAAAGTGGTCGAGAGGAAACAAGAGGTTGGTTTGGGAAGCGTTTGAATCAGTGTTGAGGGTAAACAGCTCCCAAGGGCGTAGTTCAGACACTCTGTGGGTTAATAGAATCATCGTATTATAGACGTTGTTATAAGGTAGATATTGTTACAATCAGTTTATGCTTTTGCCAGAAATTTTCTCATCTAGGTATTGTCTTCAAGCATCGTGATGACAACAATCGATAACTTTTTTTGATCTCCAAAATTATTATTGGAAATCAAAAAGAAACAAAATATATAGTTAATCGACTGCGACGGCCCTCATCGCCAGGCGAGTGAAGCATTATTATAAAGGTAGGATTGTGTGATGAGAGCGGAAACTTTCGAAAGCCACCTCGCAAATTCATAAATTCACCGGTGGAATTACTATACATACATTTTATTTCATTTTTATTTATTGTCATAATTCACTTTCACCAAAGAACCGTCGGTTGATAAATTACTTTTTTACAAAATTAATAATAATTCTATTTGATCTTCAAGGTTTTACGATCTTTTCACAAAAAGTTTTTGGCTATTCTACTTGAGTAATGACGTCACTTTGACACAAATACATTTGACGGGTATAACACAGTCTTATTAAATCTGCAATGGTTTTATCAATGAATAATAAAAGTAGAATGTTTTTAGACTAAAACATGCCTAAAGATGAGACTTTTTAGGTTGCATTATTTTTCCTGTGACTTGCCTAAGAAATTACAGGAGGACATAATATTACAAACAAGCACATTTGCAAATAGACTTTAATATTCTTTAAATGGCGATAAGCAAGGAATTCGATGGTAGCCACAAATATAAGATATTCGGACGTTCATTACAAAAAAACTGTCCAGGGCTACCCCTTCTTCTAAGAGATGTTGTGTGGTAAAGATATACAGGAATAGTGATAGATATTTCAGTTTTATGTAACGTTCGATAAGTGAGTACCACATACTATAATATAAGGTACGAGTTTAGTCTACATGTTAAGCCCACATGACAACGGACGGGCGGTATTTTGATGAGACTTATGAAGTAATAATACCTATAGAACCGCTCGCTATCCTCTAGTTAAGTTGAAAACAAACTTGGAAACTTCGCCGCCTTTCAAAACAAATCCTTACATCGATAAATTTATTTATCAGCGCAAGGAGAGTGAGTGAGTGTTGTGAGTAAGAAGAGAAAAGGAGATTGGTTCATTTATATTCAGAGACGAAAGGACCGGCCTTAGAGGAAGTAATAATGGAGTAAATGATACGATAACTGACCACAGGCCATGTCTCAAAATGTACATCAGGAAACTTCAACCAAGTATTCTTAATTTTTAATTTATTGTTCTTAGACAGGTCAAAATAAAGGTTATTGGATGACATAAAGCATCTGGAGGAGCTAAATGCTAAATAAAAACCGTCTAGAGATCCACTGCCCAATATTGATAAGCTTCGAGATCCTTTGATTTGCACGTTTTACAAGGGCTATTGATCTACAGAAATAAATACATACTTTTTTAGTTTATTTCTTTTTTTAACATGTTTATAAAATATGTCTTATAATGATTTCGGCCAACCTGAGGTGATCGGTGGGTTAATGCTTGACTAGAGTATCAAACATTCAATCGAGAGATTCCAAGCTCTCGATTATTTCCGCTGCTAACCTCACATACCATAGCGTTACACACGGGCTTATTTGGTTTATTTCGGATACAGGTTCATCTTTTAAGTCAAAAGAACAATCCTTGCGTGAATTAAAGATTTTTTGGGTTATAAAAGCTGATGCTACCTCAGGCAATTTTGACAATATTAATATTATCTATTTATCAGAAATAATATTTCCTGACGACTCGGATCACCCTATTACACTATTCACAGTTACAACGACAATGATATAATATAATTTTTCAAATTAAATAAGCACCTAATTTAAAGACGTCAACAAGAAAAAAATAGTCCAAATAACAATAGCCACAAAAAAACTCTATGGTATGCAATCATTAAAATATTTAAAAAAATTATAGCCGGTCAGTCACTTCATTGTTTACTCTAGAAGGAACAAAGAAGCGACGTAAGTTTGTAATGTAAATTGAAGACAAAGGAAGTGGATGAAGTGTATATGTATGCCTACAATGTATGTATAGTATGTACATACACGTACTCACTTAGTTTTCATTAATATTTATAGGTGATTAATGTAACCACTTTACGCTGTAAATTCGCACATTCTGTTTAATCACGTGCCTAACTAATTTACTCGAAAGCGGGTACAAATAGGGACCAAGGAAAATAATTAAAAAGAGTCGATTACATTAAGAGTTTCTGAAATAAATTGGAAGTTCAGAAAAATATCTGGATTGGGTTTAATTAAGGCGATTACTAATTTCTACGTTTTCTAGGATGTCCATACCATAAATTCATAATTAAGGCGATTACTAATTTTTACGTTTTCTAGGATGTCCATACCATAAATTCATAATTAAGGCGATTACTAATTTTTACGTTTTCTAGGATGTCCATACCATAAATTCATAATTAAGGCGATTACTAATTTTTACGTTTTCTAGGATGTCCATACCATAAATTCATAATTAAGGCGATTACTAATTTTTACGTTTTCTAGGATGTCCATACCATAAATTCATAATTAAGGCGATTACTAATTTTTACGTTTTCTAGGATGTCCATACCATAAATTCATAATTAAGGCGATTACTAATTTTTACGTTTTCTAGGATGTTCATACCATAAATTCATAATTAAGGCGATTACTAATTTTTACGTTTTCTAGGATGTCCATACCATAAATTCATACCACATATTCGCTGAATTTATTTATTCATTACTAAAACTATAATATTTACCTTTTTATTTATTTTATTTATTTATTTATACATACATCCGTGAGCCTTTTACATGTTACAATATACACAAAAACAAAACATAATTCTCTTTCACAACACAATTGCAACAGAACAACAACTGGCGAAGAACAAAATATAGTTGGGAATCAAACTATAACAATCATAAAAATTGTCGAAACGAATCAATTAGGAAATTAGTCATGAAAAATCAAAACATTGTGGTGAGAGTGTAAATGTCAAAAAAAAAATTATATTAATATAGGTATTTTTGCTTTATATTATATTCATTTTTCTGTTTTATATGTTAAATATTGTTTGTTATATGTTCGTGTGTGTGTGTGTCTGTAAATGTAATAAGATGGATCCACTTATCAATATAATTTCATCAGGCAATAAAATAGGAATCCAATCACATATTTCATCATAACATTATTATTATTATAATAAGTATAAATTAAGAGTTGTAACGGATAGTGATTTTGACAGATACCTATAGGATTACGGATATTCGTTGAGAATTTAAAAAGGATAAACGAATATTTGGCTACTTTTGATACTTACAAAATTTGGTATATCCCATAATTTTCTCGACTTTTTTGAGTGCACAAAAAACCCTTTTTTAGCTCCTAACCTTATAAAATTGGTGAAGGAATTTGGGATACCAGACTTTTTTAATGTGCGATCTTTTCTTAGCTTCCAATATTTTTGAATCGTTGAAGAAATTTTGTAAAATCGCCGGCATAAAATTGGTAAAAATTCGACAAGATACCAGACATTTTACTAATTGTTACCAATTTCCGTTTATTTTATAAGCGTAAATGTTGAAAAATTTATGAAAAAAATTGTATTCGCGGATTGTCCACTATCGTGCATCCGGTAGGATAAGAAATTTAGGCCGGACAATCCATTCCAAAGCCGAATATTCCTTACACATCTCTTTTATAAATGCCCGGCTATCACTTTGCGTTAATATTTACCCGAAACGCCTCAGACGCGACCACCAAGAGCCAGCAAAAGATGCCGAAAAATAATAAAATCCACACTTAGATATTATACGCTAGATACGTTATATTATGGCTCTGCTTACTTTGGGATTTGAAACTATCAAATGTGGCATATTTTGAACCAGCGTTGTCCGGAAAGTATAAAAATGCTAAGTATACAATTAACGACGCTTTATATGACATGTTTTTTTATAGAATCTGTTAAGTTGTAAATGGCTTAATCGAAATTCATGAATATGTAATCAATTCTTGGCAAAACCTTCGATAACATGCTATAACGATAATTGGATGGCTAATAATAATACTTTGAATAGTCTACAGAAGAAATGAGTTTCATGACATTCAGATACGTATCGCAAGGACAAAGATATGAGAAAAACCAGAAAGGTTCGCATTTATAAGATATGTGTTCGCCCAATACTCACGTATGGGATAGAAACAAGGGCAGACACAACCAATCCAAAAGTATGTAACGAATCACAAAGATGCGAACTTTGCTAGAAAAAACCTTAGGCGACCGTGTCAGAAATAATACAATCCGAGAGATGTATGAAGTCCAAGATGTTGTTAGATGGGTAAGTAATTGTACAAACACGTCCAAAGGATGAACAGTGCAACAATTCTAAATATTTTCCTACATGGATTATCTGAGAGACGACACCCACCAGGAAGACCCGTACGAAAAGATCTTTGGGTCTAGCAAAAGATTAAGAAGAAGAATAGATACGTGTGTAAGTAATTTGACAAATACACATTCATAATCATTGAAAAGCTTGTAGAAAATAGTAGTAAAATAGACAGAAGGTTGACTTCTTCGACGCTTATGGGGTGTTCACATTTGGCGAATATCGCCAGCCGAATTTCAAAATATAACGCTAGGCGAAAAAACAAAATTCGCCGTACGCCCATTGATCGTCACACCTGTTCACACAAGTCCACCGATATAGAAACGATCTGTCAGATGCGCTTTGATTTTGACACTGTTTTCAAAATGGCGTCGAAATGGAGATCGCGAAGTGTTTATTTTTAGTCGAAAATGTTAAAGTAGAGGTTATAAGGCGCCTTTTAATTAAGGAAACAAACGCCACAAACCAACAAAAAGATAACAGCTGTCACGAAGCGGGAAACATTATAAAATTTATAGGTTATAAAGCTTTTACCATAGATACAAACGCCGCGCATATCTGCGCATGTGCAAATCGTTCAATCGGCCGAGAAAGTTGGAAGGTGGTCAACTCGAGACGATATCGTTTCTACTGGTTTTTATCGTTTCAGACTAGCTGTCATTTCGTTCACACGGTTCAAATGGCTGGCGATATTTTGGTGCCTGGCGATATTCGCCAAAGTGAGAACACCACATTATTATACAAACGTAAAAATCTCAACGAGTTATTGAAAAAGAGGCTGTTAACTTTTTAATGCAGGGTTGTAAAATTGATATGGAGTTGGCACGTAAAACGCTCAGGTGACGGAAAGTGGTCATGGAAATAAAGAATTAGAAACCGATGGCAGGAAAAAAGAAGGAAAACTCCACAAAAAAAAGTACGGAAGTGGTAATTATGCTGAAACCCAAGTAAACAATATCGTAGTACCTTTTTGAAAAGTGCAAAAATTCATTCAATACTTTTCAAAATGTCAGTAAACTGTTAGATAGTTAATGCCTTAAAATATCCGAAATCATAGTAAGCACATATTAAGAGTGAAATGTATATAAGCAGAACCGGGTCTCTCGTAGAGGTACCTACGCGCAACAGGTCACTGATCCAATTAGGACAAGCAGAGGAAGGTACTGTATAATATATTGCTTAAAACCGCGATGAACAGAAGAGCCTAATTTCAATGTGGTTTTAAGAGAACATCTTTAGTTTAGCGAAGAAGTATCTAACCATTCAGGGCACTTTATTTTTTTTTATAAAACGGAGTGGACGACATGTACCTATAATAATTACATGCAATGGACCCCCTAGCTACCCCATTTCTGAATGAACACTTACTTTGACAGTTGATGATAATGTAACACAAAATATAACCAATATTTTATTTATTTAAAGTACTAAATTGTACAGGACCATTTTATCTATTATTTATTTCTTCCTTTCACAAAAGTTGCTAATAACTTAAACATTAAATAATATAAGTGTCTATCACAAAATGAGTATTCTTGACCCATACATAAAATCAAAATTTTATACTTAATAATGTGTTTTGAAGCTGGTGTAGGTACGTTTTTTTTTATAAGAAACATTGACAATAGATCAAAAGCGTGGAATAGAAACGAACAAACTAAATTTCTCTTTTAACAATACGAAGAAAAGTAGAGAAAAGATAATAAAATATAATATGAGACCATTAGTTATATAAGTTGTAACAGTAACCATAAACCCTTCAATATTATTTTTGTGACGGGAGAGCTATGTTCGATATCTGATATTATGGAACTCAATTCAGAAAGCAATTTACCAAATCATACTAAAGTACGGAGAGGAGACCCAGCGATGTATTTATAAGTATGAGTAGATGATATCTTTCTATCTATTTTTGCCGATGGATATCTAAAGCAGCGTTTACATTTGTTTTGTTTTGGAGTGATCATCCAAGATCAATCACCGGAAGTGAAAAGTGAGAGAGGACGAATCATTTTGAGTGAACACTCGGGATGACGGATGAATCGTTTATCACCCAACATATATTTGATGAAAGCTCATTTTACTGAAACGGACATGGACAAGATTTTTCCTATTATTTGTCCCAATTCTTCATGAAGTAAAATCAAATGTCAGAATCATAAAGAAAACGAACAAATTGTTGTAAGCTGACGAGGATTTTATTAATCAATAATTTTTTTTAATAAGTGTTTTTTTTTTATTATTTTCTTTTATGAGAAAATACGTCAAACCAAAGACAATATGACCATACGTATAGGCATGCCACTTGAACTAGGAGTGGAAAAGGGTTATGAATTAAAATAATAGACATTGAATTGAAAGAACAGGATTAAAAGCTCTAACAGGCGTAATCACTTTCGACGCTATGATCAGCTTCGATCCTTTAAAAGTGAAACAAACAATGTGAACGCCTCTTAGTATAAACTCTCAGTCACTGTAAGTACACTATAAAGAGACCGAAATATTATCCATTCTGAACCATAATGTATTTAACTATGTATTTTGGGTCAACTCCTCAACCTTATAACAATACGCTATAATAAGATATACTCGGGGTGGGAAATTTGTTATGATATTTTCGAAACCAACATACATTTACTAGGAGAGTTTCTATTGATTTTATTAAGTTCATCTCTTTATACCTTGGCATGTCTTTATTGCTGAATCAAAACATCTTTTCCGTGTAAATTCTCTTATCTTTTTCTCCATTTTAAGTCTCTGACTGTCAATAAGCTCTATGTTAGTTTGTCTGCCTCTGGAGATGGACGATTTGCATAATTCTTAAAAGAATTATGAAATATTTTTTCTTTCATTTCTTGAATGTCACATTTCAATTTTTTTTATTTGTTAATTTAAAATAATTCATACGCGCATTTCAAAAAATTGTTAAAAACACTCTTGTTAAAAATATAAAACTGTTTTGCAAAATAAAACTCTACAGCAAATTTGAGCAACGATCAATTGTTTTAACACAAAAAATTACGTAACACGAGTTCATGAAAAAAAAAACTGTCAGTTACCCCGCCCTATAGTTATATATTCATAAAGTTATACATGGTAAATGTTATTTTAAACCTTTGTAACGGACAAAGTTTATTGTTTACCTAAATCCCTTCGACCTGTCGTATAGTATTTTGTGGAGGCTGTTAAAATAATGTTTCTAATACTCGTTCTTGTTTTTTTTTTTCGTAAGTGTAGAAAACATGTAATAAAAGTACCAACTGGAATTTCAGTTTATGAAACGAAAACCAAAAAGTTAAATGTTTTATGTCAAGAGTTGTATCTTATTATAACTCCATAACTACGCCACAATTCAAATATTTGTCACTATTTTCTGTAAGTTTGTCAGTATACTTGTTACAGTTGCCTTTTACATGATATATCATGTAAAAGGCAACTGTAACACGATTATACATCGACTCAGTGATGAGGTTTGTCACGCATCCTGAATATATTTTTGTTTATTTATTTATTTATTTATTTATTAACAATTCACGGCGCTAGCCTTTTACATGTTGTTATACATTTACATACATAGTTCATATGATGTATATACAAGTGTAGAATATTAAGACACAACAATCATAATAAAAAATAAAAAAAAAACACAAAAAAAGAACAACACAACTATCAGTATCACAGAATAAGTTATGAATGGAAAAAAGTCAATGGATCACAAGTCAATTCGATAGTAGGTTATATTGTCAAATTTTCAATAAAAGAGTATTTATGAGATTATTTCAAACAAAAATAAAAATAATAAATAAATGGGACGTTGTGTAAGTATGTGTTATTTTTTTGTTTGCTTTTTGTTGTATGTTTATTTCTACTATTACTGTTGATATGTGTGAGTATATTGGTATATATGTATGTATGTATATGTTAGCTCTTTTAGATTTTGTTGATTTGTTGATTTATCTGTTGTGTTTAGTTATGTATGTTTGTAGAGCACATGACGGTAATATAGGGATCTTCACTGGTTTGCTTATTGCTAAATATGTTATAGACCATTGTATTTTTTGTATCAACTGTATGTATCCTGTAAAATTGAAATAAATAAATAAATAAATTTTAATTACCAGGTAAGTTGTAAGACATCGTATTTTAGCGATAAACTCGCCCTCTGTAAATTGAATTGTATAACTTAATATTTCTAAGATACCTACTCTGTTTTGATTTGAAATATTGTAACCAATGTACAGTGAAGAATAAAATAAATATATCCATTTATTTCTTGTGTCATGCAGAGGACTGTTATAAATATATAGAAAAATTAACAAACGAAACCATCAAATAAAGCTTAGATAAGACAGAACTTTATTGGCAGTGCCCGGACGGGACTTGAACCCGTAACCAATCCTTTTCGCGAATTGTGGTTTGTCCAATAAAGCAACCGGGCGACATGCCAGAAGCTCTGATATTCACCCTTATCAACTTCAATAACAGCTCCATAAGTCGGTATTGTTCTGGGATACATAGTATTGTCCAGCTTGCGGTTTCATGTCTTTTCCAAGCTTCATATGGTATTCAATGTGTTTAATTTACTTATATAACCTCATAAAATAGTTAATTGTATAAATAAAATCGATAAATATGTAGTAGTTCACTAGCTATCCGCTTGTAAGAGATGTCGTGATGGTGAAGATAGATACCTACATAGAATTATTCAGAGAGAGTGAAACATTTTAAAAACTAGATTTGATATTTTCCTTATATGAAATGCATGTTGTATATTACTAGAATTAAGGTCAAAAATATACACGTGGAAAAAAATCATGACAAAATTAATCAATTCCCTGAAATAGAAAATACTTGCACACAATCTATCAAAACACTTAAGTAGATGATTAAGTTTTATCGACAAAGTTTGATTAAAGTTTTCGTGAGACGCATCGAACATCGAACAACGGGGAGAGGAAAAAAAATAATAAAGAAAAACTAAAAACAACAGGCAATCAACAACTGAACAGTTATCTACACGCAGTAGCTATTCTTAACTTCTTAATTTGGAAAAGAAGAAGACAAAAAATAAAAGATCCCGTTCAGGGGTCATAACGATTGATTTTTTTATTACTTTACTTATTTTGATATTTCAGAATTCAAGAGAAACTTTACCTGAGCTTCGTAGCATTAAAAACAAATTTAGACTTTGTCATTCCATACACATAATTATATCATTAATAATAACTAGACAACTTATTTATGATGCGCCGTTTTGTGGAAAAACCACCGCAAGGGCCCATTCAAGAATCATAACACCTCCTGAACAATAGTTTTTAACCTCGTCTTGAACACCTCCACACTATCCAGAGTTCGCAAATCATAGGGAATTTGGTTCCATAGCAACGGACCAGCCACACAGAAGGCACGGTCAACATAGTTGGCCAGACCCCCTCTACGCGCTACCACAAGTCTATTGACAGAGTCCGTGTTTGCAGACCTTAGTGATTTTTGCCTGTCCGTTGCCTCCTCACAAATGCAGAACTCCGAGATGTACACTGGTAGAACTGATTTTGTAATTCATACGCATATATTCGCACACAGATAAATTCTGACTTGGGGACTCCATCCTCATATAGCAATAGATATATTCTACATACTTATGTCATCTCAATAACACATAACACTAAAATGAGTCTTGGCTTTGTCATTTCATCAACTTGAAGCAATAAGTCAAATCGTGACTTTGTTATTCTAATAACAAATAGCACTAGAATGAGTCGTGACTTTGTCATTCCATCCGAACATATTTATTTATTTCACATTACTCTAACAAATCGTGACATTTATCATTTCGTTCGCACATATAGTACTAACACACATTATCATTTTTTCATTACATTAACACAAATTGTGGCTTCGTCATTTCATTCACACACAACACTGAAACAAATTGAGACTGTCTTTTTATCTACAAACATTATTAAGAAGAATCAAATCTCCAAGTACAAGCGATACAATAATGATTCATTGTTTATGCATTCGGATGCCAGTAAAAGAAGACGATTCTTGAACTAAAGAAAATCAAGTAGGTAAGTATAAGAAAAACTGTAGGTCTTTATAATTTCATTAGTAAACCCCTGATTGGCGTCAACACGTTACTAAAGTTGTTTACTGAGATAAGAGATGGTACACATATATGAATTGGACGGTTAATAATCCCAAGTGGAGGAGTAAGAAATTATTAAGGCCGGAGTGTGAACTTAAATACATACATACATCACTTAGAAGTTTCCTTGGAAATAGAGTATATATTTATGTAGGTGAGTACAATTGAGTTAGTATTTAAGTGATTTATATAAAAGTCAAACAAAAACTATTCGGAATTCGGTGGTGATGTGTAGAGCCAAAAGGAAAGTTATAAAAGTTTCGAGCTTATCTTTCTACACGTCTTCTTAAATTATCATCTTGTAGTGAGCGTTTGGCTAATAGTTTGTAACCTAGATTCTTTGTACAAAGATGTTATGTGTGAGAAATTCGGAATTGGTAAAATAAAGCATAAATATATAATTTAGAAATAAACAGACAGGTGATTTATTTAACAAATCACGGCGTAATTCTTTACATAAGCAATTTAAAAAATTATAGTTATTATGTAACAACACAAAATTAAAATGGACAAGCAAACATAAAGTACAAACATAAACAACAAAATTATTAAAAAGGTATTACCATTAAAATTGACAACATTTTTTTTAAGAACAATAGAAATATTTAACATATAATTAAATTTGTGACATTTCGCAAACGATCAACAGCCTAGAAAGTATCTTCGCAAAGAGCCGTGCGTGTCTCAATTAATAAGAGATATCATAATAACCTAGAATGTTACTGAATACAATCATTTTTATTACAAAATTGATAAATGTAATTTATTTTCATGTATAATAATAATTATTCATCGATACCTATCTTTATTGATAGTAAGTCGGAGACAAAATATAATGTCGTAACATAACTTCGGTTAAAGATAAGATAATATTCAAATGAATCGTAAAATATTACATACCTACATTTTACACTGCCGTTTATAGGTGGAAAGATAATGTTTGGTTTACGTAAACATAATGAAAAATATTCCAAATAATAGAAGATGTGATGAATGAAAGATATGGAAGAATGTTAGACTTATTGAAATGTTACTAACACACTATATTATACTATACCATTACGGCATATTTAACATGTGAGGTAGCCAGCAGACCATCGCCTGTGTGTAATAAACATATACCAGCCGTCTTTTCTGAGTCAACAAAAAAATTAAGACAATGAGGATGGGTGGCAAACCTCATCACTGAATTCGATATGTTAAATGTCTTTATTTATTTATTGAACGCCTGCCTTTCAGTATGACACTCGAAAACTTACGGAAAAGAGTGAGAGATTGATTCTTTATCAGGTGTTTCACGGCTCGAACTAATACACCTATTCATTAAATTAAGTGTGGCGCATTGTGTTGAATGATAGTTGAACAATTTCTCACTTAATTTTGTACATTCATTTATAGTAATTTTCTGTTTTGCGATTTCATTTGAATTAATTATACAAATAATAAATAATCCTAAATAATACGAAACAGGAAAACTATCTATCTATACCTTAACGAAATAGGTATCTAACAAGAGACGTAACCAGCAGACTAATTGCATGCAATAAACATGTAAGTTATCCTCTTCGCGGGAATAAAAATAGTTTGACTGTTATAAATCCATGTAACGTGAAGGAACTTCTGCAAATACAGACCCTGAGGTCTTCAAGAAAAGAAAGAAGTACAATAATCCTTCTTGCATTCAAAATACGGTGAAGATTGAAAAAATAAGCATTTTATAATCAATCTACGTCATAAAAGCTAAAAAATGTACGAAGAAAGAATGAAGATAACTGTCCGTTAATAAAACGCGGTACTCCGCTTAAATTGAAGGGGAGTTAAAAAAAAATAACGTCTCAGGTGATTCCACTGTTGTTGATAATATTTTTAGTATTGTAATAATAATAATATGTATAGAAAAACGTAAACTTTTTATGAGTCCGTTAAACCAGTACGCCCGCCTCATAAAACATTTTACATAAAGATTGCAGTAGGTAGTAAAAGTACCGCAAACCTTTTCACGTTATAAAAATCATAATATCGAAATCGCATATATTATTATAGAACAGTGGTTCTCAACCTTTTTGGGGGTACCGAACCCCACCAGTTACATAATATGCATTCACCGAACCCCTCCTAATTTGAAAACTAAAATTAAATTTTTACAAATTCAAAACATGGTAATATTTGGATTGTTAGAATAAACTGGCAACATTGTTTTTTAAACTTGTGATGGCGGTTTGGAGGAATTATTGTAGTAGTATTTTTTTTTCTTTTTCCAACTCGCAAAAATATCTTGCCTTTAAAATGATTTTCACCGAACCCCCAAGACTGACTCACCGAACCCCTGGGGTTCGATCGAACCCAGGTTAAGAACCACTGTTATAGAATATAACTGCCTTCGTAAAATTAACCATTTAAAATTCAAAGTATAAGGAAGTACACGTGCTCGCCAGCATCGGAGATAGTTGATTTAAATTAATTTGTTTTGAAAAATATGGAGAATAGGGTGTTCACTGACTGTTCACACAACTTTCAAAAGAAAATGATATTTAGGAACATTGCTTAAGGAATCAGAGAGGCTATTGGTTGGATTGTATATGTTTTAATTATTTACAAAATACACAGATTCATATTAAGTACTATTTTATTTTGTTGTATTTTATTTGACATTGATTTATTCTGTATTTCGTTTCTTCTTCTATGAGTGCCATATCAGGTCCCCCCGACGTTGGCGATCACTCTGGAGAATGCTTCCCTGTCTCGTGCTGTGCGGACCAGCTCTATTTGTATTTCGTTTGCTTAATTTCATTATTATATACATAGTACATGTATATACATAGTACATGTATATAATAATGAAATTATCCCTCAAAGTACGAGTTCTGCTCAAATTTGAGGGAGTTTATATGTTTACTGTGTATTTATAAAGAAATTATTATTGTTGTACATAAAAATGAATATTTATCCCTATAAACATATTTGAATTTGAATTTTCCATCCATATCATCACGGCATTTCCCACAAGTAGAAAAGCCAGCTGACTAAGTTCATGTAAAAAAAACATGCAAGTCGTCCTCTCTGCCGGAATAAAACTTGAGTAGCTCCAAATGGATGACATATTTCATCGATGAACTGACAATGTAAAATATCTAAAACGTGATTTTACACGAATACCCGCCTTTTACAAGACACTCGAAAACTTGAGTGGGAGACTTTTTTTTGCCTTGTCAAGCGATTTTACTACATAGTTAGTTTTAAGTAACTCTTGCCCTGAAGATGCCGCAAGGCGAAAGCGCTCGGCAATTAGAATTTAGTCTATATTAATTGACTAAATAATCATACGTGAAAATTAAACAGTGTTTAGTTTAACATTTTAAAACTCATATTAAAATGAATTTTCACAACGTTAACGCACCTACTTTAAATTTAATACATACTTAGTTAGGTTACATGAGGAAGTTTCTACTATGTAATAAATTATCATTTTAAGTTACAATAGGTTTGCGACCGGTTTCGTTACTTTTTAAAAGTTATTCATTCACGAGCAGATTTCAAAAAAAATCAATGACAAAATTTCAATTGACAAAATAGTTCTGGGTTTGGGTGCTACATGTATTAATATACACATGTGTTTATTTGTTTAGTAATGGGTTAGTTGGAAGATATCGCCTCTGCGATAAACTCGCCCATAGCACAATATCATTTATTTGTACCACATTGTTATATAACTTGATAATTATGTATGCTTCTTATTGTGCAATAAAGATTATTATTATTATTATTACATTATATTTTTATGTAACGTCGCATTAGTACCCATAATACAAGATGCATATCTTAATTTGGGACCATCTCGAACTGAGTGAAATATTTATAAAAGTTATGTAATGTTAATGACAGCAAAATATAATTATTTAGTATAAAAACTAAAAAAAAAATTGCAGCTATACCGGTTATTCAAACACACATAGCTAAAAGAGGGGTAAAGTATTCATTGATATTCACACCTGATTACTAAGAATTACGCTCGACTACAAAATAAAGTTGTTTATGATTTGGTAAAAAGGTAGATACAAATTTATTTTCGTTTATTTGTTGGCCTATTATGAAACTCATCGACAATTTTATATAACTAACAACAATATCATTAACAACACCGATGCAATAAAGTTGTAAAAAGATGATTTAGATGCGACACGAAATTAAAACGTCGATAAACGAAATCGTATCAGTTTGAATTTTATTGTCCGGATTAAAATTTATATTGTACCTATATATATATATATATATATATATATATATATATATATATATATATATATATAGGAGTCATTGAGGCTGCTTTTGACCTTAGTTAAACGCGTCAAACAAGTTAAATTAAATTATAAAAATTGTAATTCGACAAAATATATACGTGCGCCCTTACGGTGGATTACAAAATGGCGAAAACAAATTTTCCATAATATTACTTAAAATGTTTTTTTATAGTTCTTCTCGACTCTATTTATTTATTTTCTGGACAATATTTGGGTGCGTCAAAGATGAAATCTCGAGAAATAGAGTTAGTCAAATTCAACAATAGGTTTTACAATTGTTGATTATAATAATTAATATAAATAAACTTCTGAGACTTTCTTATAATCCATGTACAGTAATAAATAACTAAACAAAATATTTAAGTGCCGTTCACACTCCAAAGTATCTCAAGGACACTGTACAATTTATCACCTGAATTTATCAATTTAAAACCTGATTGATATGAATGTTGTGGGTGAACAACGGCGAAATAAATGTAGTGAAAATGTGTAGAATAAAATCGATAGACTTTACAAATATCAAGTTTACTTTTTACATACAATTCAGCGTTCAAAAAAATAAAAACATGTAACGATATACCTATATTTTTATCTGTTCGATGCATCAAATTGCCAACCAAGCAATTTAAATTATTAATTAAAAACATTTAAACGTATGCAAAAATACCCTCAACAAATTTCCGATTTCCGAAATAGATCCTACGAATACAAAACAAAAAACATCAAAGGTTTTAAGCGTTAAATGAAATTATCGGCTAACAAAAAAATTCAGTTCGTTTTATATTATAATTTCACTACGTTCAATTTATATTGTAGCATATTACATGTAAAACTACTCGCACATACACAAAGAATTTATTAATATCACGAAATAGCATGTTTTGGCCAATGTAATTCTGGTAATATAGGTACATTGTCGAATATTTTAAAGGTCGTAAAATGATAAATTGTCCCGTTATCTAAAACAATATTTGATATTTTTTGTTTTGTACTTTGAAAAAAAAAAACATTGGCTGATTAAAATGCAACGTGCACAGCCTGGTGTTAAGTGACGGTACAGGTAGTGTTGTGGAATTCTCAAGAAATAATTTTTCGGAGAAGTAGAGAATTTTCGGAGATTTTTTTTTATTTTTTATTTAACAGTATAATAATAATAAATACTTTATTCAATCAATCAAAAACAATGTACCTACATATGTTGAGACAATTTATCACCAATATGGCTACAATTAATTATGGAAACAAAAAAATGTTAGGTACCAACATAGAAAAAGTGCTAGTAACTGATGAAAAATCTTGATGTTTGACACCCCACATGCCCATATTTAAGTTAAAAAAAATTGCAGGTACGTACATGGAAAAAAAGTTTTAATAACCTCTGATTTGGCCTTAATCAGCTCCACAATTTTTTGGATCAATGAGTTTGGCTGCGAAGTGTACTGGGCGAAAGGTCATAATACCACTAAGAAAAATTATGGAGAGAAATTTCTCTTCCATCAGAGGAGAAATTCTCGGAGAAATTTCTCGTTCTCGAAAAATTTCTCGACTCACATCACTAGGTACAGGTAATTGAAACCATAATAATAATAAAAAACAGTGGCGAGTAAAAGCTTTGAATGTGATCCAATCGGAATATATTATTTCTATACGGGGGTGCTGTAATGAAAATACCTAAAGAAAATCATTTAAATATATGAGAGATAAATTCAGTGATTACAGTTTGATTTCTCGTACATTTTCAATTAATTACACAAATATCTTGGTTCCGCGGAGTCTCAGGCGAAGAATAGGTATATCTCATTCTTGTCTTTTAAGTTATTGTGCGTCCCGTAAAAGACAGGTGTTCACAAAACGTCACCAATAAGATATTTGAAAAATTCAAATCAGCGATGATGTATGCTAAGCACCCCGAATGTTTTTATCTTGATAAGCACGGGGATGACGACCAATATTATTATAATTATCAAAAGTAGATAGTCCGCTAGGACTTGTGGAAGACGTCGTAATTTTTTTCTCTAAATCTAACGACTTTGCCTACCTCGACATCTTCGTGTAGTTAGTCCGATGTAAAGTAAGATTTAGTCCATAGATATCAATTCACAAACCAAAGACCTGAAAGGAAATTAGAATCTTTTATGGATTAGTTCCTCTGATCCGTTCTTGATCAAAGAAGTGTGAGCCAATTATTTTGGCTCTTGTTCGCATTATTGGCTCACATTATGTGAGTAGATGTAATGGAGATTCATCTCCATTCATGCAGAATCTGCACAAGTACATGTATTATATATGTTAATTTCATTATACAGTACAATGTTTATTGAGTCTACAATGCCTTGTAAGTAAGTACTCTGGTGAGAATCCTTAAGTTATCTCTGTTGAACGTAAAAATATCTATACTTTCCTTGGACGAAAAATCTCTAATGAGGTTTTATCCACGTTTTTGCCCTGGTGCTGTTAACCAGTTACTAATTGTTTTTTCTTGCATTCTCTGGAGTGCTGATTTCAAAATGCTATTTGTAATGAGACAGCGAGGCTCGGGTCTATAGGTCAGCGTATCAGCCCTCCAAGACGCAGAAATAGTATAAATAATTATTTTGCAGATTTCTTCAATCATGAAAATAGAAAAGACATATTGCTTAGAATGCGTATGTTCAGTATGAAGAAGAAATTCAGTATTATTCATATGGATATGTTGTGTCTTGAGCGTTCTGTGGAAACTTGGGAAGGAAAGTAGCAGGCTGGCAGTGAAACTTTCCAGCAAACTACTCACTAACTGCTCGTGTTTCCAGAAGCTGTAAATGTTACTGAAAATATTGGATAATAATATACATACCTACTCAAAGTTTACAACCGTATTCGAAACAAAACTTAGCTTAATTTTTACAATGAACAAAGTATACATTTTGCGTATATAATCGTTGATTTACCTTAGCGATGCATAGAAAATTCCGTAATAATATATCTTGTATGATATGAATAAAAAAAAATCAAAGTTTATAGACCAAATTGGTACAACTAAATGAAATCAAAAAAGGATTGAGAAATTGGAATAAACAAAATATATAGAAATTCGACTGGTGACTTTATTATTTGGGAGCCGGCTTTCAAAAGTTTCCGTTCACATTTGCCTGACAATGAGAGCAAAAGCTTTCGGAAGCCGACTAGCAAACTAATAAAGTCACCAGTGGAACTATAATATATATTTTGTTCAACTTTTATTTATTACAATAATTAACTTCCACCCAGAATCGTAAGTCGATGAATTAAACTTAAAAAATATATTTTTTATTTATTTATTTTATTTAACAATAATTATACAGACATAACAATACATAGACTATTTGATAAAACTTAAATCTAAACATCCTCCTTATAGAGACAAGTCTCGTGTAAAGGAGGGTGTGTGAATATTGATGTGTGATGATGTAGATGAATAATTAGACTGAAAAATTCAGTGGCAGAATTGCTACTATTTTTTTGTACTACTACTTTTATAAACGCAACACAGTGTTAATCACAAATTTTATTAGTATTAACTTGTTCCGAGCTATGATGCCGTGGTCTGATGGGCAGAAATTCTCCCAACGTTTCGCCTACAACTGTAGCCGGCATCTTCAGGGGGGGGGGGGACGAAACGATGAGGCAAAGGACAGAGTCTCAGTTGTCGTCTCACGGGGGGCTCAACTGACACTATTTTAAGGTATTAAGCTAGCTTAAGATCTTAAAATTTTTATTATTTCTGAAAATGTGTAATACATATAAAATCGATAAAAAACAAAAAAGTTTCACATACAAGATCTTCATACAATTTGAAAGCAGTTTTAAACCACTTCTTATTCTAAATTAAGGATTTCAGTGAGAAGACACACAAAGTTACGTTCTCTGAATATGGGTGATAGTGCAGCGTAACAATAGGTACAATAATAGCATAATAAATATGGGGTAAGTGTAATATAGAGTAACTATATGAAGAGAGGTAACAGAGTGAAATATGTTCGCGTCATGATAACCGCACAATGCTGTGCATATCATTATAATAGTACGAGAATTCCCACATAATATAAATATTTAAATCATGAATGTGTAGATTTTTTGTTTGCTTGTAGATATCCTTTATACAACCGCTTTTATCAGGCAAGAAATAGAGCAACGAATACCTTCTATGAAAACATGCATCCTTTAAGCATGTTCCTAGATGATAAAAATATTTTTGTCTTATCTACTTATAAACAGAAATATTACTACCACAACTACTGCTACTGCAACATCACGGAATATCCCACAAACGGGGTAGCCAGCAGACCAGCTACATGTGATAAACGTGTAGGTCGTCTTTTCTGTGCCAACAAAAAATAAAACATTTAGGATGGGTAGCAAACCTCATCGCTGTATTTGAGATGTAAAATGTCTTTATTTTTCGAACACCTGCTTTTTACAGGACACTCGAAAACTTTAGAAAAAGAGTGGGTACCAATTCTTTGCCGGGTGCTCAACGACTTAATAGACAAGGAACAGAAATATTACCAGTGTAAAAGGCAGGTGATCGAAAGAATAAATACATTATACATCTTAAAGTCAGCGATGAGGTTAGCCACCATCATCCCGAATTTCTTAATTTTTTGTCGGCAAGGAGAGGACAGCTCGCATGTTTGTTACATGCAGCTAGTCTGCGGGCTATCCTACGTGTGGGGTATGCCATGATTGTATCCATAATTTTCACAGTGAATGGAGAAGAATTCGCCACTGCCAGGTATTATTCCCTCATTAGCCAGCTAGACATCTTTATGGACAGCAAAGTGCTGCCTCAAGAATTGAGAATTAAATTACTGCATTACTACAAAATACGATATGTTTCTGTTTCTTTTCAGTAAGAAGTGAATAAACTTTTACTATAAATATATCCAAGTTTCGCTCGCATACCTACAGTGTCAATCAGAGAAAAAAAAATAAAAATCGAGCATTACATTCCCGCTATTTATTTATTTATTTATTCTACAGAGACACACACAGAGAGTTGACAGAACATTCATAAAATAAGAAAAAAAAGACACATTGATCCGGCCAGGCCAACCCCCCAATTAAGAGTGTCTACATCATGCACGTTCAAACAAAATTATACAATTTAACAAACGCTATCAAATTTATTAAACAAAATTGAGATAAAAATATCCAGGGTCACAAATTAATCGGGTATATACGCTAGTATCAATAACAGTATATTGCATAATAGCATAAAACAGATTGGGGTTTTAGTATATTGATATATTGTGTATGAACGTATGTGTGTCTATGAACATGGGTGGAAGTTGTGTGTAGTAATGCAATCATATTATTATATACGTAGTCGCACAGCCAGACACGAAGACGCTTGCGGTTTGGTAGGGTTCAGTCAGTGCAAGCGGTAAACTTGCAATATTATTAAGTATATACGTACAATTAAACGCGTATTGTTTTAGGAAACGTAATTATAGGTAAAAATAATAATATGCAACTGGATATGATAATATGAAGTAGGAATATGAAACAATATGATTCTTGATTAATACAATTAAGATGTCATAGTGAAATTGTCAGCGGTGTGGAATGAAATCATAAAAATGGTTGCTGTTCTACTACTACTACTATACCATCACGGCATATCCCACAAGTGGGGTAGCCAGCAGATCAGCTGCATGTAAGAAACATGCAAACTGTCATCTTCGTGCCAATATAAAATCAAGACATTCAGGATGGGTGGCAAGCCTCATCGCTGAATTTAAGAAGTAAAATGTTTTAATTTTTTCGAACACCTGCCTTTTACAGGACACTCGAAAACTTACGCAGAAGAGTGGGAGACCAATTCTTTACCGGGTGCTCCACGGGATGGTTGCTGTTAATGAGGATAATGCATTTTTATGTATAAGTGTCTTGTATTCCGTGAAGCACCCAGCAAAGAATTGGTCTGCCACTCTAATCTGTAAGCTTTTGAGCAACCTGTAGGAGGCAGGTTTAAAAAAAAATAAAAGACATTTTACAACTTAAACTCAGGGATGAGATTTGACAATCATCCTGAATGTTTTTACTTTTTGTTGGCACGGAGACGACAGCTTGCATGTTTGTTACATACAAAATTTCTGCTGGCTACCCCACTTGTGGGATTATCGTGATGGTATAGTAGTAAAAGTAGTAGATCATTGAATTTAGCTATATACTTCGCCCATGTTCACTTTAGTTTTGCCACTCATTGAACGGCGTCGGTACTTTGAATACTTATTGTATAATAAACGTTTAATACTACGCCATATTAAATTGTAATGAAATATTCTTGCAGACAGTTGGACGCCGTAGCTTATAAACTAACAAATTTGTGGAAAACCCGGGAAATGTTACATGTTCACAGAACAATCGATTAACTTACCCACTTTATTATTATCAACGGCGAGTTCGTCGGTAGCCTGGAGGTAGAGTCTCGGCCTCCAGAACAAGGGGTCCGTGGTTCGATCCCAGGTGCCGGCAAACTACCCTTTCACGGCACAAGCTTTTGGCTTAGTGTGAAAGGTGTATAAGGTTGTATTTGGGTTTATAACAAACCCAGATATATCTTTTTTAAAAAAAAAAAAAAAATGGAGTATCGTTAGCCTGAGTCCAGTCAAGATACCCGGGTTCGAGTCCACCCGTTGTCGAATTATTCCATCTTTACGACACAAACATATTGGTTATTGTGAGGATGTTTTGAAAAATGAAGTTTTATAGGACTAAACACGACGAATATTTCTGCATATTTATTTAGTTTTAAAAAACGATATTTTGGGATACATCCATTTTCTATTCCAAACCACTAAACCACTATCTCTCTATTACTTTGCACCACGTTCCTTGTGAGATAGGCATTGAAAATCGAACTTGCAACCATTTTCTTTTTAATACTGACTCGTTCCTACAAAATTAATTTCTATATCGGTGGTCGTCAAATTGCGGCCCTCGACCACTGTTTGTGCAGCCCGCAACGTTTTTCTTAAATATACGAATTAAAGGAAATGACAGTATCTAGTAACCTAAGAAAATATTCTTCAACAAATCCGAGGAGATTGTACAACATTTCAAATTCTTATAACTTTTTGGATTTTTTTAAGAAAGATCATTAAATTTGAGACCTAAAAGTAAATGGATCTCACTTTGAAAGATCGACCAAAAATTCCAAATTCCGAGAAATGCGAATATTTTATCTACAGAATCATATCAATTCCCAAGATTGTGGTCCTCAATGATACCTCACGTTGTCCTATGTGGTTCTCAACCAGAAAAGTGTGACGGCCGCTGTTCTATATATTTGAATTGGTTAACTTATAAATTAATAAAAACCACAGTTCAAACATTCGTTAATACAATCGTTTACATTATCGATTTATAAAAGGATGTGTACCGTGTACATACAACAATGACAATAATAATAAACCATAATCTATGCATGTTTTGTCGGACTAGATATTGTTATTTCGATGGTTGACAAGATAAGGAGTTATGTACCTGTAGCAAAACATTGATCTTTGTTCCATCGACGAATTATTGATAAAACATTTTAAACTTGCCTATTCAAATAGAATAAAATGTAAATGGATAGGCACTGTGACGGAAATAATTAAAAGTATAACCCAAGGTACAGAAAGAACAACAAAATGTTTAATATTGACAAACTGCTTATTACGACATTTTAACCATTGTTAAAAATGATTCAAAATAACCTTCATTACGACAATTAAAACGTTGTTTAAACTATTCTACTAAAAACTAAAATTTCATCATTATATTATAATTGTTTCATTTCAATGTATTTTTGTGTAAAATCAATGAATAATAATATGGACAATTTGTATTTGGCGCCGTTTAATTAATGATAAAAGACCATCTCAAGGGTGCCGTGACTTTTCTTGAATAGCAGTGTTTTCAGCTTACTCCTGAATATAGTGGGTTGGTTCTGTCTTAAATCCGCTGGTAATCAGTTCCAGGCACTTGGCCCCGCAATGAATAGAAAAAATAGTGAATAAATAACAAGCTATTAGTTTCATGTATGTTAAAATCTAACGAGTGTCACATGGTCCATATTTCACGCGCAACAATCATAAATGCAGTCAATTCCACTGGCTACCCCACTCGTTGGATAAATAGATTGATTTTAAACAAAATTGCTTTTAGTAACAGTATAATCACAATGATTCACAAACAGACCAATGCAACGGTGATTGAATTATGCGGTCGACTTGTTTTCATAAAATCAATCAACGCAGAATGCAATCGAAACCGAGAACAATATATTATAAATAAAATACTAATATCACGGGGAAACAACGCTATGTCACGAGACGACACTTTTTAAGTATCGGTAAAAGTCTGAAAGATAAGAGTGCGTTATTACGCATACGCGTCATACGTGTGCAATGAATGCTCGGGAAATAAAAATAATGAAATATCTTGAGTTGTAAATCGTTGAATACTGATGATGAACGTATATCCAAAAAGCCTCTAACAATAATGTAATAATCAGTGAACGTAAACAGTGTTTTTATTTTGCATAATTTTATTATCTAAGCTAAAATATCTTGATACTTCAAGAACGCGCTGACAAAATGTGCCTACTGTGTGATAAGATGTCCGGAATGTTGGGTACCTATGTTTTTTAAATTAATTGTGGCGCATGATGATAGCTGATCTCTGAAAGTTTTACCTTTTTCTGTACTTTATATATGTAGTTATTGTCTGTTTTGTGCTTAAAATGAATAAATAAACAAAAGCATAACAAATACTACTGACAGTCCAATCATAAGTAACTTGTCAGAATACGACATGGTATGGTTTCGCTACGGCAAACGGATATAATGCATATTACAGAATTATTATCAAATAATTTGAAAAGCAATAAACAATAATCATAATTACATCAGCGGTAAGTAGACACGTTGAATCAGATTCAATAACAAAAAAAAACTAATTACAGTAATGGTACTTCTTGTGTTTATAATGTGAGTGCATTTTGCTTCCTAAGGTTTTACTGTCTGCGTGTAGAAAACAGACCATTGTTCTATGAAAGTTGTTTTTGTTTTTCAAATGCTCTGTGCGGAAAGTAAAAGTATATAAGTGCATTGAATTTTTTTCAATATTTTCCTTTTTAAATGATCAAATAATAAAAATTATCCTTGGTGTGGATTATCAAGTATAGGAATATCTACAATATCTTTAAAGGTATAAGTTAAATTCGTTCGAAATAACCTGGGAAGCAATATTGTTGCTTCCCAACTTATACATGACTCTGTCTACCTTGGTACGGGCTCATGCTCGGTTAGATATAGGTATTAAATGACATATTATGTTCTTAAAATACTGTTAAAAAACAAATATGATGAAGTAGCAAAAGAAGCATCGGCAGACCACAAAAGATATGGACTGACAACATTACTTTATCGCGGGAAGGAAATGGATACAGAGGGCACAGGATAGCGACGTTTGGAAGAGGCCTATATCCAGCAGTGGAGAGATGGCTGACTAGTAAGTAAGTAAATAAATATCATCACGCAAGTAGGGTAGCCAGCGGACTAAGTGCAAGAAATAAACATGAATATTGTCCTCTCCTTTCCAATACGAAAATAAGACATCAAAGGTGGGTGGCATGCCCCATCGCTGAATTGTAGACATAAATTGTCTATATGTGAGGTTTTACGAACACCTCCCTTTACAAGGGACTCAAAATCTAACAGAACAGAGTGGGAGACCTATTCATTACCAGGGTCTCCACGGGGCAAAATAAACAAAATAATGAAATATTAATTAAAATAGTATAATTCGATTTCGGTGATTACAAATAGTGTTGAAATAATTTTTGGAGAAATTTCTCCAAGTAGAGAATTTTCCGAGAATTTATTTTTTATTTTTTATTTAACAGTATAATAATAATAAATACTTTATTCAATCAATCAATAACAATGTACAAATGTTGAGACAATTTATCACCAATTTATTATGGAAACAAAAAAATGTTAGGTACCTACATAGAAAAAAGTGCTAATAACTGATGTAAAATCTTGATGTTTGACACCCCACATGCCCATATTTAAGTTTAAAAAAAATTGCAGGTACGTACATGGAAAAAATTCAATTTAATTCAATTCAATTTATTCAATCATAAACAATACCTCAAAACAGCAACTAAGTTTGCTGGTGTCAGAGGCGTGCAGTATTACAAATCTGGTAAAACAATGTAAAGGGTTAAAAACCTCTGTTTTGGGCCTTACTCAGCCCCACAAATTTTGGATCAATCAGGTTGGCTGCGAAAAGTACTGGGCGAAAGATCATAATACCACTAAGAAAAATTATGGAGAGAAATTTCTCTTCCATCAGAGGAGAAATTCTCGGAGAAATTTCTCGTTCTCGAGAAATTTTTTGGAGAATTTTCTCTTCTCACATCACTAATTACAAAGCAATTATAATGATAATATTTAAAAACAGTTTTTAAAATTCTCTTAAAGCACTTATAAGTTTTACAGAAAATTACACAGTAAAATGAATATATGGAAACTGAAAACAGGAAGTCAAGTAAGCGAATATGGAATACGCAAATCGGGAGGTAAAAGAGCTTTGTACCTAATACATGATTATTATTGTTATTGGTTTGAATTGCATATAAAATAGCGAATAATAATACTGATAATGCATACCTACCCACTGTTACGTACATATTATAGGTACAAATATGCAATTTCATTGCACGGTGATGCAGATTATAATATCAACCCACGTGTACTATCAAACCTTTACATCGTGTAGGACAATGATTGGTGTTATATTGCAAAGAGACAAATGTCGACACAATTGAACGGCTAATGTAGATTCATTTGCCATTTTAGATTATCATATATATGAAATCTGTGGAGCACCCGGCAAAGAATTGGTCTCCCAATCTCTTCCGTGATTTTTCGGGCGTCCTGTGAAAGGCAAAAAGTAAAGACATTTTAAATCTTTAATTCAGCGATGAGGTTCATCAAGTTTTGATTTTCAGTTGGCACGGAGAGGACGGCTTGCATGTTCGTTACATGCGGCTGGTCTGCTGGCTGCCCCACTTGTGTGATTTACCGTGGCGGTATAGTATAAGTAGTAAAAGTACATATTTATAATATTCTATCGGATAAGAGTTCTGAGCCCGTAGACAATTTGTACTTGGCGATCGCCTACAAACGAATTTTCGTCAATAACTGCAACAATAACGCATAATTATACGGTACGTGTAGGTAGATTGTCGAAAAGTTCGCCAGTAGACGATCGCTAAGTACAAATTGTCTACGGGCTCAGAAAATATATTATGTGAAAATGCAAGGAGTAGGTATTATTAAATCGTTATTTGGACCAAATATTTCACCCCAAATCTTGGTGATCAAATACTCCAAGTTTAGTTAAAATAGGAACGAAAATATAAATATACCTAACTGTCATGTTCTCAAAGTTCCTAGGATGGAATGGAGTGCGACATTATTGTGTCATTTTGTTCCAGCATTTTACTATATACCGGGTTAGTTGGAAGACATCGCATTTCAGCGATAAACTCGCCCTCTGCTCATTGAATTGTATAAATGATATTTTCTATGTTAATTTGTATTATTGTAAACTATGTACAGTGAAGAATAAAATAAATAAATATAAAGGTACCTAGAGAGCCTTAAATTCTTAAGTTTTGGAATGGAAAATGACCCTTATGGAACATTTTACTACAAACGCGTTAAGAAAGAAAGTTCATATAATGCATTTCGACAATATTCCTCACTAGATAATTTGACAATGAGCTGATATATTGCGTATTTCAAAAAGCCTAGACGCCTTGCAATCTCATATGATATTTCAAAGAGCCCACGATATACATATTGTATAGTGTGCATTATATACTCGGGTACCTTTTGAATGGGTATTAGTTATTTAAGACGGACCCGTGTTAAGCCACATATCGAACTGGTGTATATGATGTTTTATTGATTTGGCGAATAAATTAAACCGCAAGCGCGGTTGCATTTTGCAAAATGCCATTAGTTAAAATAACATTAATAAAATATTATATCATCATACAGACAATGACCTTTTAAGTGTAGACTAGAAATTCGAAGGAAAAATTGGAAATCAAATCGCGCGTCAAAATAATTTCATATCACATATCGACATTATTATTATTATTATAAAACATCACCCTGCACTGAGACCATAACAGCTTTTGGCCAAGGACGTCTCAGCAGGAAGAATGAAAAAACAAAAAAACAAAGAAGACATACACATACTACATTCAAATCTCTTTCGTTTAAGATGCATTTAAAGAAGTAAGTTACTGTTGATACAAAGTATGTATATTGATGGTCCATATATTAAAAGTTCACCTTTTGACAACAATGGTCGATTTGTTTTATTTACTAAACTTGAATGTCATCTTTGTTCAATGAAGGGGTATTTTTTTACTTTATCGGGTAAACAGAATGTATAATACTTACATATTACAGCGAGAGAGATCATAACCATCTTAATGTTGCAGATTGATATAACAAAAATGGGCTTCTTATATTATTAATTCTGGAACATGCTTTGTGAGAAAATTAATAGTGCCTTACTAGTCTATACTATAAATGTCATTGCATACAGATTCGTATCTGTCTATATCAAGTTTGACGGTAATATTGGATATAATGATTATTTATTTATTGGTGTTTCAAACTAAAGTTTAACGGATATAAATATGATATCTCCTATGAATAAATGTTATTATTATTAAAATCCGTTCATGTGGAACGAACTGCATCAAAACGACGAGAATCGATAGATAGATATTTACCTACCTAATAAAATATAATTTAAATGCATTCATCAACTAGATAGAAACTCTAAATTAAACTTACTACAAACTGCTAGCAATTATCCTTCCATTGCTGGTTACAAGTCTCTTCAATTTTTTTCCATTACTTTCTGTCCTGAGCAAAACGAACCCATTTTACAATGGACAATCCATATGTCCATCTTTTTTGGGATCTCTCTATGCTTCTCTTATCCTTTCACGATCTCTATTCCAGGATCCTAGGTATCCCATCTGTCATCCTCTCTTCTAATTATATGACCAGGTCATTGCCATTTTAGCTTGAAGATTTGATCAATTATATCCACAATCATTGCCATTTTTCATATTTCTGTCTTTCAAGCTAATGCCCAACATATTCTGTCTTTGCATTGCTCGCTGTACACATCTCAGTTTCATTTAATTTGCAAGTATTAGCTTCAAGGTTTCTAGTTTATACGTTACAACAGGGGTTTAATCACATATTGTTTTATATTCATTGCAGTTTTCAAAATATATGCGAATCGAAAAGCACATTGAATAAGTTTTATTTTTTTATTATTAAATTACTCTAGATTAACCATTCCTATCAATTCAAATTCAAAAACGATCAGAAAGATTCTGTTCCCTCTGGGAATTGAACCCACGACTCCTTGCTTAGTTTTATTTCAACTAACTCATAAAAATGAAAACAAAAAACAGCAAATAAATTCATGAATCAAGAGACTGAGAAAGATAATAATTCAAAGAATTTCTACATGGCTTAGTAATGATTTCGTAGACAAAACGAAAAATTGAAAATTTTAGAACGATTGAGACAAGATCCTTAATTTATTTGTTTTTCAGTTCAACAGATGTCGCTGGTATACATAAATCGCGAACAAATCAGGCACTATATTGTGAAATATTCCATTATCAATCGCCTCGTACAAAATATTTATGTAGGTACCTACCTACGTTTTTGATTGCAGTAATATAACAATCGAGTTATGGATAACCGATAATAGTAAAATTCGAGATATAACGTTTATAGATATCAGTGAAGTAGGTATGTAAACAAATCGATAGGTATAATTGAAACGTAATTCCAAATAAACTAGTGTAATCTCAGAATAGGATAAGACACTTACGCTTTGATAAACGTCCTGGAATAGCTTGACTAGAACCAGTGATATGTTAAATATCTAGTCAAAGACATTTCTATATAATATATAACAAGCATCCTGTCAATCCCGGATCACTGTACTACTTTCGTCTCGAACTGTTTTGCAGTTCAGGGTGCTCGTTGCTGGAATAATCTCCCATCATAGACTGACTCAAAGTCTGACGTTCTTGATGCGAGCCGTTAAACGGCTCGAGCCGACTTTAAAGTATTGAACTTAATTGCTCCGGCGCCATTTAGACGGGAGATCGCGATCTAATTGAGATCTGAAAAATGAGATCCCAAAAAGATGGTTGCTTCTAAGGTTTGCATAAAGCGTCTCTCGATTGGTGGACGTGTGTGTGACGTGATCGTGACAGTTAGAATGGTGGAATTGGTGAACGTTGTCCATGGACACCGAAAGTGATCACTTAAGCCAGCCTTGAGCCAATTCGTAAGCGTTGGGACACCTTTCTCACTTCTTCCGATTAGATTCTACACAATGTTGCATTGTGTAGACGTGGTTCTCCAATCGAGGTTTCTGATGCCTTATGCCGTTTTTAGAGATTAAAGGAGACTCACTGACCGGTCGGATATCGCATTTATCCGATTTTGCACTAAGAAAATCTTGCCCACATTGGAGGCGCCATAGTAGGTACTCAAAGGCCAAAGAACAACGTTTTGTTGCAAAAAGCTAATGGAAGAAATGGGAATGCCGCTTCTTTTCTGTGCAGAGCCGTTGAAAAAACAGTGTTCATATTTTCACTGACAAATTTAAGAACTTTAAAGTTTTCGTCCACACTAATGTAAATTTTCAGCAGTATCTACTCTTGAATTACTTAAAACGAATTTACACAGTGTGAATATAAGTACCCTTCAACAATAGATAGATGTTTGTTTATCAGTTCAGTTTCGTGTCTTATAAGGTATATAGGTATAACAAATGCCGCTACAAAGTCTGGCAGTAAGAATTGTTTATTACGAGGTCATTGCTTCTAATACTTAACATTTATGACTCACAGTGTGTATTGATATCGTTGCTGTTATTACCATTATTAATAATATTGTTTTGATATGAGCCAATATTATCATCTTATTGAGTATGAATCGATAGATTAGATATGGCCGCACCCAGTTGTTATGTCTGTTTGTTGTTTATATATTATTTAAGTGTTGCAAGAATCGAGCAAACCGTACTCGGTATTTCGATTACTTTGTCAATATTATGTATTAGTTAGTATGTGCAGCGTTTCGAGTACCTTAAGCAAATCTAATGTTTGTAAATATTTTTATAATTTCAATTGGCGATTGAAAGGAAATAAGATTATGTAGATTGATTTATATCAAAAAACACGCGAAAGGTAATCTTCGAAAGTAGAAACACTGCTATCTATAAGTTCGTTGGGTGGAATTCGTATTCCAACATAGATTTTTTTTTTTTTGTATAAGATAGTTAAAATTAATTTCGCACAATGCGATACGTCTATATCACGCTACAAACAAGCATAAATCTGCATTATACTGAACACTTGAAACTTACGAAAAAACAGTTTCAGACTCCAATCGCGGACTTATTTTTCAAACTGAAATATGTATATTCAAAACATTGCTTACCAACTTGCAAAGAACTATCTGTTGTAAAAACCAGATTGTGAATAACTTCAAACAGCCTTACCTGGAAAAAAGAAAAATAAACAATTAAAATACATTTCATATGAACAAAAATATGACCCTGGGTACACACTGCTGCAATAGAATAAACAAATACTACAGTTGTTATAATATTTAATATACCATCAAATTATGCTGGCTTTCTAACTTCATGATCAGTTTACTGTTTATAATGTCATACCACTTTGATTGCGAAATAAAATAAAAATATTTATTGGTAATATTTATAAATATCCCTATGGCAATGACATCAGGGAATAAATAATTGCATGGGAAACGATAGTGAAGAGCATTGCAACTGGGAAGGAAGAAGGAAGATCACATGGAGGAGACGGATACAGTAAGTCGAAGACAGGAAAGCGTCAAAAAGGTGCATTCATTCATTGAAAAACTGTGCTCGAGAAGTTGAAGAATAAAGATGAGAGGGTGTGTATCTGTCCTTTGCTCATGACAGGGGTGCAGGGCGAAACAAAGAGAAAGAATTAAGAGACATGTTTGAAGGTAAAAAATTAAAAATATTAAGTTAAAAATTTGTGTCCAAACACTTATAACCATTATAGATCAATTATTTTTCACATCGATTCAATTTCGAAAAACAAACAGAGACACTCCGTTCCCCTCTGACTAGGTCAATACTTATTTGAAATAGGGTGGACTAGTGCCTAACGCGCTCGTTTTGTATGTCGTTGGCTCGATTCCCTGAGGGAACATAATGTTTCTGTTCGTTTTTCATAATTCATCTTGGAAAGTTTAAATCCAAAAATGATTAACGTCTACACTTCTGACCGAGTTAAATCCAGTTTCCGACACCAGACTATGTCAAAGTCAACACATAAAAGGTTGTCTGTTTTCTTTATTTGGTAATGATAATAGGTAATTGTTCAAATGTCTAAGTATATAGGTATTACACGAATACATTGTTTGCGAAATGTGACGACAATAGAACAGACAGAGCTAGCTAGCTGTATGAGTGTATTTTGTATTTGTCTCCGGAAACAACACTCAAATGCCTCACACATCCTGTGCAATTAGCGAATACAATAGATTTTAACATAACAAACAATTTTGTACGTACATACGAATAAATATTATTATTTGATTTATATAATACGTAAAGCAAAAGTCTATCATTACCAACCTACAAGAAATATGACAATAAGTTAATTAAGTATGAATATTTTATACTTGGACTCAAATGATAATTTATAGTTACGAACATAAATGGCAATGTATTACATTTTTTCATAGTTTTTGTTTAATGCATGTTTTCGCCTTGTGGTATATTTTACATCTTAAATTTGATAGATTATTGATAGTTCTTTTTAGAGATTTTCTAATTGTATTTGTTTATTGTATGTTTGTTTTGCGGCCACAACACAGCCATGAGGCTAGTGTGGCTAATCCATAAATAGTGTTTTTATATAATATACTTGTGTAAATGAAAAAAAATGTAGGCACTTGTGAAAATATGTTTAAATAAATGAACAATAACTATATGAAAGTAAATAAAATGACTATATACGGAGTTTTACAAGCAATGAGTGTCGGATTTGGTTCTTTGTAGAAATTTTCCCTCTTCAATTTGTTTCTCCAATTCTGGAGGTCATGATTTCCAGATAGCCTCTCTGTGAAGACATGATTTTCTAATTTAAGATAGGTTTTGGACAATCTCAGCAGGAAAAGATAAACCGAAAATAAAATAGCAATGAGAAAGAAAAAAATAGATTCTTGGAAGAAATAAAGAGACAATCGTCACCCATACCGAAATTAATTCTCAACATAAGGATGGGCTAAAGGAAAACAAATAAGTGACTTTCTTTGCTTTTTCTTCTCTTCTTTAGTTTGGAGAAAAAAAAACATAATTTTTTTAAATGAACGAAATAAAAAAATAAAATAATCTTTATTGTACATTTTCATGGTACAAATGGCGGGTTTATTGGCTGCAGGCAATATCTAACAACCAACCAGTACTTTAGTTTGCTCACTTGTTACTCTGGATCCAACGTTACTTTTACAAAACAACAATATTATGTATAAGGAATGACTATATTATGTAACTTACTAAAGTATGTAATAATTGAAAACGTTTTTATTACATACCTTACCTGCGTGGTAGGTAAGACACGATGTATCTTCCTTTGACAGCGACTAAATAACGCGAAAGAGAGCCATAAAATACTGGTACAACAATGCGTGAGAGATAAGAAGAGACGCGAAGGCAACTACTTACCTACTTCTCCTTGGGATATTATAATATTAAGGGTGTAATAGAATAGTAGTATACGAGTGCAAAGGGTTGGAAAAAAATGTAGGTACGTGATATGAAGCAGTGGCGGGACTACATTTATTGATTCATTCACACCATCACGGCATTTTTCACAAGCAGCCAGCGGAACAGCTTTACGCAACGAATATGAAAGTTTGGCCTCTTCGTGCTTATAAAAGTTAAGACATTCAGGATGGGCGGCATACCTCATTGATGAATTTAGGATGTAAAATCTCTTTATTTTTTCAATTAAAATCAATTAAATACCCGGCCGTTTTTTTTTCTTTTTATTTTTGAACTGAGGTCCACCTCATCACCACATAAATATGTTTTTTTTTTATCTACGTTTTACAAGGAAGGTAGTCAGTGGTATGTAATTATAAAATAAATTGTAAAAAGCTTATTCATTGTTGTATTTAATTCCGTGAAAAATTCTTAAATATTTTTCACCTCAAGAAACTGTCGTGTTTTTCATAGAATTTTCAAAAAAATATTTATTTATTTATTTATTTATTCTTAACTGTACATTGATAACAAGCAAATTCACACAAAAATACATTTCAAACAAAGACAATCATACAATCAATATACAGAGGGCGAGTTTATCGCAGAGGCGCGATTCACATTTTGCAATCATAAAAAGATTATCAGCGATAAGTTTAGCCACCCATCCTGGATGTCTTGATTTTATATTGGCACGGAGAGGACAGCTTGCATGTTGATTATATGCAGCTGGTCTGCTGGTAACCCCACAGAAATCAACATTTAGGGCATTGTGAAGATGATACGTCAATGCTTTTTATGCGAGCACAGAAGCGTAAGAGTGAATTATGGGATTTTATGGCGTTTCGCTCTCAGCAGGGACCATCATCCAGCCACTTGAAGCGGTGAAGTGTCGGAGTGAAATAATCAGGTGTAACATTAATAACAGCAGTAGAGAAAAATGTCAACAGAGGGCGGAGGGTGCAACAGTCAGCGCTGCGAGGTTTGCTGTAAATCATCCCAGACACTATGTCGAGACGTCTGGAATATCCGCACAGATGATTTGCAAGGGAAGAACTAATTCTTACATATTAGTACGAGTATTCATGCTATTTCATTTTGCGAATGCAGTATCAAAGAATTATAGTAGTTTATAACTACAGACCAAGTCTATAAAAGGATATAAACAATATGCTGTATTTGATCATAAAACTTAAAAAAGAGAACAAAAGCGGTGTAGGATGAAGGCAAATGTCTCGGCTAAGAAAAATTTGAATACAGAATTCTAGAGATGGAAGTACTGATTCATCTGGAACAGGATATAGAGAACTATGTCAGAGCGATAGTCGATATCAGAGAGATTGACAAGACACTCAAAAAAGGAGTTGTAACTGTTGGTACCTACTCCCATGAAAATACTTAAAAGTGTGATAGTTAGGCAATGATGGTATCTTCTTTTCGCCCTTAGACGCTCCTCTAGGCAGAACAGGATAAATAGAAACCAGCCTCTTCCAGTAAGAGCATCTTTGCGTCGAATAAGTCATCTTTTCCCACATTTCTTGTCATAGGAACGATGTTCTTTGTAAGAAGAAAGGTAAGGCTAAATATATTTTTGACATCAAGTCAATGTTTAAATTTTGTGGGTTGATATATTGATTCACAACGCACACAGTGGAAATATTAAAAATGTTATTTGCTAAGCAAACACAAATAATAATAAGAAAAGATCCAATAGACGAATAGACTTGAAAAGAATATTGTAACATGTATTGCAAAACAAATAACATTATCCAATGTTGTTGGTGGGTACTTAAGCGGGAAAAAGGCAAAGAAAAAGAAAACACGAGGACACGTCATCATCGCGTCGCTACAAGTCAAATATTTATCGCCAAAAATGTAAATATACACTTCGATATTTTATTGCAAAAACACACGTGGTCAAATTCAAAAACTATTCACTTCTTCTTCTTCATGTGTCTTGCCGGGTCCCCCCGACGTTGACGATCATTTGAGAGAAAGCTTCCCTGTCCTGGGCGGCGCGAAAAAGCTCCTCCACGGTTCTGACACCGGTCCACTGTCGAATGTTTCGAAGCCAGGAGAGCTGTCTTCTGCCAACCCCTCTGCGGCCCTCGATCTTCCCCTTCATGACGAGCTGGAGTATAGTGTACTTGTTACCTCTCATTACATGGCCAAAATATGATATTTTACGGAGTTTAACTGTGGTGAACAATTCTCTATTTACATTGGCTCTACATAAAACATCAATGTTTGTTATCATATCGGTCCAGGACATTCTTAGCATTCTACGGTGGATCCACATTTCAAACGCTTCAGGGCGGTTAATTATATTAACTTTAAGAGTCCACGCCTCTACAACGTAAAGTAAGACCGACCATACATAACATTTGACCATTCTTTGTCTCAGCTCTAGGTTTATATTGTCGTCACAAAGAAGGTTTTTCATTTTATTAAATGCTGTTCGTGCCGCTATTCTGCATTTTATTTCAGTGTCAGGGTCTAATTTCTCAGTGATTATGCTTAAGTACTTGAACTGTTTCACTCTTTCGATACCAACACCCTTTAGTGCAAGATAGACATTTGGATGACTTTCTCGGCTAAAAACCATCATTAATTTTTTATTTAGAATTTCCTGGTTTGCCGCCCACGTGCATGATGGATATAATAATATGTATGTCCTGCGTTTCGACACGCTTGCTGGAGTCATCATCAGTTCAGCGATGAGTTATGCCACCCATCCATAGTATCCTTACATCTATTGGCACGCAGAGGACGATTTGTATGTTTATTACACGTGTTTGGTTCGCTGGCTATCCCACTTGTGGGAAATATCATGATATATCTTTTTTTTTCTAAATTTTGACTTAGGTCTTTTCAAGCAATAAGCGATTCAGTTTACAAAAAGGATTTTGAAAAGAGATAAGAGTTAGAGAATCCATTGTTTGGGCCACTTCGCAAGTTGAAAAGGTCAAGATGTTTTACTTTATTTTATTTTTATTCTTTACTGTACATTGGTTACAACATCAGTCATAACAAAGTATCATAAAATTATCAGTTATACAATTCAATGCACAGAAGGCCACATTGTGATATCTTCCGACTAACCGGGTTAACTCAAAAATATATACCTACATGCAAAAATATTAACTAAAACTATAGAAAGGCGACCATTTTTCTGTACAGCTTATCACTGGACATGGCCAGTTAAGAGGTAACCTTTTTGAGCTAGCATTGACCGATAATCCATGGTGCACATGTGGGACAGGAGCTCAATATGCGGAACATAACCTTTGGGAATGTCCTTTGATGATGGATGCAAGAGAGGAAATGATTCTGGGTATGACTGTTGACACTCCTCGACCCATCTGGTTTGGGGAAGTGTTTTTAAATGCCACAAACGCTTCACGCTTTAAGGCATTCGTGGATGTGTGGGTCTCAAGATGGGATCTGCTACGTCAGCCGGGTTCCCACGCCCACTGACGTGGTAGGATCGGAGATGCCAACACTGGTATAGTTGTATTAGACTAGAGAGAGTCCAAATATTAATTTTTTTCACCTAAACGGATAAATAGGAGTCCTTGGACTCCTGAAATATCCGAGAAATAAAGATATTTCAACATGCTATAGATAGGCGACCGGAGTGTTGCGGAGGTGACGTTCTTACTTTTGTGTCACGAGATCACGGCTTTGATTCCCGGCCAGGGCAGATTGAAGAATGTCCTTTTTCAAATTGTCCTGGGTCTGGGTGTTACATGTATATGTGTTTAGTGCATTGTATATATGTGTATCGTCGTGTTGGTACCCATAATACAAGATTCATGTATATTAATTTGGGACTAGCTCGATCTGTGTGAATTTTCTATGCATGTTATGTTATATGTAAATGGAAAAAATATTCTTCACTGTATATTGGTCACAATAAATGCTACCTATTCCAAATGTCTTTTACTACTGATTACACCACTTACGAAATGTCGCGATAGTGAGAATAGAAAACATAAAGACATTTTATATCTTAAATTCAGCGACGAGGTTTGCCTATAATCCTGTATGTCTAATTTTCTTGCAAGTACGGAGAGGACCAGCTTACATGTTTATTACATGCAGCTGGTCTACTGGCTACCCCATAGCATGATGGAATAGAAGTAGTAGGTTTTGCAGATATTTTTATGAAAATATATGTATGTTTGTTTGTTGGATGATTTATTCGGCGCCATTTAATGGAGCATCCATCTCAAGGGCGCGGGAAACTATATACAACTTCGGGAGAGTGATGTCTTCAACTTGCTCCTGAACGTTGTTATCGATTGGTTTTTACGGAGGTCCTCGGGGAGTCGGTTCCAGATGACGGGTCCTGCGACGCCAAAAGCCCTATCACAGAAACAGGACTTGTTTGCTCCATTGATTTCATCCAGCATGTTGATGGATGACTTAGCTGAGCGTAGAGGTCTACTTGCAGGTGTTTTGAAAACACAGAGCTCAGAAAGTGACTGAGGTGCCATATTGTTCAAAGCTTTGTAGACTATAAGGCACAGATTGTATTGAAAAACAGAATATATAAAATATATTTCATTCGATAATATAAAAAATATAATCGAATGAAATCAAACGAACCGCATTACGAGAACTACGAAGTACAATAATAATAACAATAATGTTACAATATGTATTGCAAGTAATTTTATTATTAACTCGATAAAAATACGAATACGGAATAATAAAAACAAATCGAAAACGATAAAAAAATAATATGGAATCAAAAACCAAAAGGAAATATCATTAAATGAATTTTAATCGGGAACGATGTATGTTGCACCTCGTGGAGTGTCTCCGATAAACAACAAGGCTCCCGCTCTTATATCAAAATTTTCGACTGACCTGCAAGAAGAATGAGTGACCTGTATAACCTTACGCATAAGACAAGTAACATTTATAATTCGGCAACGAGGTGTGCTACCTTTCCTGAACGTCTTATTTTTTATATGCCTTGATGGCAAAGTATAGTATATAGATATTGAATCATTTAAGATACATATACAGTAGAAGTCCGATAATCCGGCACGTTCGGGACCGGCTCGGTGCCGGATTATCGAAAACTCCGGTCTATCGGGCGGTAATTATAAGAACAATTAGGTTAATAATTAAACTAAAAATACAGTGTGCAAATACATACAACAAAGTTTATTTTACATTTCATATAATGTATGTATTTTTATTTATTTGTTTTATTCTTCACTGTACATTGGTTACAATATTACATAATGAAATAGTGGCATAAAAATAACAATTATAAATTCAATGTACAGAGGGCGAGTTTATCGCTAAAATGCGATGTACACGTACTGTAAAACATATTTCACTTAGATTTAAAAAAGTCACGAATGGCTTTTTGTTTTCTTGACTTTTGGCGTTTAGTATGAAATTTATTTCTAATGATATGGAAATCAATAATTTCTGAAGCACTGTAGCTAGTACTAGCCTCAGCAAAAGAGATAAACTTATTTACCGAGCAATACCAAGCGCCTACGGATGCCGAATCCGAACTATCCCGTAACTATCCCGTAAACTTCCGAATAGCTCTCGATCGTTTTTATTTGCTTTAAAGACACACTTTTGGAAAAAACCAAATTTTTACAATTTTCCGGAGCGATGCCGGACTATCGGGCAATCCGGACTGTTGGATGCCGGACTAATAGACTTCTATTGTAGTATGATTTTATCAAATTTTGAATAAAAAGAGGTAGACAAAAAGGATCATGTGGCACTTTCTGCTTTAGTCACGTTCACACAAATCCTCATGCATGCTCTCCTACACGATGTGTTCAACAGTGTCCATACTCTACGATCTGGTTTGAGTGATCTTGAAATTTAATACTCGAACGGTATATCCCACAAGTGAAGTAGGAAGCGAACAAACAATATGTGAATTGTCCTCTCTATGCCAATAAAAAATAAGATAAGATATTTATTTATTGAATTCTTTTTGCACATCATCATTATAACTATAAAAGTGTTAACAAAGCAATATAAAATTTAAAATACTAAGACGATATGCAGTGAAGAGATTGTCACTATGAAGTGATTTCTTTCATCTAATCACGATTGCTTGCATGCCTCATCACTGAATTGAAGATGTTAATTGTCTTTTAATAATAATAATAATAAACACTTTATTGTCAAATATACAAATATTTTACAAAAGGCGTACATATTGCCTTGAGGCAATGTCTTCCAGTAAACCTACTACAATGTTTGAGAACTGTTTTAGTATAAAGTGAGTTTAGATCAAAAGATAAACAGAAAATGAAATATATAATATGAAACAAGAATACCTATATAAATATAAAAAAAAATAAAAGACAAAAATGTAAGCATTCACAACCATAAACCTATATTATATGTATCTAAGTGAGAACTATCTACTATTGATGAGATGGTGGGTTGTTTATGAGGGATTTTACTTTATGTTTGAATGAGCCTATAGTTGAAGAGGACCGAATATCATTGGGAGGTTGTTCCAGATTCTGGTAGCATGTACGGTAAAAGAAGATGAATAAAAAGATGTACTATGAGGTGGGAATTCTAAACGACGATTGTTTTGGGACCTTAACGATAGACCATGGGAAGAAAGTGGAACAAACCGTTCGAAGAGATATTGAGGAGCTTCATGCTTAAGGATGTTATAAAGAAAGCAAAGTATATGTAAATTACGGAATTCCTTGTATGATGGCCATTTGAGTTCAGTACGGAATTGAGAGATGTGGTCATATTTTCTTAGACCAAAGATAAAGCGAATGCAAGCATTCTGCAGCCGATCCAACTTCGCACTGAGTTCTTCAGTGGTATCTAGAAAGGTGCAGTCTGCATAGAACAGGATTGGTAGTAGAAAGGACAAAGCCATCATTCGTTTAGTGTCAACTGGAAGGAAGAATTGTAATCGTTTGAAGGAGTGTAGTCTGAAAAAGATTTTGCGACTTACCTCCTTGATATGATCTATCCAAGAAAGATTTTGATCAAATATGACACCTAGGTTTTTGACCGTTTTCGAAAGAGGGATGTTAGAGTTACAAAGGGTAAGATGTGGAGGGGAGTCCATTGAAAATTTCACTGTTTCATCTTTTACATGAAGTTTTGCCAACACCTGTTTTTACAGACCACTCGAAAACTTACAAAAAAGAATGAGACATCTATGCATTCTTTACCAGGGACTCCATGAGAATAAAATTGTTAATGTTTTAAAAACAGAAGTTCTAATAAATCAACGTATGCATGAAAACGTATCCATGTTTGTATATATAATACACATCTAAAGCCAGACGTCGACATCTGTTACCTCAAGTTCTTGGTGACAAATCTGCAACTCAAACATTTCAAAGTGTGTACCTACCTCCTTCACATGAGTATGGAAAGTGCAGTAATACACAGTGCACTTTCCAGTAAAAGAAAAGAACGTTGAAATTTCTATGAGATGCATTCCATTTCCAAACAACCAGACAATGTTGCTCAATTTCTATTGAGACTTTCAAACAACTATTCTTTTTTTACTCTAGTATTTTTTTTTGCTGCTTTTTTCTATCGAGCTGCGGGTGATTTCCAATTGATAGAGATATTAACAAAAATCATTATAATAATTTAAATTCATCAAATATAAAGAATAGACAAAAAGTAAATAACATAAAATATTTTATACGATGTCTCATAAGCTATGCACTTTGGCAATCGACTGTCTCTTACAGACTTAGCGAATTCGTCATACCAATTGTAAAAGACGGGAAAAGAAAAATGATTGTGAAAATGCATAACTCATTCATATCAAAATAGCACTCTACACGAATTTACAATTTCAAAGCGAGAACAATACATATTTGTTTCAAAGAGTTTTCACATCTTTTAACGATTTGTATATTAAACAAAGTCAAAAGCACGCAAAGCAAAGCACATGCGGAGAAACTTACATATCTATATTATATGTGTTTAACGTCGTAAGGTGGGGTACTCACTTTGGCTGGCATAGTTTGTAGTGCGGAAGGCAACCACTGTTGCGTGGTTTATGAAGTGTGGCAGGATTAAACTTTTATGATTTAAACATAAAACATGACTTAAGTGTTGTGCTCGAGGACATAGATTTAGAAAAACTTAAAGAATTGCTGTCAACGAAAAATTGCATTAAAAAAGGATCTATTAAACCCAAATACACAACTACATACCCTCCTAGTAAACAAGGCGTAAAGGTATAAATAGATAATAACTGAATTCCAAAAACAGTTGACGAATTTAATGAAATAAATAAGGCAAGTATTTTATTCTACTATTGATTTATTCGACGAGATGGACGTCTTTCGTCTTATTAGGACATTGTCAATCTAATAAGACGAAAGAAGTCTCTCTCGTCGAATAAATCAATAGTAGAATAAAACACTTGCTTTATTTATTTCGCTATGGAATTATTCTACCACCTAAACACCGACACAGTGAATAAGACGAATTCAATGTCACGAGGCAATCATTTCAAACAGCTAACGAATGAAAAATTAAAACCAACCAAACAAATCGATTGAGGATCACGTTTACTCAATTGCAACATTGTGCAAAATCTAATCGGAAGATGTGAAAAAGGCGTAACCACAACGCTTACGAATCGGATCTAGGCTGACTTAAGTGATCACTTTCGGTGTCCATGGACACATGTGAGAATACATGAAACAAAAAAAAAACTACACACAATTAAATTTATTACCTACTAAACTTCGAATATCAAAGCCTCGACTCCTCTAGTTCATTACAATTCTATGGTTGTCAAAGTAAAAAGAGTTAACTGAACAACAACGTACGTTTATGAATTTTGTCAAGCAAGGAGATTCTTATTCTTACAAAACAGTATTAATAATAATAATATCAGAAATGTGGAAAAGACGACATAGTCGTTTGAATAAAAAGCAAAATACTAATATTCATTATTTATTTTTACGACACAATATCAACAAATTCAGACACGCCCAGGCAGTGACTATAGCTACATAATACTGGAATGAATATGAAATCTTCTCATACATAAAAGTTGTTTGTTTCAACACGCGTTTAAAAAAATAATAAACAATAATACTAACAACGTGATAATATTTTAATGCATTTGGCTTTCTGGCCTTAAAGATTCAACAGTAAATTTCTCATCGTGGTCGCCTCATGTAAGTCTCACCAAACCGAGCTCAAAACCATACGGAGGACACTCCACAATGTGGTTAATTGTCTGGCAAAGTGAGCCGCATTTACGCACAGGACTAGAAGACAAAGCCCATCGGTGAATATGGTTAGCACATCTGCTATGTCCTATTCGAAGTCTATTAAGTTTGGACCGTTGTTTGAGTGTCATATTGAATCAAGTGACAACATTAAAAAAAAAAACTTCAATTTTCGCTCTCCAAATAAAATAACATTCTGCTGGACGTGAACTCCGGTAAACACTGCGCGTGGAATTTGTCTTTCTCCACTAGGAATAGTTTTGTTATTTTTTTCTCTTATTTTAAGATAATATACCTATAATAATAACTGCATATCTTATTCATCATTTGTTTAATTCCTATATGGCACCATTCAGAATGTATTTCTTTGATTTACTTTAAGCTGAACTCTTCAAATAGAATTATCTTTTCTTTATTTCTATTTTTTTTATAGAACACTCCATCCTTTTTTATAATTTTTTTTTTATTTTTCTGCAATAGGTACTATATTTTGTTCTTGATCTGTTTGAATATCAATAATTTGTATTAGATTAACTATTTGTAGCACTTCGTCCATATTTTCATTTGATTCTAATACCGGATTTCTGCTTAAGCTATCTGCTTCAGTGTTATTTTTCCCCGGAATATATTTAATTTCAAAATTATATTGTGACAAATAATAAGTCAACTCACCAAGTTCATCATCCGTTCTAGCTTTTATATTCATGTTTTCTAGAGGTTTATGGTCTGTAAACACTGTGAATTCTCTTCCAATCAACCAATATTGCCCCTCATACCAGCATTTCATTGCTGTTTGGGGAATACGAAGTGTTTATTGTTAACTATTATAAAATATCAATATAAATGTATCGAAATATAAGTTGTGTATTAAATTAAATAAATAAATACCTACACAAACGTTTTGAAATAACGCCGATTTTAATACTCACAACGCCAATAAACCACTTAAATAAAAGTGATATATCTCACAGAATGACTGTTGAGTGTTGCCAGAGAGATAACAATCATTTAAGTTCATCAATAATTAATTTCTACTCTTTTTAGCCAGACTGTACATATTTTAACGGAGATTGATTGACATTGACAAAAAAAACTGATGAACTGCTATCAGTTGTATTTTAAAAGTTAATTCGGTCAAAATAAAAACAAGAATGGTATTTTAATATTCTATCATTCGAAAGTCACGGGGAGAGATTAAAAAGTTCGTGAATAAAAAAAAAACGAAAACAAAAAATATATCGCATTTTTTGGTCAGAGCATCAGCTATCGTTAGCAGCATATTTGTATGTACTATGTTCTGTATACACATTTTAGGCTCGTGGCTTATGACGTCGCGGCCGTATGTAGAACACAAAAAATATTTTAAAAATAGAAAACGACATTCCCACAATGTCCGCCCCGAGGCGTTAGACCAAACGGCACATTTACACCGGTGTCATGTGGCTTTGTCCGATGCAGAACGAAAAAAACTAATTGCAATAATGGACTCACAGCACAGTGACCAGATTTAGATTTAAAATCCTGCTAGATGCGACATTAAGAACTGTTAAATCCTGCTTAAATTCTTTATTTTAACAAAACAAACAATGATAAATTAAATTAAATCGTTTAGTAATTAAATAACACAAAACTTCTGCTAATTATATTTATTTACCAAATATTGTTACTATGAATCACTTTGATTTCGAGGCTACGTAAGATAAAATAGATGCATTATTAAAAAATCCGTATTTTACATTCCGAAAAGTTTGTTATAACCCTAACTAAATATATAAGATATATAAGATAATGAGTTACAATTTACAATCCATTGGATTGGTCTGTAACGAGTTTAGATTTTCTTCTCCATTCCTCCCTATTCTCAGCCAGTCTTTTCAGCTCTACGTATGAGCCACAGTTCATGTCCCTCTTCAGTTGATCCATATACGTATCTCTTGGTCGGCCTCTGCCATTTGTGCCCTCGGTCCTACCTTCGCGATGGCGATGAGCAGTCCTGGGTGGCTGAGGTTGTGGCCAATCCAGTTAGCTCGTTGTTGACTGATTCTCTTAAGAAGTTGCCTAAACTAAATATAGCAGTAATATTAAGAAGCCAGTTAATAAATTTCACGTAATGAATATATAGGTTATCCGATTCGTGATATAATAATAAAGAAACATAAAGAGTGAATGGTACACCTTTAGTTAATGAAAACTGCTTTTTGGCGAAAAAAAGAGACGATTGTGCAAAATCCTGCTAAAATCGCAAAATCATGCCAAACCTTACTATACAGTAATGAAACATATGGGTTTGATAAATAGCAGCACGTCAACGTACAATGGTTTTCCGATCCTCATTCCACAATATATTATAATATTACTGTACTATCTTGTTTAAACTATGCTCGTAGATACATAAAATGTACGGGTTGAACCACTGCAGATATTTACAATGTTTTTCGTGGGAACTTTTCTACGTTTAGCACTTTGAAACAATTTATCGTAAACATAAATAAAAGTGATATAAAATATCGCATGTTATAGTTAGTGTAAAATTTGTACACAATAATGTTTATACTTAATTTATATTGACACGAAGAGGACAGCTTGCGTGTTTATTACGTGCTGCTGGGCTACTGGCTACCCCACTAGTGGGACATGTCTTTACACTTTTCCTGTTTCGTGATATAACTCATCGCAGTATCGAAGTTGTTATGTCTAATTCGTTACAAAATGACTCTATCTTCATAATTATATTAGATTTCGTTATTTTTAGAAAACCTTATGATTCTTATGAATAAACTAACAAAATATTCTGTTCTGAGTTGGTTTTTTCTGGGAATCAAATAACAATGGAGTAGATTTTTAAAAGTCTTTAAAAAAATATACGATGTTTGTTATTTGTGTAAGTAGCGTACTAACAAACCGCAGCTAATCCAATGACACTAATCCTTGCACGATTCAGAGTTGTGTCCCAACAATATACCACCACTAAGACCAGTAGGCAGCTATAACTCCCTCCGTATCCTATCGCAGTAGCGATGCATCCTAGACCGTAGAGAATCATCATTTTAATCCATCTACTTGATAATAATAGAATAATATAATACTAGTAGTTATACCTACGTAGTGGTCATACGGACAATTCTGATCGTATTAGTCTCGGTAATCACATCAAATCAAAGTTACGTGTAATTGTTTATTGTGGTGCTCTTAGAGATGTCTGTCTGCTCTGTGAGCTGGTAAGAGCAGGATCAATAATCTTTAAAAATATCGATCGCAAAACTGTTAAAAGATATCTTATATTATTTGCCTGATCTATCCATGCTGTCCAAAACAGATTAGATTTCTCCCAGGTGATTGTCAAAGTCGGAAGGGCCCGACATGACACGTAAAAAAAAAATATGGAAGTATACATATTATTATATCCAGCCTTAAACTTTTGCAAATGATATATATATATTATGGTGAGCTAAAATCCATTAGATTGGTCTGCAACGAGCTCGGATTTTCATTTCTATTCCTCCCTATTTTCTTCCAGTATTTTCAGTTCTACGTATGAGCATGTCCTCCACCACTCGATCAATATATGCATCTTTTGGTCGACCTCATAATTCCTGCTTTCGGTTATGCCCTCCACGATGGTAATAAGCAGGCCTGGGTGACTGATGTTGTGGCCAATTCAGAGTGCTCGTTTTTGGCTAATCTTTTATTCAAAAACGTTATTTTATAAAGGGTACCGGGTATCTTGAATGTTCCAAGTAACGAATTCCAATTGTAACCGTGACTGTTATTTTGGTCAAATCTAATAAATCCAAGATTTGAAGATTAACTCGCAGTGGGTGAAGGAGGAAGCCCACATGAGATCAGAAATACTCATAAATTTATTACTACAATATATATCAATTGTAAACAAATAATTTTAGAAAATAACAAAAGATGCTTAATTGGAGAACAAAGAACGGGAAGTATCAATCTGATTTCTATACTTGGTTCAATCTGAAGTGGTTTTATTTTTGAAATACCAAAAACAAAATCAAACTCTTATACATTCTGTCATTAAATAATTATTAAAAAGTAATACAGTATTTTATTTAAAACCTTTTTAAATTCAACATAATGTTATATTCTCGTCAGCGACATCATTTCACATACTAATATGTAACACAAAAACTAGTTGGCAGCACTGAAAGTGAATTTTTTTTTTGACTGAGTGTTTTTTACATTCATCTTTGATCATCGCTCGCCTGTCATAAATATATGTAAATTCAGAATCCCATTCCGTTATCTAAATGGGTCAAACAGAAAAAGGTATTACAATGGTGAAAAATCAATGCGAAATGAAAATGGTAATAATAAAAAAAATACCTTTCTTTGTAACAAATGTTACCACCACCGTCCGTGACAAAATTAAAAAGTCGCCAAGGCGAATGGCCGACGAGAGCATACGTGTATTTGTAATGCCGAATAGAAAGTTGTGAAGAGATCGTTCAGGCTATTTTTATAAGCTCGTAAAAATATTGAAGTTTAAAACATTTAGAAATATTTGCAATCTTTTGGACCCAAGTTTGGATAACCTTTATTTTTTAGAATGATGTTCTCGTTAAATATCGATATCTCCAATACCCAAGTAATTTTTTTGCAACCAAATATCAAAAATTGTAATTAAATTACCTACCTAAAGTTCGTGTCTCAACCAGCACAAAAATTTTTAGAAGACGATTCATCTAAGGAAAATATTGAAACGGGCGACTAACAGTGTGTTGGATCTGATTCTTATTATTTGTGCGACATAAAGCGACTAATATTGAAGATTTTTCTTAAAAATTGCAGGCTACACTTAAATTTATTGGAGAATACATTTTCTCAAAATGCGCTTCTCCTTAAGAATGTACATCACTAGAACGAGGAGAAGGCGAAAAATGAGACGTGGAAATGAGAATAAAACTCATTTCGTATTTGAGAAACCATAATATAATATCTGTATGCCAGAGCGAGACTACGCTATGTCACAAAATGCCATTTTTAAGAGTTGCCGTTCAAAGCTTTTGCAATAAAATTACGTTGCTTGTCACATGTTTGTTAACGCGAAATTGCTATTCACCACATACGACACTAAACCATCACGTCTTATCTCACAAACGGGGTAGCCAGCAGACCAGCTACAATTAATAAACATGCAGGCTGTCCTCCACGTACCAAAACAATTAAAACATTCGGGATGGGTATCGTACTTTACCTAATATAAATGTCTTTATTTTTTCGAATAACCGCCTTTTACTGGGCACTCGAAAACTTACATAGGTACCTACAGAATAGAGTGTGAGATGTTTTTTGGCCCTGTGATTTTTTTTTAAATTTATACGATATCATGTTACAATGTCATTCTTTTGAGAAAATAAAAATTTCAGATCGGTTTTTATTAATGGATATCGTCATATAATAAAACGCGTTTTCAAGATTCATTCATTTATTCATCATCATTATTAAAAAACATTTGAAAACACAACATATGGCCAGAAATAATACACACAATCACAAAGCAAAGACAATGCATCATCCTACTTAACCCGCACTCATGATTTAACCCTTTGCTATACAATACCAAGCCCACAAGTTTGTCATTTATTATTAGATAGAGGAATATGTTACAATTATTAGATAGAGGAATATGTTACAATTAGATAGAGGAATATGTTTCGTAAGTTTTCGAGTGTCCTGTAAAAGGCAGGTGTTCGAAAAAATAAGACATTTTACATCTTAAATTCGGCGATGAGGTTTGCCACCCATCCTGAATGTCTTAATTTTATATTGGCACGGAGAAGACAGCTTGCATGTTTTATATGCAGCTGGTCTGCTGGCTACCCCACTTGTGGGATATGCCGTGATGGTATAGTAGTAGTAATATGTTACAAAAAGCGCATAACAACGATTGCAACAGTATGTTATTCAAGCCAGTTTGGCCAAAATTCGACATAGAGTGGTTTCACTCCGACATAGAGATAATATGTAGATGGAGAAAAAAGCGAGATCCTGGTGCAATGGATGAATAATAATGAAGAGCTACATTATGATACTTAATCCAGATATTAAATTTATGGAAAGTCGCACAATACGGACGTCGAAAATGTGGAAAAGTTATAATTAATAAAGCTTAATTTTTAATTCATAATTAAAATTTTAATAAGAGATGTGAAATATTATTCACTTAAATCAAATTCTGGTACGCGTTTATGCACATTGCAGTAAAAAATCAAAAATATTTGTACCGGAAAGGTGACCATAAACAAAAAATTCTATCATAGTTGCACTTACATGTTTTAACATAAGTATGTATTTTATTCTTTACTGTACTGTACATTGGTAACAATACTTAAAATCAATATAAAGTAGCTATCATAAAAATATCAGTTATACAATTCAATGTAAAGAGGGCGAGTTTATCGCTTTAAACATCAATTTTGAAAGACTTTGTAGTTTCTTAGACATCATAATAATTATTCTTATATGAAACATTCTTCAAGTTTCCCGTAAGTTTTCAAGTATCTTGCAAAAGGCAGATGTTCGATTAAAATTAAGAAATTTAAAACTTGAATAATGGGATTATGTTTGCCACCCATCATGAATGTCTTAATTTAAGTTGACGCGGAGAGGAAAGCTTACATGTTTATTACATGCAGCTAGTCTGATGGCTACCTATCGTGTGAAAATGCTGAAATGTTGTATTAGTAGCAGTAGAAATATTCCTTTTTGTTTATTTCATATTGATTAAGAATACTATACTATACGATAAACAGCTCAAATTTTTCATAATTTTTACTACATAAGTACATTTTTGTTCAATTCTATTTTATTGTTTTACTGTCTTTGTATTACATTTTGTCGTGTCTTTATTTTATAACGCTATTGTGTACATTATATAAATTGTACAAAATTTACTTGTTTAGTTTAAATTGTTCATTTTCATATGTTGATTTTTATGTGCAATAAAGATTTTTATTATAATTTCACTTATTTTAGTCTTGAAAAGCTCGTCAATGGTGCAAGTGCACTGAAATCGCGATAGCGTAATTTAAATTAATGTAACAAATAAACATAGTGATTCAAGTTTTAAATATTTTATTTGAAAATTTTTATTATAATTATTATTGTGCAAAAAACATGAAAAAGGCTAAGTTCGTAAATTATTAATAAATAAATATGCAATTAGAGAGTTTTTTAAGTAATATTTATGCATTATAAATAAAAACTAAAATTGATGTTTGAAAAAGATAAAAACAGACAACCCAATTATTCTGCATCCACCATCCAGACTTTAAGCTCAGAGCGTATATACTTTAGATAACACAGCCTCTGTAATAGATACAGGAAATATGATAGTGATGATTAGCTCAAAAATAGTTTTTTCATTCAAAAGATAATTGACGACAGTCGACAGTTTTTGACCATAGTAAACGAAATCAGAGCATCAGGAATGTCCTAGAAAGAATTTAATACAGAATAGTGAAAAAAGCTCATCTCAATCCTGCTCTCTCTCGAGATAAACGTAAGGGAGAAAGAAAATGGAGAAGTAAGCAGTATTATTAAGATGGAAACAATGCAAGCAGTTGGTCGACTTGTCTCAAGTATAATTACAAAATACACCATGCGTGAAACACTGGAAAACCACTCTTATCATAGCAGAGGCACTACAGGGCTTAGAGTAAATAGCAACTATGTTAGTGCAATAATGAAAGTGGTAGGTGCATAAGATAATCTACGGACAAAGATTACAATGTATCAAACCAGGTCAACCCTGGAATATCTGGATGAACCGCACTGAAGCAACTGAAGCAGGATAAGGTACATGAGAGAATAGAATATTTTTCAACTTTCTACATTCTTTTATTTGTCTTGGAACACATACTTAAATTAAATTAATCTAGGCTACAAATAAACTTAAATAATACACAAAATATACTCATGGTAAGCGTGGCTTATGTGCGAACTTCAAGTACATTGTCTGCGAAGATTCAAATTTAGAACTTAGGTATAGTTTGAAAGTTCAGATAAAATAAATAGTTTGAATTATGAAATAAAATAAATATTTATTATTTTTGTTTTATGTTACTGTTGAGTAAGACTAACGCACGACCGGTTTCGCGGACTCCGAGTTCGCATCATCAGGTGCTGATCTATACTTCGCATCATCAGGTATAGATCAGCACCTGATAATGTGAACTCGGAGTCCGCGAAACCGGTCGTGCGTTAGTCTTAATCAACAGTAACATAAAACAAAAATAATAAATATTTATTTTATATTATTTCATAATTTAAAATGAAGTGTTACAAAGTTAATGCCAATACAATTAATAAATAGTTTGAACCTGAATGAATTTGCCTTTCTTATTATATGTTGATATATCTCTTATTTTATTATTGTACATCTTTTTTTTGTTTCTCATTGTCAAATAGAGTTATTGAAGCATATACATGTATTGTAGATGTGTTTCATTCGGATCATCAGTGTGATAAAAAGTTCTTATACAAATAAGTGTGGAGGTGTTCAAGACGAGGTTAAAAACCCTATTGTTCGGGAGGTGTTATGATTCTTAAATAAGCCCTTGCGGTGCTCTTTCCACAAAACGGCGCATCATAAATAAGTTGTCTAGTTATTATTATTATTACTGTCAAAAATGAGAGTCTTTACGATGGAAAAGTCACGCGGCAATGGTTTTCCATTTTCCTGAAACTTACACAGTGTAAAAGCCTCGTATATTGCTTAGGTGTTTATGTTTACACAGTTCTTGCGCACAATTATTGTCATATTGTAGATGAAACAAAAAATCATAGGCATAATACACACAGTTCAGTCTTACCTGAAATGGAAACAGTAGAGAAATCAGTCATTTGGAAACAAACAAGAAATAGGTCGTTCATCTAGAAAAGGAAAATAGGATACGGAATGAAGAAAGTTCTCTAGAAAATGGAACTATTATTAACAACAGATGAAAGATCGTAAATGCTGTCGTTTACATACGTACCTACATATATTACACAAACTATCAACGATGCCTAGTTTTTGTTTTCCTTTGAGATGTGTTTTTGTTGTTGAAACATTTAAGAATTAAATGTTAGTCACGATTGAAAATTTACTGAAGTTCCATTATTTCAGAAGCATGAGACCTTTTAGAGCATTCAGCAATCAGATGTACAAAATATAACATTAATAAATAAAAATATATTTCAATTCTGTACATTATGTTGATACTTATAAAATTAAAAATTAAATTCAATCCTCAGAATTAAAGTTTACGGAGATCCATCAAGTGATGCCAAGAGTAATTGATTATATTAATAACTTGGATGTGGAGCTATAGCTCTAGGAATAGGAGCTTTATGCACATGGGTCGCTTGCATTCGACGATGATGATTAAATTATATGCTCACTTCCTTCACAGAACGTCCAAATTACCATTGAAGTATTTTCAACTGAGAATCCATAGTTATGAAGTTCTTTACGAGTTAATTAGCAAAAATATGAATAAAAAAAAATAAAAGGTGAAAGAAAACAATTCCAAGCAGGTAGGATTCCCATACAAAAAACACGTAGTAGGGCTGCATTGATATCCCCGCACAACGACAGTATAATATTGTGTAATTGCCTCGAGTTGGTTACAAAAAAATTTCGTAAAACACGACATTTCACCAAGTCAAATTGTGACGAATACTCACACGATAATGTGACGTCATACAGTGTGTATGTCCAGTAAAAATACCGGGCGGTCAAGGACCACTTTATCACTCAAAATTTGCCAACTGTTTCCTAGTTCGTTTTCTATCTTTTCTTCTCCTTTGTACCTCCTCTTCTGTTTCCTTTAAGATTTTTTTTTGAACGTTAGATGAAATTGGATTAGTTGGAAGTAACCGCACCTCTACGAAAAACTCGCCCTCTGTATACCTATTGATTTATATTGATTGTATTTTTGTATTTGTTCTAAATGTATTTCAATGTCAATTTGCTTGTAATCAATATAAAGTAAAGAATTTATAAAAAATAAGTAAAATTTCATACATAGGTACGTGGCCTGAGTTTTTAGCTTCAAAAACTGCGGTTTTAATTTATTGATAAATTATGTAAATCACTGCAAGGAATATTTGTAGTTATTTTTTTATCAACAGGTATTCAGAAATACAATTAAAAATATTAGATTAGCTTGCTTGCCGAAAACTTGACGAAAACCTACAAAGTAAAAAATTGAGTTTCGAAACTCAATTAATCAATGATAATAAATACAGAGATTCTGTATACAACATTTTCTGGGGTGAGTCAAGAGTTCATAAGCAATATTATAAGATTACAAAATTGAGTAAAAAACAACTATCAAATTCTACATGGATGGGGCAATGCACCATGATAACATAAAATTTGCACGATTAATTGAATAATCATATATTTTGTTTTTAAAAATAAATCACTAAAATATATCTTGAAAGATGTACATATAAAATATTAATTTTAATTAACACAAAAAACTGAAGAGACTGACCATGTGCCACAGAATAGACTGTATAGGGAAGTATGAAAACGAAAAAAAAACCCTCGCGTGACAGTTGATTTGAGTATTGAGGTCGGCGCGGCGGTACAAAACAATGAAAACGGTAAATAAATTCAACAACACACGTAGGTACAAAACAGGGAGAAGTAATAACGTGGAAATTCATATTATAATGTTTTGAAAGATATGTCAAAATTATTACAACCATAATATTATTTAGTACCACCTACATGCTACATACAACATTCCCTTGGTTTAGTTTAGAAGTTAGATGGTATAGTGATAATAATATTATATAACTAGTGTGTTAAAAAATACATTTTATATTAGGTACTATTCGTGTAGGTTAATGTGTTTATTGCTCACATCTCCCAATGTTTAGCACACCTTTATTTATGTAATTTTTTTTTTTTTAAAAAACACATAGGTATCTGGGTTTTGTTATAAACCCAAGTACAACCTTATACACCTTTCACACTAAGCTAAAAGCTTGTGCCGTGAAAGGGGAGTTTGCCGGCACCTGGGATCGAACCACGGCCCCCCTGTTCTGAAGGCCGAGACTCTACCTCCAGGCTACCGATGAATTGAAAATTTAATTGCAATTATATGGACATTAATAATGCGTCCTCCATTTCTTATTTGTTTTCGAGTGTCCTGCAAAAGGCACGTGTTAAATAACAGCAAAATATTACATAAAAGACATTCAACATCCCCCCCCCTTTTTTTCCTTTCCCCTTTATTTTTTTTTTATTTTAATTATTATTATTGATTTGTTTTTGTGCTAGTGTGATGATTGAGTGAGCGAGCGAGACTGTGTATAATGTAGGCATGTTGAGATGACCGGAATGTTAGGTACCTATCTTTTTAAAATTAATTGTGGCGCATGGTATTGGATGATAGCTGATCTCTGAATGATAAACCTGTTTTCTTACTTTATTTATGTAGTTATTGTCTGTTTTGTGCTTATATATTTATAAAATAAAAATAAAAATAAAAAAAAACATCTTTTTATTCAGCGATGAGGTATGTAACATATCCTGAACGTTTTTAACTTTTATTGGCACGTAGGACGACTTGTATGTTTATTACATGCGGTTAGCCTGCTGACCACCTCACTTGTGGGAAATGTAACCTTTTACATGGCAATCATAGTACATTTAGACCTTTCAGTAAATTTGAGTGCTGCCGGGTTCAATAGCTGGTAATAGTAGTAGAAGTGGTATAATACACGTTTAATTATATTTCGCGGGGTTTTATGATAACTTTTATTATGATTATTAAGTTTGTAGCGATGATAATGATATAATTCAATCGATCTATGCGAAACAGAAATAAGTCAATTAATTCGGGTAAACAAAACAAAAAGTCAAATAAACCAAACATCCATTTTATGCAAACTATAATAAAACTAATATTTTCTTCGCTATAATTTATTGAGATTTATTACAATATTTACAATTCCCGGGAAAACCCTCTAATTTTTATTTCCTGTTTCCCGGGAAAAAAACGAATCCTTCCCGGGAAAAAATACAAATTATTAGTCATGCAGATTGCCATACCGATACCGAAATCTTTGTTTAGTTAACTGTTATAGTCGTGATAAACTTGTAGAAGCTGACGAATATTTTGATATGAAAATATGAAAAATAATATTAATTACCAATATAAGTGTTATACTTTAAAAAAAAAAGCTAAATTATAGCTTCAATATATTCATTTTAAAATTTCCCGTTTCCCGGGAACAAAAATAATCCGGGAAAAGATACCCTCTAATTTACACATTGTCTGTGAAAAGAGGTGAATAGAGAGGGCTAAAGAAGGAAGGTAAAAAAACACACCTTTTTGCTGGGAGCTTCGAACGATAAATGCACAATATGGCGCTCATGAGGTTGTAGTGAGCAGGCAACACCTAATTAGTATTGTTGTGGTCAGCTTGGATGACGTCACTTATTTGATTGTGATAAAAATTATCACAATCCACCACCATTCTAGTTCTCCCTGCCTGGCTGACCACACATACGTTTTCATTCTCTTTATAAAATCTAGTGTAACATTATTCGTATTAGTAAAACTGTGTTTAATAATAAATTATCTTTCATAGTAATCGCGAGTTTCATTATACATTTGGTAAGTCACTTTCTAACCTTCTGATCTGGAGTAAATCTATAAATTCTTTGCAGTCTCTTATACTTGCCATCCCCATCAGGGATCTTCATATCACTCTACTACCCTAATTTCTACAAGGTCATGTTATGAGTAAAGGGTGCTTAATAAACTGTCCATATACATATTATTTAATTACGTTATAACATAATTGTGTCGTTCAATACACCTTTCATATAAGAACAACGACATCAAAGCTAAGAATGCAGGAAAATTTTCTCCATATGATAATATGTCTCACTGAATCACTTACCAGTGCCACTGAGAGACAACCAATCTGTTAGATAATAAAATCATTCATTGGTGCAAAATTGTCATTAACGGGGGACAGCTGTTCTTGTTTAAACTAAGAATATCAAATACATAATTAACTTTATTTTTACAAAAAGGTATAAATAATAATTATTAGGTACGTTTTATTCCACCTTTGGGTTCCGTGAGTAGCGTTTAAGAACGAAATGTGAATAATTATCTCATTCTACAAATGGAATAGCCAGCGAATCGTGGAGATACACAGATTTGACAGTGCTTTAGGCGTGATAAGCACATTAACGTGTTACAAAAATAATGATAATTATTTATTCCATCTTAAGGTTCCGGGAGTAGCTTTTAAGGACGAAGTATGAAGAATCTGCCACATGGCGCAACTGGAGTAGCCAACGAATCGTGGAGATACACAGAATTGACAATGTCATAGACACGATACGTTTGTTAGACTTGTTTGACTTTTGCTTTCGAACGACACAAATGTAAGTTTGTTGACAATAATGTTCATTTAATACATAGAAATAATAACAATAATATTACGATTCCATTAGGAGATAATGGAAAAATATGTTTCTGTGAAAATGGCCTGCGTAATGGCCATCGAGCATACATACTACCTCATACAAAAAACACTCAATGAATAACTGTAGGTATCAAGGAGTAAGAATAGCAAACATAACAAATAATTTACTTGAATTAAATTATTATGATTTTATTAAATACTTTTTTTTTTACCGTACATTGGTTAAAATATTTCAAATCAATACAAAGTTGGTATCATAAAAAGATTGGTTATAAAATTCAATGTAGTTATTTATAAACAGTTCTATTTCTAAAAATAATGAAAGCAAATATAATTCAATCTTTCTATCTATACCCTAACGCTACGTCTCAGGTGGGTTAGGCAAAGAAAACGGAACGTCGTAATGATCTCTCCTTATACATGCTTCATTAGCTTCCTCCAAATTCATCAAATTTCCCATACATACACGCCGATTTCTCGCACATCAATCCACGTAGTTCTCAGAGGTCCACGTTTTCTCACACTACCTCTTTCAGGTAAATGCACCTTTTTCGTCATCCTTTCATCATCTATTCGCCCCACATGTCCAAACCATCGCAAGTTTATTAACACGCGTTCTATTCTTATTCTTCACTCTATCTCCAACGTTCACAAAATTATATTTGTATTGAATATTTAGTTAAACATATAATTTTTCATCTTACGCCTTATCTCCAATTTGTATATTAATACTACTAGTCATGTTCTCACAACTTCGGACCTGTTTTTTTAGTCCTTATTTTTCGAGTTAGTAATTTTACCTTTCAATCAAAAATTTTCACCCCGTCGCCAAATTTTCAAATTGGTTCAGGAATTTGAAATATTTCCGTTCTCTTCTACAGGAATCATAATAAAAATGTGCCTTTTTGTGACTAATCAGAATTTCGGGATCCTGCGTGCCATTTGTTTTATTTATATATTATTATTTTATTCTTTGTTTTTGTTTAATGGATTAGTTGGAAGATATCGCGCTTCTGCGATAAACTCGCCTATTGCACAAAAGAATGTGTTCAGTAGTAATGATGTCATGTTTTATTCTATTGTAATCCGCCATTTGTACTACTTTAAAAATGTACAATAAGAGTATTTTATTTATTTATTTTATTATTATACAATTTTTGTGCAATAAAGATTTTTATTAATACTATAATGGTAAGAAACGGAACTATACAAAGTAACAAGTGTTCATATTATTTGTCCAAGAAAAGGCTATTCGGTACTTTTGAATATTATTTACAAAATAATAACACATCCATACATTTAGATGGGTTACAAAGCACCATAATAGTAACATTGTTTAAACGGAACATTAACCTCAAAGACAATCTCAATAATAATAATTATATTCAGTCATCACCCAACAAGCACAAAAGTCGTGTTAGATAAAATTATATGATACCTAAATCATATAATCATTGAATAATAGTTTGAAAATTGACCAACAGTTAAATAAATGTCACATAAGAAACCTTTTAGTTTATTCGGCCAATATATTGTATAATAAATCATTAAAACACGTATATGATTCCCTTATAAAGCGAGACTTATAGCTTGGCTTGAATAACGTTTGTACAACTGTTTCTCGATTTTTATACGTTATTCAACAAATATGTCATATAGTTAGGCGTTAAAACGTGTATAGGACTACATTATAAGACAGGTCTTGTAAATGGTTTCAAGTGATGTTTTATAACTTATTAATCAATTTTTATACGATGTTCAAACAAACTGGCGTATAGTCAGCCGTACAAACATTTATATGACAAATAAATGTATTCATCATGACCATTGGTGATTTTATGGTATTTAAGAGATGAGATTACAACCAAAATATCTACAAGTCATTTTAAAGTTTTTTCTAACATCTAAACCGTCTTGAATCGTATTGATTTGTGATGTGTATGGTGCGATTATTTATTTATCCATATTGTCGAAATTTTTCATCTACATAATTCGAGATGGATAGACGCGAATGGAGAAGTTTAAAGTGTTCAGGAAATTTCAAAAGAATAAAGAGACGTATATACAATAACATGGTACAATGTAAGACATCAAATCTGTGCCTCTCGAACCAGTACGAAAAGGTGAGTTTACTCAGGGTCGCAGTCAGGTCCAATTTTTTTTTTTATATTTAAGAAGTTTTATTTCCGATATGATTTTTTTTTATAAACGTTCACTACGCTAGCTTTTTACGGTTTTTCGTTATCTTTTTTAACATGTATAGATATTATTTATGCTTTAACTACAGGGATATCGTTGTATTTCATGGATGCATTAGAATTTTAAAGAGATTTAAATTTCATAATTCTTGACTATATATTCTTCTTTGCTAAATGTAATTTTGATATATTTACACTGTTAACATTTTTTTTATTAATTTAAGGAAATGACATTGAAAGATACTGAAGATGTATCAGATAAACAAGAGATGAATGAAATCAAAGAAGTCTCAGCGGAACATTTAACAAACGAGAAAAATATTCAGAGGAAAAATGAATCACTTCCATTACAATTAAAGGAAGACCTTAAGATGTGGTCGTTACAAAATAAAATCAGTCACATAGCAACAAACAGTTTATTGCAAATTTTGAATGAACATTTGCCATACTATATTTTGCCGAATGACGCTCGAACATTATTAAGGACTAAAAGGGAAAGCATTGATCTTCAATCCATGAGTGAGGGAGAATATTGGCACAATGGCCTCAAAAAATCATTGCAGCTATGCTCAAAAACGATGAGTTTACCCCAAACCATATCCCTTATTTTTAACATAGATGGATTACCAATCCACAAAAGCACAAAATATCAATTTTGGCCCATCTTGTGTAAAATATACGAGTGCATTGATATACCGCCTTTCATTATTGGCATCTATGCTGGCCACAAAAAACCTAATGATTTAAATTCATATCTAGGTAAATTTACGGAAGAACTTAAAGAATTAATTGAAAACGGTTTGGAATTGACACATCAAAATATTAATAATATTATAAATGTCCAAATCAGATGTTTTGTGTGTGATTCTCCAGCGCGAGCTTTTATCAAGGGAGTATGTAATTTTAACGGGAAACATGGATGTTTGAAATGCAACGTCATCGGTGAATATTCTCACCTATCACATACTGTCACGTTTAGATCAATCGGATCTTTAAAAAGAAACGACAGAGATTTTCGTTTGAAAAAGTACGGATCTCACCATAAATATGATTCTCCTCTGCTCCAGCTACCAATATTGATATGGTTGAAGATTTTCCTGTCTCAGATTCCTTGCACTTATTAGATCTAGGAATAGTAAAAAGATTATTGACCGGTTGGAAGGATGGTAATTTTAAAACTTACGTAACCAAATGGTGTTCTGACGACATTAATAAGGTTTCAATTTTTTTAAAAGATTGTCAAGTACCCAGTGAAATTCATCGTACAGTCCGGGGATTGGATGACTTAGCTTATTGGAAAGGAACAGAATATCGAACCTTCTTCTATTATTTGAGCATAATAATTCTAAAATATAATTTGAATGAAAATGCATATCATCATTTTTTGTGTTTGTTTTGTGCTATTACTATATGTTCATCGGAAAAATATTTTCATTTTCTTCCACTAGCTGAGAAATTACTTATTCACTTTGTCAGTAACTTCAAACATCATTATGGGGAAGACTATATGACTGCCAATGTCCATAATTTGCTGCACTTGGTTGACGAAGTTCGAAGATTTGGTAAATTGCAAGATTTTAATGCATATCCATTTGAGAACAAATTATTTACCATAAAAAAATTACTCAGACAAGGAAAGAATCCTCTTGCGCAAGCTGCCAAAAGACTTTTAGAAAATGAGGGCAATGAGTTCAAAAATGTGGAATCCAAAAACACATATCCATATCTAAAATACCTTAAAGGAAAAGATACAATAAGTGTTTTACATATGGACGGTTTTGTTCTTTCCAAGCAAAACAAAAATAAGTGGTTTCTTAGTGCTAAGAACGAGATAGTAGAAGAAGGAAATAATATCGCAATGAATGTAAATGAATTTGAAATTCATGGATCATCACTACAAAACACAGTTGATGTGTTTATTAATCCGGTGAAGTCATCATATTTCAATATTTATAAAGCTGCAAAAAATGCTAGAAAAATTGTCTCTGTTTGGAATGTGAGCGACATCAAGTGTAAATTTGTCAGTACTAGTTATAAAGATGAAATGTACTTCATACCATTACTGCATACTTTGAATGAATAAAAAAATCAAAAAGGTATGTAATAAAAAGAGGTCTTTTATTTTTGATTGGTCTTAGTAATCCACTCAATGTTTTATGGAAGAAAAAATAGTACTAAAATAAGTACATACTAAAGATAAACTTCTAAATGATTTTATTAAATATTTTATTAAATATATATTAAAAGAAAAACTTATTATAAAAGCACAACTGAGGGACTACGATCTCTTCTTCAGTGTCCGTTTTACTGCACATGAAAAAGATTTCTTCTTCTCCCGATTGAAAAGTCGGGAGGCCGAGTCTTTTAACAGTACACACCATCCGGAACCATGAGTCATTTGGCGACGTATCTTCCTGCTTCCGTAGTTTATCCGCTTTCTTTTTTGGCCAACACAGAATTCCATCTGATTCCCAGCTATGGGGAACTGTTGTTAGGGTCGGTTTCCCGCCTCTACCGTTTGCACAACTTTGTATGGCATGGTACCTACTAGAAAAATAAAAGAATAATAGCAATGTCAATAAAAAGATTGAATAACCTTAGTATTTTTTCCTACCCATTCTTGAGGCTTCGTCGGGCCATATTTTTGAGTAAATAGGTACTATCATTCAAATGTTCATACAAATAAAAAATACAAAGAGAGTATTCTAGATTAGTGATGTCAAAACCGGGTATTTGATACTACCGAGTACCGATCGGTACTTTTTGGAAATTATCCGGTACAAAGTAACGGCTTCTTTTACCCTCGGGTAGGTTAGGTAGTTTTGGATCCGAATACTAAAAGTAACGGGTATTTTTACCCGGATACTTTGAAAAGTACCGAATACATAAAGTAACGGATATAAAGTAACGGGTTATACCGACCTTGACATCACTATTCTAGATATAATTATAAGCCATATCGGTACGCTAATTCTCTCGTGCATGGCATTAACAGTATAAGTCAAAAAAAATCGATTTTTACTTTTTGATGGAATCTTGTAGTATATCTCAAACTACACATGTGTAATCGATAACAAAAGTCAAATTGTAATTATAAGACCTTAAAAACAATATTTGTATTTAATAGTATATCTTATTTATTTTCAAACTCGTATAGCATTAAAAGTATATGTCGACCTATACTCTTAGTGACCAATCATTATGGTTAATTTTCAACATTGTGAGTGGCATCAACAGTATAAGTCAACATGTACTATGAGCCGCGTGAATGTTTTTTTTTCTTACTAATTCACTTATACTGTTGGTATCACGTGTTGTCTCTCTTATTCTTTTGTTGGCTTTCTTCCTAGCCAGAAACTGCCAAGAAAAATTATTAGTTCAGGACAAAAAACACAAAATTCAAAGCTTTATCAAATGGGGCTTAAGGAATAGGACAAGGAGTTTGAAAATACTTTTGTTTCTTGAACCCAGGAGCAAGGAAGTATTTGTAGGTAACGGAACCCTATAATGTACCAGGTTGTTAATCAAAGTTGGGTAGAAGTTATTGATCGGGCATTCGAAAAAAAAATGATCAAGGTCCTCCTCCTTCAGGCGGTCGCATAGAGGAGAACCAATAACGTGGATTCGGTAGAGATGCGATCTGACAAAGCAATGAGCTAACTTCATTATACAGATCGTGGAGGTGTCAGCCTTACTCATTGAAATTTCCGAAAAACAAAAGTTTTGTGGACACATTGGGTTGGATTGAGGTATACTTTCTTCCTTTGAGTTGGCTGGTCTCTGACCACTCTGCCTGCCAGCACTGGATGAGATTTCGGCCGAATATCAAAGTGTAATCGGAGGCTGAGACAGTTTCCGATGGGTTAGGGAGGTTCGTTCCCAATTTGGCCAATAGATATACTGCCTCATTGCCCGGGATTCCACAGTTCGGGATCCAACCCAGTACCACCTCTCCACCCAAAATCTGAAGTTTATATAGGAGGTATCTAATATCTAAAGATAAAAGATCATCTGGTTGGGATAATGCTGGAGAGAGAACCGACTGGAGAGCGTTTTGAGAGTCGCTGAGGAGAGTTTTAACCCTGTAATGGCGTATGGTCAGAGCCCTTATAGCCTCTCTAATAACAAGACATTCCGCTGAGAAAACTGACGACTCGTCTCTGTGCCTGAACATTTTATTAGTGTTATATTAAAAAAAGAAGCCAGCCCCTGTACGCTCTTTGTCACTTTTCGAACTGTCTGTATAGATAGGTGCCAGTAGTGCACAATCGGAATCAAAAATCGATTTGAAAATATGAGGTGCGAATATGCCATTACTGACACCCAGGTTGAGAGCAACTTTCGGTTTAAAACTTAGTGTGGGAAATGACAAAGAGTATACAGTAAGAACTGTGTAGCTCTCCAACAAGGGAGTTTTAATTTTTCTATAGCTGGTAATAAGAGGTGGTGGATCTTTACCCCTCCATACCGGTAAATGAGTTACCAAGTATGAGAGGAGATGAAGTTTGAGAGACAGAGGGTAATTAATAAAACGCAAGATTTTGACTAAAAACCTGTAACACATAAGATGTCTGCGCAGTCCAAGTGGGGGATCTGCAGCCTCCACCTGTAATGCGTTGATAGGGGAGGATTACCCATAATTAACGGAAGAGACTGAGACCGGATCCGGTCTCAACAAGTTTTCTTGGAGGTTGTGGTTATTAAAAAGGATCCAAAGTCCAAATGGCTGCAGATAAATGCTGTATAAAAGATTTTCTGAGTCGCGGGGTGGCAACCTCACCAGACCCTGGAGACGGCTCTCATGATGTTGAGTCCGGTCTGATATTTGTGGTGTATGAGTTCAATGAATAAGGTCCATCAAAGACCAGTGACCAATGTGACCTCCAGGAATCTTATTTCGTTAAAAGAATTAATCAACCGTTGGTCAAATCAAAATTTCAGGTAGACTAGACGGAGTTTTCTGGAGAATACTATGCTTTTGCACTTCTGGAAGGAAGCATTAAGGCCATGTTCCGACAACAACTCTGATTGCAAGGAAACCTGGAAGTTGTCCATGGATTTATCGGAGCAATATACGAACAAATCATCCGCAGATTTCAAATTTTGGACATCCGTAGATACTGACTGATAGACATCATGCGTGTACAAGTTGAATAGAATGGGTGAGAACACTGAGCCTTGCGGCAATCACCTGTGAATGGTCTTTCTAATAGGAGGGTGATTGCGGGTTTGGTTCACGTCCGGATAGAGTAGAAGGAATGTCCAATTGATCAAGCTTTGCACATAGTATAAAAAAAATAACATTATCGAAAGCACTATTGATGTCCAAGCAAACACCTTCCAAGAGCTTTCTCCTCGATAACGAAACGTGAACATCTGTGACCAAAATAGTTACGCTGTCCAGAGTGTCCTGTTGAGGCCTGAGTCAACACACATTTTCACGTTACGTTTTCGTTCCGTTAGCGTTTGAATTTCAGACGACGTTGTAAGCAAGTGTCAATTTCGTTGCTTAGATACACAATAGTTACGAAAATTGACACTTTGGCGCAACGTCCTCTGCATTTGAACGTTAACGGAACGAAACCGTAACGCTAAAATGTGTGTTTGACTCAGGCCTCTGGACTCCCATTCTCTTCCTGAAATTGGATAACCAAGATGGCTGCTTTCTGTTACCTTCTATGAATCAATCTAGTCGATTTTTCACCATGTGTTCTGTATTTTTGGCTATTGCTGAGGAGAGTGCAATTGGTCGATATGATTGGCCCTGGTTTGGGTCAGTCTCTGCTTTCAAGATTGGAACAATGATCTGAGTTTTCCTCGAGCAAGGTATATTGCCTATGATGAAAATATTTTTAATAATGTTAAGTAAATATTCTAGAGAAACTCGTTGTATAAGGCTATACGTTATTCCATCGATTCCTGGGCATGTATCTGTAACGCAGTTCAGGAACAGCTTTAGTTCCTTGCCATTACACTTTTTGTCAATTTCTCCAAGAGGAAAGTGGGAATAGGATTGAGAAATTTCATTATGTTTTGGCACTGAAGGGGGGCAAGTCTGTCTGCAAATTTAAGGATCCATTTGTCTGAGGATGGATGAAGTTTAGGAGAGCTGCAACCCTGGAAGATGGTACCATCAGTTGGGAGATAAAATATGAAAATAGTTTCCTAAACACTCACAGTGGATAATGAGAAACCACCATGGAAACTTGCAATCTATACCATTACAAAGCGAAGTACCTATGTTTTTTAGTCTTCCAAAGAAGTTAGTGTCTGTTTTTATGAAATTGGATGATTTTTAATATAATTTTTAGAGCTGGCCTATGATAAAGTTGCATTTAGTAGTATACGTCACAAACAAAATACCAACACAACTGACATCAACAGTATATGTAAGAATCTAACAGTATATGTCACCGAAACCAGATACCAACACAACTGACATCAACAGTATATGTAGGAATCTAATAGTATATGTCATTTTTATATCAGAATCTATGAGTACAAGTCAATTTAATCCTTTATTTAAGTTATTTTTAAACTTTTGTATATACAGTAACAACATAATACACATTTTACATTGAAATTGTAAATTTCACGTCTTTATATCAATATTTGACTTCAGAAGCTTATTTTAAAAACTTTAAAATGCTCTCCTGTAAAATGTTGAAATTTGACTTATACTGTTAATGCCATGCACGAGAGAATTATAAGACAGATGGGAAAATTATATTTTATAGGTACATTTACAAAATAAACTGCGACTGAAAACGGCCCTGAGCTCTTAAGACAAAACGAAATGGTGGATGCAGAATAGTGGTCTTATAAATGTAACAAATATTGCAAAATCATTGCTTATGTTACTTATGATTGTGTAAATGACAAAAAACGTCATGTAAAAGATAAAAAACAACTTAAAATGGCGATCTTTAATGATCTCATTAAAATTAGACCAAATATTTAAATAAACATCTTTTTTGACACAAATATTTCGAGAAGCGCACTAAAAATTTACAAATATCGAATATAGTATTGAATAGTAAAATTTAATTACCAATGATTTTACACACGCACAACAAAACACAAGGCGACAAATGAGCCACAATTATTAATAAAAATGTATTTGGAATCTTACCTTTTATAATATCTTGATAACATAATTTTATTTATTTTTTATTCACTCTCACCAGCACTCACTCACGCGCGATGTTTTGACGTATTGTTTCCCGCTTATACTTTGACAGCCATCCTATAGAAGCTGTTTAATTGTCAAAAAGACACAGTGTATGATTCATAGACTAATTATGGCGTGTAAACATCATATAATTGGCATATAAATAATTATATGTTGAGTATATCGCAATATATCTTAATAATGTTATATATTATACTAAAACTCTTATTATTGTAATACCGATGACCTTTATTGAATCATTATGCAATCTTTTAGACATATTTTGTCTTCTACACGACGACTACTTCAACATAAAAGTCGCATAAAACGGGCCTATTCCGGATATATTAAGGTGATATAGAACATATCTCCGATGTTGTTCGGACTGTTCATAATGTTTATAAGATAATTTTGTGTTTGTTGGGCATTGTTGTTACGTTGGCGTCGTCAGGAGTAAATCCCGTGACGCCAGAGGATTATCCCGCAAACACCGAACGAACGAACCAACGAGCGAGGGAGGGATGGAATGAGTGAATGAATGACGGGAGTGAAAATGTTGTATAGGAATGTTTAATTAGAGTCAAACACATTGTATTACATACGATGTGCGACTGCACTACACTATAGATTCTCAACCTTTTTAACCACAAGGTACCTCCTTACACAAAATTCACTTTTTGAACATTATTTTGAACAAAATTTTCACTCACGCAGATGTGAAAATATTTTTTACAGGTGGGAATTTTTTATTTGATTTTATTATACCTATACTCTTTTTGTGCAATAAAGATTATTATTATTTTTGACCCGGGACTAAGAGAACAGATGTCCTAGATTGACGTGCTTTGATCACGTGGTTCAAATCATCAAAGACGGTCGCTTGTTGAGCAAAGATTTCGGCGTGCGCGTATGAGAAATTGCATAAATGTGGAAGAAGCGAAATAAGTGTGTAAGGATAGAGCAATAAGGCATTCCGTTCTCTCTGCCTACCCAACTTGGGATACGGTGTGTGAGAGTAAAGATAGATATAGATAAATATAACTTAATTCAACCATTTTATAATAATATATTGTTGATTTTTGGCACTGTGTAGTGACCGTTTTTATAACCAATGAAAAGTCGTCTCAGTGCGATGGCTTTGTTTGGTTCCATGCTGCCAAATTAGTAACACTCGGTACGGTTTTTAACTATGTATACCAAAGGGAGTTTTCGCTGCTCTGTTTTGAGAAACCAAAGGAGTAAAAAAACAAGTCAGTTGTTGGGCAAGGAATCAGAATTTTAGTAGAACCTTAGTTTCACTAACAATGTTTCTCTAAAATTTTGAGTACAGCAGATTGAGATCCACTGCTATAGTGGTACACTGGCTAGGGGTAGGCACCAGAGCTTGACCCTGGGGAGGGTAACGGCGGAGTAAATGCGGATGGGGTAATGAAAGCAGTGGTGTAAATTAAATTTTCACAAAAAATATTATAACTAAAAATACTGTTTTATCCACATTCAATTTACTTCATTTTATAATGTTCATTTAATAATGAAACTAACACAAAGTCACACTTTGAAACACATTGTCTAAAAATTTACACGTTATTTTATACTGCCCAATATATTTTATCGTCTGCACACAACATGCGTACTGGTATTACGAATAGATATATAGGAATAGATTTTAAATATCTGATATTAGCATTAAGGTCTACAAATATTAAATTTCTATCGCTTGAAATATGAGGTAATTAGCAACTATGAGACAGTCGAATGATGTTTGAACACTCCATTAAGAAATATAACTTCATTAACTAACAAAAGGTTGATTACATTGGTAACATACATATTATTTGTCAAATGTTTTTTTTATATATTCTTCACAAAACGACAAAACAAATCTTACAAAACTTAAACTAACATACAAAAGTATTATTGAATAATTTAAAAAAGATATTATACATAAAAAAAAACTTTAATAAATTAATCCGAATTGACGACAAACTCGTCTATTCACTGTGATAAACCTATTGTGCCAATAACAATCGTTTTTCGAATTGTCTGTTTTTTGGACAATCAAAATTGTATCCAAGCTACGTCACTGTCCGCTGAATCTCGTATAGTACAAATGCAATACAGCGTACATAATACTATCTTGACTATTTATTAGATATACACCCATTATAATGTCCGATGTCTCTAGGGTGAGAAAACGAACATAATCACACCACTGACACTGAACGTTTCCCCCATCCCTAGTACCTACCGATGTGCACTCAATATCTGATAGTTGCACATGTAGTACAATATTTGCATACAAGTGCAATCAATCTCTATATTATCAATACAGAGTTGAGCACTTTTAATCGTTTATCTGTTAACGATAAAATTGATTTCGTTAAACGTAAATTTCGTTACTTTTTGGATAAAATACAAGAGTTAATTACATAGATCCAACCAGAGAAAGAACCCAGCAATTCAAAAAACATAATTAAAAAGGTAACGACAGCAACGGAAGCCATTTTTTTAAAATTAAGTCTATCAATCACGACATTTTTTACAAGTGGAGAAGCCAGCGAAATAACTGCATATTTAGTCCGTCAACGTTTTATTATATTATTTTAAAAGTTACTAGATCTCGGTTGATGTGACCTAACGATCTTTGTCTTGGTCATCCTAACGGTCTTCTGACTTCGGGTATACCCTGCAGAATACCGTTAGTCGCCCTTTCTTCTTCGGATCAAACTAATTTATAACATCTTTTATTTTATTCTTTACCGTACAATGCTTTCAATATTAAATATCAGTTACACAATTCAATGGTCAAAAGGCGAGGCTAGAATCATAGAATTGAAATATCTTTCATCCAGCCAGAAATAATCAATGATAAACGATTTAACGAGTTAACGCTTAGCTATGTCAATTAACGAAAAAGAAAATCGCAAGTCGAAACTAATATTAAATCTACTGCGTCAGGCAACGGGGATTAAGATTTTGGAGCAATGTGGGGATTTGAATAATAAAGCCATCTTATTAAATACATTTCAGTAACTAACCCAACTGTTACCAGATTGAAAGCGTTCTATATAAATGCACATATCTATATTATTTAATAAAATATCTATACCATCACGTAGCCAATAAACGAACAGTCGACAGAAGCAACCGTTTTTTGGAATCTCATATTTCAGATCTCGAATGGGTCTATTTTTAAGTATTTCAATAAATAATCAGATTCGAATTTATTTTTTCTAAATGGCACTCCTTCACTATTTGCGGAATACGTACATAAAGTTTGAAGTAGTTGGCAAACTCACCTTCCTATTATAATATATGATCGTAGTACGTACAACAGGAACAATATGATTATTTTGTTTGCCTGTCTAACGGTCCATAAACTCGTGTGTTTGTTCAGTATTATGAATAATAATAATAATACTAATTCCAACTTCAAATAGACGAATTCAAAATAGCAGAACTCCAGCAAAGTAAACTTAATTCCTCCTGATAAAACACAAAGTAAGTATATGTTATGTATTAAGATGTAATATCTACATAGCAATTTCTCTGCGGAGTTCCCGGAAAAGAATATTATTTCCATTCTTTTCCGTAAGTCTTCGTGCAGGTATTCATCCTACTGTAAAAGACAGACATTCGTAATACAATATGGCTAAGACATTCAACATCTTTAATCAAAGATGAGGTATAAATAATAATAATTTAAAAAAAATAGAGAGTTTTCAGATTTGCAGGAAGAATATGGAATATGAAATATGAAAATGGTTACAATGGTAGGTAGGTAGGTACTACCGATTGCTATTTCAAATACGGGAATTATACTTCACTATTCTTTAAATAATTTAAATATTTTGGAACTACTACAAACAACATTATATCGCTTGATATTTTCAATGCAATTCTTATTACTTGCAGAATAGTAAGATTTTTTTTACAAACAAACGATGCTTAACATACATGACACAGACATAGGTTTAACTGACACAGATTGACGAACTAACACAAAAATTAGTGACACTGACATAGAAACAGGTTATGCTAGACACATGTGAAATCCCTGAGGAATTCAAAGCAACATATCAAAAATAGTAAAATCTTTATTACAACAAAACAAAAATAACAAATACATGGTGCAGTGTAACAAATTTCGCGCCGATACGCAACCAATTCTGCTTCAAGCTTCGCTGCGGAGCAGGCAAAAAGGACCAACGTCACATAGTCCAGAGGCCTGAGTCAATAACACACTTTCACGTCACGTTCCCGCTCCGTTAACGTTCGAGTATAGACTAAGTTGCAAGCAAGTGTCAATTTCGTTGGTAAGATACACAATAGTTCCGAAAATTAACACTTTGGCGCAACATCGTCTGCACCCGAACGCTAACGGAGCGGGAACGTGACGCGAAAGTGTTTTGTTGACTCAGGCCTCTGTCCTTGCAAACGCTTTTTTATTAATCACATTCATGCGATTCTTCATTCGCGTTCTTCTATTTCGTATCCACTGTACAGTTCCATAACTCAACAAGTCGAAATATCTTATATTTGAAAAATTGCCATTTTTATAATTTTGGTATTTTTAAATTATGCTTTATAACAATAATAATAATAATGCCTTGTACCCGTTGCCGGGTATTATTGAGAGACTGAATTTAATCGAGCATCCTGCCGACGGTGCCATCTAAGGTGACTGTGAAGGCCGATTCTGGACAGGCACACTTTGCTCAGTCAACGCTCAAGATGACTGGGAGAAGATGGCAGGTGACCGCACGAAATGGCGGAAAACCATTTATGACTATAGCGGCCCGCAAAATCGAACAACTCGCAGACCCATCATAAACGAAGAGCAGCCTTGTCCCGAATTATGCTTTAAAAACACAACAGAAAGTGAAATAACATAGATACTGTATAATATTCGCACTGTTAGAGGCACTATGTCGTCTTAGTTCCGTTCAATAGATAAACGATTCTTAATATTTATTTGTGGAATTGATGATTGATTGATGTGTGCGTGTGTGTTTGTATTTTTCATATTAATGAATAAATATTTAGATAATGTAAATTAATTGTGACGCACGGTTTTTGGATGATGACTGAGTGAAATGTTACATTTTTTTTTCTACCTTGTACATTATATATTTTATTTTTATTTTATTTTCACAATATTTAGAATCAAACAGTCGTTACAAAATATGTTGACAATTAATACATTTAACATGTAGACCAGCGAAGATTCCACTCTTACCAGAAATGTATGTCTTGAGGAAAAAAAAGTAAAAGTTAAAATTCTCTAAAAAAGTCAAAGTAAATTTAAATTTTAAAACAACGATAGTACAATACTTAAAACAATACAAAAGCATAAATATAAAAGCAAAAAATCCTAAAATACTAGAAATCAGTCCTTCAGTCACATTAGTCCTTAGATAGAAAGTAAAGTTAAAATTTTCTGAAAAAGTCAAAGTAAATCCAAAAATATAAAATCCAAAATCCCAAAATACCAGAAATCAAAACAAAACAAATAAACAAAATCACCCATCCAGTATGAGCTACAAAGCCCAATCAAATACACAGCCAATATCCAATGTCCCAAGGATGCTATGATTGAGAGAGCCATGCATTCAAGCAAGCTCATCCATCCATATATAGTTGTTGTCTGTTGTGTGTTTTCAAGAAATAAATAAATAAATTAAAAATAGGTACATTCATTTTTTTCATTAACTTAATATTTAATATATAGAAGCGTGTATTTTTATTAATGATGAAAATTTTCCGCCCTGAAGGGTCTTGCTATGTGATCCTCGGACGGCCATGTCTCCGTGTATCATTCCCCTCAGCCATATATTACATATTTCCTTAGTCATTTTGTTCTCGTTCGGTCTTGTTTTGTCAAGAATGCGAACTAACCTAATTAATAAATGCCTTGAAGTTGTGGTTTTGAATATCATGCGTTTGATTTATTGTAGATAGGGGGTGCGAAATGGATGATCAAACATGAGATATCTCTTACAATCGACAGATGTTCAATATTAGAAATAATAATATGTACCAAATACAATTCGCATGGGGGTGGACACTGAATACTCAGATATCACATAGGGTCGAATACCTGAGACATACATACACATATAATAATAATAATAAGTATGTAGGTATATATACCTAAATTTCTCAAATTTGTTCAATGGTATGTTCCAACTGATATAATTATGGTTGTTAATAATGATGCAAATATTTAAATGTAAATCCCGTGGAGCTCCCGGTAAAAATTGGTCTCCCAGTCTTCTCCGTAATTTTCGAATGTCCTGTAAAAAGCGGGTGTTCGAAAAAATGGTAGACATTTTACATCTTAAGTTTCTTTGGTTTGCCACCCATCCTGAATGCCTTGATTTCATATTGGCAAGGAAAGGACATTTTGCATGTTTACTACATGCAGCTGGTCTGCTGGTTACCCCACTTGTGGGATATGACGTGATGGAATAGTAGTAGTATTTAAATTTAGTTTCATATTTTACTAAGTTCTGAAAGCCTGATTTGGCTGATAAACAAGGCGATGTTCGTTGTCATCATTGGAAGAAATCGCATATAATAAGACCGCCTTTTTAATATCGTATTATGCTTCTATTCCATTCTTATTTAAATAAAAAAAAAACAACTTTTTTGTTCTACAATACGACTGTTACCATTTTAAATAAATAAATAAAAAAATCATTAAGTTATAAAAAATCACTCGCACAGAAAAAAGACGTGTCGAAAAAACAAATGTAAATAGGTTATTCTTTATAAATAATTTTCCAATAAAAACGTAAAAATTACAACAATAAAACGTAGATATTTTACAAAATTGACCGAAACTTGCGCTTCGAGAATGTTATATAGATATATTTACATATTTAACACAATCGTACCTAAGCATTGTATATAACCAGTCTTATATAGCTAAAAACAAATTATATAATATGTTATAAAAACGAATACCGTTTTATGAAAAGTTTTTTACTGCGGAAAACATAGACGATATTCGAATAAAGAATCAAAGAAAAAAAACTATTAAGATAAAATCAATAAAAACAATAAAATAACAATGAAAAATTTAACAAAGAATTCAAGAATATTATCAAAACATACACGTACCCAACAATGAAAGAGAAAAAAAAGAGTTAGTAATGTAATGTAAAAGGAAAATTTGCCAACTAAATTAGGATACAAGAGAATATTACAAAAACAAGAAAAGCTATAATAGGAAAACAACACACGACAAAAAGTTTTGTTTTGCGAAGGAAATGAGGAAATTACTCAAGGTAATTGAAATGAAATAAATTGTTTCAAACTAATCAATTGACATATTTAGAACAAAGCTTTCAATTTATTTGTAAAATGTTGTATTATGAAATTTTAAAACGATGGATTATGGCGACAAAATACAAAAAATGTATCAATATAAAGGATTTTTGCACCTTGATACTACCTCTAGTGATCTTTATACATTGAGGCTTCTAGGATTACTGATCAATCCTTGCAACATAAGTAGGTATTATATGTTTGATACCTGCTCTTGCCAACTTCTGGTGCGTCGGCCCTCTATCCTACTGCTTTCTCCAGCAACTTCTTAGTGAAAGCCTTTTTTCTATCACGAGAATCGAATAGGACTCGTTTTTAAACACAGTGTTTTTGAACACCTTAAAAATGTTGCACTAATTTACAGCCAAGTAACTATGAAACATTTCTAGTTAAATCATGTTGCAAGCATGATCTAGTTGCCGCCTATAAAAACTAGATATCACCATTTTAAATGAACGAAAATCGAAACGTGTTCTGGAAAATTCGGTACCGGCTGGTTGAAATGGGTATTGGCTGTAACAGGACAACATAATCCTGAATGGATGATATGAGTGCGCAGTTATTCGCTAATGAAAACGTGTCACATGGTTTATTCAACGACAATATCTCTATTTGTACGGATCATTGAGCAGGTAGGCAATACATAGTATGGAGTTCAATACATTGGCGGATGTTGTAGATGGATTTAGATAGCGATCATACATCACGCTAATGGATACACATCTATACTTGATTTATTAGCACACCCCGAACATATTTTAGTACACGCCAATAATTGATCCAAGTACAAAATTATAAGGGTCTCTATCACCAGGTATTCAGGCAAATTCAAAAGCTTATAAGGTATAATATGATAGGATAACATTTTATACCAACCATGCTTTGTATACAACAACTACTAAACCAACTAGAACTTATTTCGCTCTTGAATGTTCCTCTCGAAGGCGTATGCATATAAAAAAGCTGTGCCAATTAAGGCATCTCCTGTCGATAAAAAATCCTTACCCCATTCGTCTCACCAACACCAGTTCCAAAACTTTCCAACATATTTGATCAACGTTTTGCTAATTAATAAGACGGTGTAATATCGTTGTCATAGTAAAAGTTTTACTGCGAAAGATGGTCGTTTCAGTTGTTTCAAACTATCGCCCGCTTTTCTAATCTATCTATCTACTCCGAACGAAGTTACCAGTGAACATATTGTAAAATGTACGAATTTATTATAGACGTCGATACACTAAGGGTATTTCCCAGTATCTATATGTGGCGACTCTATTTACTAACACCGAGATCAAACAATAATTAACACGTAGATAGGTACGAGTACATTGCGTCTATTTCAAATCACTATAGGTATAGGGATAATTATATTGCATTGTATCCTTAATACTCAGGTGAATTCAATCACTCAGATTTACGGACGACATGTTATCGTATAAACATTTTGTATCGGGAGAACATAACAAATGGAGGGTAGATACAATGTGTCCAGACTCCAGAGGGATGTTGCATGCACATTGCACAATGTACCTATAATTACGAATAAACATTTTAGTGTATCCACGTGATAATGGTTATCAGCTTCAAACATATTATTAACCAGACAGACGACAAGAGAACCAATGCCCTCTATGAGAGCTCAGACATTTAATTGAAAATCGTAGTGTAAAAAAACATGTTTTTTCATTTTATTTAAATCCAATACGGAATTCCACTAATTGTGCATTGAGTACAGAATAATATGTTCCTGAATAATAAAATTGTACGAATTTTATTTTCTGAGAGAGATATTCAAAATGATACAAAAAAAACATTCTTCAAAGAAAAATGTGATATTAAAATTTCTCCACCAAAAACCTATTCTGAGAATAAAAAATACATTCAGGAATTTGCGAGATCAAATTTTAAAATTAAATCAATACATTATTTAAGCGAAGTCAATACATTCTGAGCGGGTTCAAAGCTAGCTCTGCCCACAAGGGTTATAAGGTCTCTGACGAGATTTATAGATGTATTGTTCCTATATCGATTATTCGAATAATTAATCAGATTACGGAAGACATGTCGCCTTCGCTAGACCAACGTCACACTACTATGATGGATGATACGTTACAACATCTGCTCAATACAGTTGCCGGAGAAAAATTAAAATGCGTCCAATAAAAACGTATTCAAGATCGTTAACAAAAGTTAACAAATCTCCAATTTCAGAAAGTGGGGAACAAGGTTGATACCAAGTTCACAAATTTAATATTTGTAACAAATACTAATCTTATTTTAACAAAAATATTGCCTTCATAATGTCAAATACCTAATTAAGGAAAAAATTAAAAATAATCAATATATCTATAATATCACGGCTTATTTTACAAGTGGGGCAACTAGAGGACCCAGTGAACAAATTATCTTCATGTAATGGGTATTCAATTCGTTCTCTACGTGTCAATATGTTGAAATGTTGAAATATCTTTATTTTCTCGGATATTTCAGGAGTCAAAGGACTCCTATTTATCCGTTTAGGTGAATTTTTTTTTAATATTTGGACTCTCTCTATTCTAATACAACTACGTGTCAATAAAAGTAAATACATTCAGGATGGGTAGTATACTGATCCATGGCCTAAAATCAAGTCTTTCAACATACAATTTTTATCTTGATAGTCGCCAGCTTCTTCTTGGGCAGCCTACCGTTCTTTTGCCTTTATTTTACAATACATAACAATACAATACACAACAAAATGACCGCCACGAAATCAAAATGGTGGCCAACCGTGTGTAGAGAAAATTTAATACGCGATACTGACAAGATGTGTACTTTCGTAAAATTATCTTACGATAAGTGATGTACACAATCGTATACATATAAAGGATTAAAGAAGATTATATTAATATATATTGAGGAATTGAGGCAGGTAGGTACTAGCTAACCTATTTGAAGAAGCTCACGAAATCAATTTTGTGGAAATGGATTATCGCTTTTAATCCACTCAACTTTTGTGGGTTCTGAACACAATAGTTATAGCACACGTGAGAAGCAAGGAAAGGGGAGAAAAGGGAATAATATATTGAGAGTTCTTAGTATGGAAGGTAAATTAAAGTATGTCGATATTTAAGCAAATTGAAATACGGACAGAATAATGTGGAAGTTCTTATACGCCATCGGAAAAGGTATATTAATCTATGAAGGAAGAATTTTTTCTTCTTCTTCAAGTGCCCTGTCGGGTCCCCCCAAAGTTGGCGATCACGTCGGCGAACTCTTAAAGAATATTTTATCAAAAATAAATAATGTGTGTTCACAAATTCATGGTAGGTACATAGGAATAATTAAATTAAAAAAAAACTTATTAACTCGCGATTATAAAAAAATAAAAAATATACATAAGCCCTTTTAGCAACTTTTGAATTTTGTAATCGTGTATATATGGTATTTGAACAAAAAAAATATGAAATTCAGTGTTTGAAGGAAAGACTACATAGCTAGGTGTGTGAATATAGAAATTTCAAATTACGTTATCCGTCACCCCGTGAAGAATAAGTCTCCAAATCTTTTCTGAAAAATTTCAAGGGCACCAGATGTTTGTAAAACCTCACGTGTAAGAATTGAAATTGAATTTGAAATGTAATAGACACGGAAAGGAAAATCTGTATGCTCATTAAATAAAGTTAGTCCGCTAGTTACCCCACTTGTGGTTAATGCTGTGACGGTGACGGTAATGTTGCTTTGTCATTATATTAATGTATGTATACCCATGTTTATTTTCGTGTGATTGTTAAAATTCATTTCTGTGTATTCTTCTATAGAAATAGAAAAAATAGTACCTATTATAAATCCGTTATGTATATTATTATTATTAGCTAAAGGCAACAAAATGATTCCTGCAAGGATAATTACAGCTGAAGACCAATGCGAACCCAGAAGATAATACTATGATGAACTACATAGACATACAGATTACGTAACTTCAATATAGGTATTTAAAAAAAATATAGGTATGAATTCTACGTATGGAAGATATTATTATTTCTTGCCAGATTATTCAATATTTGAACAGCCCTTCCTACAGAGGACTCCGCAAATGTATTTACTCTACTTTATAATAAAAAATAAAGATCATAATTATCTTATATAAAAGAAAAAACTTAAAAATGAAACTCATTCCACCTATTTATGGCGTATTTACGAGTGTCTCAAACAGATGAGCTAAGGTAGGTACAACAAGATAGTTCTCTAGAAGTTTACGATACAAGAAAGTTAAAGAACATCTTCAAAGTAACCGGGTAATTACTAGGAATTGATTTCCTAAATAGAAAATTAAAAGGAAAAGGTACCTACCTACTAGGAAATAAAATGTAACTTTATAATATAATTTATCATGCAACATCAGAATACGTCCAAGAAGTTATTTGTATGTATATCCAAAAATAATAGAGTTATACCTATACGATAGATATCAATTCCTAAAGTTTTTTCACTTTGACATCGTGATGGCGGAAAAGGGAAAATGGTGAATAATGAAAGGTTATCAAACGAAATCGCTTTCTCGTTTTTTTTTTGAATTAATGACAACAGTTGTAATGAGGATGATATGCATAGACAATTCACACAGGTCGAGCTAGTCCCAAACAAAGATATGTAAAAATGATAAAGCGATATTCTTTGTGCATGCTGTAGTGGCAAATTCCAAGGTTTAGATCCGTTAAGCAAGTCACTGTAACTGTCGAATTTTAATTTTAGGTTTACTGGAAGACATTGCCTCAACGAAATATGTGCGCCTTCTATACAAATTTATTTAAGCAATAAGTGGTTATCATTATTATTTATTGAGATGAAGCAATATAAAGCAAGAAACAATAATTTTTAAATTTAAACGAGGCATTGATAGAAGCGAAAGACAATGGTGGAGTTCTGTGAAAAAAATATTTTTTGATATAATAAAAAATATCATATATTATAAAGTACCTATTTACCCAATGATTGGCGTTTTAATCGATGTACATATAGAAGAACTAAATAAATATTCATACTATGTATAATCCGTAACTCGACTTTTTAAAAAAATAGCTATCGATTTCGGCAAGCCTTTGCAGTCTACTGGCGAATCTATACTGAATGTATTGTTATGATTCGCACGTGGATGGCAAATGTTTGCCGAAATCGATAGCTGTTTCTAAAAAAAGCCAACAAACAGATAAGACATAGTATAAATATGATATTATACTTTAAATAACACACAGTTTACTTTTCACTAAGATTTATTCTAACCTCGAGCGCTTTCGTCAATGTTAATGAATTGACATTTTCAAGAGAACTCTTGAAAATGTCAATTCATTAACATTGACGAAAGCGCTCGAGGTTAGAATAAATCTTAGTGAAAAGTAAACTGTGTGTTATTTAAAGTATAATATCATCATAATGAATTTTCACTCTGTGAATGTACAAACTTTAGAGTTATTTAATAGTATAAATACTTTAAAAAATATATTCGCAACTGTTATAGAGTTAATCCTTCTAAAATAAGTGGAACAAAATAAAATATATTTAAAAAATATGAGATTCATGTTATTAAAATATTTATTTAACCAAACGATTTTCGGTACAGTATCGTACACAAGGAAAAGTAGAAACATGACAAATATGTAGATAAATAACTAAATAAGCAAACGTTGATACATAATATTTAATATATAAAAAATGATTGATGCGTCCCATTAAAGTGATGGAGTTGATAATTCGGGCCAATGATGACTCGAGGAAATAACTTTCAAATTACTTCGCCCCGAGGGATGATTGATAATAATTTGTACATATTACTATTATTCAAATATTGAAATATATTATACCTACGTGCTTCTATATAAATGTTCGCATTTCAGGACGTATTGTTGAATGTCTGATGAACAATAGAAGTACTGGGCTAGAGACCTAAAAGATTTAGCAGACCCCACACAAGATAGTTCGACGACATCAAGAAAAAATAGCTGTTAGTCATTTAAAAAAGATGCTGGCTGATACAACATGGTTAAGGAAGTCCAAACGAGATGCTTTTGTCCAATATCGAATACAACAAATAATTTGAAGTTATTGAATACATTTAACCGAAGAAGTTTAAACAGATGGGGCGTTGACAGAGTCCAATTTATGTTGTTGCTAGAGATCGAAAATAGTGGAAGAGTTTTGAGGAGGTTTATTTCCAGCAGTGGAGGGATGAAGCCAAGCAGTAAGTATGTACGGCCCAATACTTATTATTCACTAATTTCCTAAATATGTTCGGGTATAAACGCTAGTTGTTCATCAAATGCGAGCTCCAAAAGTTTTACAAAAACACAACACGTAAATATAAAGAATGTTCAGAATTGAAATAGAAAATTGAAAAGCGGAAACAGCGGCGTGACTTGCGTTTTGAATAATTATAACGGATCGTTATGACAGGATAATTATACAGAGTTAACATCAAACAAAGAAAGTAGATAATAGGGAATAATGTCAATCGATTAGTGATACCTAAGACATAGATATCTCCAGACGTGTCTCTGAGTTTACAATGACGATGACCAGACCATATATTTGAATAAAAAGTGGTTTAAATAATCTTCTTCTCCTTGGGCAATTATTAGTGGTGGGGTCTGCCTTTCTTGCTTTGTTTAGTTACTTGGTTCTGTCGAGTGCATCCTCATGGGAAACATCGCAGTTCTGTGCTTTGGTCTTCCTCTTGGTCTCTTGCCAGAAAAGTGTTTAAAATAATATTGTAATGAAAACCAAGAAATCAAACCCGAAGCATGAGAACGTTAGCATTGAGATGAAGGGATGAACTGGTGGAACAAATTTGTAAAAATTGGATGCAAACGATAAAATGGAGAGACATAAAGAGGGTCTTCTTCCAGAATCGGAGGTAATGGGTTGATAAAATAGATAAAAACGGTACGCAAATATTGATTTTAAGGGATTGAATTAACTTAATTTATTATAAGAACTTGAATAATATTATAATGTGCTAAAAGGGCAAACGATATCTTTCTCGAATTAATAAAAAATATATTTTTGTTTTAATTCTTAATTAAAAGTACATTTTAAAATGAGAGCTAGGTAGTCTATGCTCAGAAATATGCTCGAAACAAAGCGAATCGAGAACGTATGAGTGACAAGGTATGTTGTGCGTAGATTATTTACTTTCTGGAGATGTTACATGATTTCATGCAATAGCTTACCGATTTAAAGAAGATTCTGTTCGAGCAGTTATGAAAGAGTCTGCACAAAATAACTTGTATGTATCTGCCTTACCTGAAAAAAGGAAAATAACATCATTAAAACATGTTTCATAAAAAAATATTAATCAAAGTAATCAAGAGCCGGCAAACTCCCCTTTCACGATACAAGCTATTAGCTTACTGTGAAAGGTGTATAAGGTTGAATTTGGATTTACAACAAAACCCAGATATATCTTTTAAAAATGAAAAAAATTAGTACCGCGTTACCAGTCAATGATTTTGAAGTCGATAATAAAAAGATAGATTTATTGAATAAAAAAATTACACATCAGATAAACAAATAATAAACAGAATAATGTATATAGTTTCTAACCAATATAAAAGTAAGTACCTAATATTATTATGTAGTTGATACACAATCAGGGTTAGGTCTAATATAATATGGGGGTAAATAGATTGATACAAATTGAAAAATAACTACACTCAAACAATATTACATTTTAGTATTATTATTATTGTCACGGAAAAACAACTGTTGGAGAAAGGGTTTCCAGAAATAACAAGAGGATTGAAACTAAAAATATGTTTTTTCTACTAGGTATATATTGACTTTAATTGAGAGAGAATCAGCATCAAAAAGCATTTGTTTATAATTTCATTAATGCATTCTACTACCTTATTTGTTTATAACATTGTAAATTAATCAACAACTCTCTATCTGTCTACACCACCAAAATATTTCCTGCGAGTGGGGTAGCCAGTAGACCAACTGTATGTGATAAACATACAAGTCTAACCCCCTACGTCCCTATAAATTTAGATAGTAAAGATAGTCACTTTCCATCATTGAATATTTTTAACGACAGCGCCCACAACAAACCCAATTCAATAACTGCTTATACATATGTATCTCTTTGACGATGCATACATATACAAAGAGGATTTAATGTCAAATTGAAGCGAAAAATGCTAACCTAAAGGGAATTCGCAGCCAAAGATGAAAAACTTTAGTGCAATAAGCAAAGGGAAGAGATAGATATGTATTTTCTCCATGCAATACTTGTTTTTTTTTTTGTATGTTCTCATATATATTTTACTACAATGATTTATTAGTTATTTCTATCATAACTGTATAACATTTGTACATCAAGAGATTAATAAAGATAAATAAATACCGTTTGGTGCTTGAAGGGGATAGTTGGCTACAAAAGAAAATGCATTTTTTTCCATTCCATTCAAAATTTTCATAAGTTCTCCATATAGCATTTGCTGGTATGAGGAGAAAAAATCTGAATCAAAACTCATGAGTCGAATAAGTATAAATTTATTTTCGATTTCTGTCACTAGCCAAATAAAAAGAAACCCGCCGACCATTGCAGCAGCGCACCTGGATTTTTGACAATGACACTTTCAAGTAGGATATTCGTTTAGGACCAGCTGTGACGGTTAGCGAATCACATTAGGATACCGAATAAGAGTGGGACCCCTACTTATTTACTTCGCAAACTTTTAAATCTTAATGGACAATACATAACGATTTCTATTGATTTATTGAATATAGATACAGTGGGTAGAGTAAACAATAATTTTTAATTTTATTATTTGTGTATTTTTGTCAGCGGCACACCGCGTCAATGTGTAACAATGCGCGTCAAATCGTGGGGTAAACTGAATAGGAATGACGTGTCGAGTCCTAGAATAGAATAGTGTTCATATGATGTGGTAAATATTACATTCCTATATTCAACAAAATACATAATATAATAAAAACAATTACCTAATTCATTCCGGATAAATCTTGGATTTGGAATTCTCTGTGTACAACATTTTTTTTTTTTTAAATAAATTTATTTTATTCATAAATACACAGTATATATTGATATTACATTAATAAAACAATAAAACACACAGTAAAAATGCTCCCTCCATAAGCAACTAAATGCTTGTGCGGAGGGTCGGATTTCAATTATAACATTAACACACATAAAAGAATCAGCTAGAAATATTAATACACATATAAGAATTTGTTACAAATAGCAAACTTTCAGTTCTCATGTACTTTCATCAAACGTTCAACAAAATCTACCAGCACAATACAAAATTAAACCAATACACCAAACCTATTCACAACGTCTAAACAATATACAAATCAGTTGGATCAATTTTCCTCTCATCAACATTAAATAAGACGCCTTGTATGTACCCAAAGGATACTCGCACCAAACTTCTTACTTGAATTTTACACTTCTGTACTCTAATATTTCAATCTTGCTTTGCGGTACTTATACTCACTGCAACGAATTTGGCACGCATAAATATCAAATAGATCAAAATCACATTATAAATTAACCCCTCACAATATAAGATAATATGCTTGTGCAGATAGGTGGACTAGATTACCCACGGAAGGTTTCGAACCCCGGAACTATCGATTGAAAGTCCGAAATTCTCTTTTAGGCAACCGACTACCAGCATTAACCAGAGGCGGAACTAACCGCATTATATTAGTTATACCTACACTCATAGTTTCACAAATCACTTGTACCGGGTGGAATGCCTTAAATGAACAATAAAAATACATTCGTATTGAAAAAGTTCATTATTTCCAGAATTCGGTGAAGGAATTGAAGAAAACATACGACTTTTCAAACCCATCGCCAAATTTGCAATTTTATTCAGGAATTTGAGATATTTCACGATCTCGTCGTTTTTGTAAAACAATTTCAGACAATACCCAGCTATCCTTTTGCAAGCATGCGGTGTTTTTTTTTGCATATTTGAAAAGCACGCTACTGACATTAACTATATCGTATTTAACGATGAGATACGTCGCTTATTCTGCATAAGAGTTAAAGTTAACATAAGCGAAAGAATTGTTAAATAAACTGTTCACCAGCTCGACTCATAGTTATAAACATGATGTAGACCGAAAGAAAACTTGATAAACATGTCGAGCAATTCAGGCAACTAAATATTGCGTGTATGAGCGCCTAGTACAAGTACATACATGTATTAAGGTTTGTTCTATCGAGCAAAAGTGTAACACTAGGTCTTTAAAGTAAGCGAGATTACTATGCTAATCTAATCGACAAATGTCGCACGAAACATTCTCAACTGAAGCGTAAAGCAGCTGCAGGTCAAATACGAAACACCTAAAATATATTCACTATTTTTTTAATTGGCATTAAGAACTTCACTCAGCTTAATTTAAATTATTTTGAATATTCTCCACAATTGATTGTTTCTTCAACGTAATCAATACTTATTCTTATAAGATGTGAGGTTATGTGGCACTTGCATCATTTCATTTACATCTTCTATCAGATCTGTCAAATAGGACTGTGTGAATTTGTTCAGTACCTAGATATTTTGTAAGTCTCTGAATCCAAACTCCTGATAATTTCCCATTATGGCCGCGATACCGGCAAGGCCACACGTCGATATTAACGTCCGTAAAATTTAATACTTTTTTTGTAGTTTTCATTCACTAAACGAAATATTATATATATCAAAAGTTAAGTGTGAATCATTGTGATATTAAGTAACATTAATAGTTCTTGTAGTCTTTCTCTATAAGATACATTCCCGAATTTCTAAAAATTAATTAATTGTTTATTAACCAAGTGACAAGTTTGCGTAGTTCCGAACACTGGACAACAACACTACACGCACACATATATACAAACACGTGCATAGCGCTGCATACTATATTACTACTACCACCACATACTGTGCTGCGAGAATCTGTGTACAGTGACGTCATTTTCTAGTACCGGGTGGTTCAGAGGAAACACAAAAATATTTTTTTGTTCTCAACTTACTCAAATCATGAACATTTCCTCAGACACTGGTGAAGGAACCGGACTGGGAGGGTTGCCTCATATCTCTCCGGTAAATGCGGTAAATTCATATATAAATAACACAAGATCGAATGTTGACATAATTACAACAGTAATGTTGGCCGAAAACAGCCGGCTCAACAACGAGCTCAGGAGACAAATCGTAAGTGCCACTAATGGCATCCTGGCGGATATTGGGAACCTGACTGTTGTCACTTCAGTCGTGCAAGCTGAAAATATGCAGCTGCGGATGACAATATTGGATCTAACTAGACGTCTTGGAGGAAGCAGTTCAGAGAGTAAGGGACAACATGAAGATCCCGTTACTGTAGAAAAGCCTGAGGATCTGCAGCCTAATGCTTCTGTGCTGGGTATCCCGGGGGAAGAATCGCCGAGTTCCAGGGCTACCTACGCCCTGGTGGCCTCATCGCCAGTGCGGTTAACTCCTGGCATTTGTGAGGTAACTTCGATTCCATCTTCGGAGCAGTCGCCAGTCATTCGTCAGGTAACATCGATTCCATCTTCGGAGCAGTCGCCTGTGATTCCTGTTGTGGGATCAGGGTTGGATTCTGTACCGTCCAAGCCAACTCTGGGACAGCAATCTGTGATTCCTGATGTAAGGCAAAAGTTGAATTCTACACCCCCACCAGCTGTACCAACTGTAAATGTGATGCGTACCACCCAATTTGAAGCCGTTCGTCGTCCCCGGACCATTCTGAGGGGAAGAGGGACTCTGGACCCGGAACTCCGAACAGTGGAGCCGAAGAAGTATATACACATCTTTTCACTAGCGCCCTCAACAACTGAGGAAGATGTCAAGTCATACATGCAACGTAAGAATAACACTTTGGCGAATGAGATTGAAGTGGAAAAAATAGTGACGAAAGGACAACATGCATCCTTTAAGATCACTGTCCCTATCAGCTGTTTCGATGCGTGGATGGAACCGGAAATGTGGCCATGTCACGCTGCAATAAACGAATGGACATTTCGGAAGCCCTCCAGGATACAAACCACTACCACCAAGAGTAGTGTCAGCGACGGAATTGAAATGCCTATACGCAAATGTTAGAGGTTTAAATTCGAAAACGCACGATTTTTATTGCAATATCTTGGAACAAAATGCAAACTTGATAGCTTTGACGGAAACATGGTTGAAACCTGGGGTTATGAATGCCGAACTATTTGATGATCGCTACTCAGTGTTTCGAAAAGATCGTCCAACCAGAGGCGGAGGAGTAGCTTTAGCTGTATATTCTCCCAAAGTAAGGTCAGCTGAACGAATCTCAAAGCTCGAAACGGAGGGTGAAGATCTTTGGGTGAGGCTGATTTTAGACTGCACTACTTTATACATTTGTGTTGTATATTTTCCCCCGAGATCCCAACCTGAAAAATTTTCAGAGTTTTTTAAGAAAATTGAGAGCGAATTTAATCTGCTTAAAAATAAAAACATCCTGATTATGGGGGACTTTAACTTCCACTCGTCTTCTTACTCAGAAAGCGAACATGCTTATTTTCTGAATTTGTTTAATTTAAGGCAGTACAACAAAGTACTCAATAATAACAACAGAACGCTTGATTTAGTGTATGCAAATTTCGAACCATCTTCTATTTCCGTACACAGACACAACTCTCCGCTTGTGGATGAAGATAGCAATCATCCAACATTGAACTTAGACTTTCATTTAAGTCGTCATCTTATGCCTCGATCCAATGTTCTTACCCCAAATATTTGTAACAATAATATTAAATGGTACTTTAAGCGTAAATGTATACCTAGTTTTGAGGTACTTGTATCAAACAGCTCCTGGCCTGGTGTCTTTGATGCGAGCGATGTGAACCAAGCCGTTGATGCGTTTTACGTTGAGCTTTATAGAATTTTTGATGAATGTTTTGTATCCAAAACAGATGAATTTAGAACCGACTTTCCCAGCTGGTTTCCCCGTGGGCTAATTTATGACATAAGACAAAAACATTTATTCCACAAGATATGGAAGCAAACCAAATCTCAAATTGCACATAACAAGTTTTCCGCACTTAGAAAATCAGTTAAGATTCAAATAAAAGCTGCATATTCACAACATATTGCTTCAATTGAAGCTTCAGTTGCTACCGATCCGTCTAGACTGTGGGATTATATTACAGCCAAGAAAACGAATAATGCGAAACCATCATTATTTACCATAGATGACGAAACCTATGACACCGACAAAAATATTGCAGACGGTTTTGCTAAGTACTTTTCATCCGTTTATAGTCAGATTCCTCCTAACCTTGACATTAAAGACGCGACAAAATCACCAGGCATTCCAAATGCCTATTGTGACGTGTCGACAATAACAGTAACTGATGTTCAATATAGCTTAAAGAAACTAAAATCAAAACGATCGTCGGGTCCGGACTCCATTCCAGCGTTCTTAATAAAAGAAACAGCTGGCCACTTTTGTAAAGTTTTTGCTCACTTGTTTGATATGATAGTTCGTAATGGTACTTTTCCTGATAAATGGAAGATCACCAAGGTAACTCCAATACATAAAAAGGGGAGTGAAGCTTGCATAAGCAACTACAGGCCCGTCGCAGTTCTGTCCACTCCAGCCAAGTTACTAGAAATGATCCTTCATAAAAAAATATACGAGGACTGCGGTCATCTTTTAGTGGATCAGCAGCATGGTTTCCGCCCAGGAAGATCGACCACAACTAATCTCTTGTGTTTTTATACATTTGTATCAAGGAGTCTAGATCATCTAACACAAGTTGACGTCAATTATAATGACTTTGAGAAGGCCTTTGACAAGGTAGACCATGACATCTTGTTAGAAAAATTGTCTAATTACGGGTTCTCTCACGGATTGCTTCGACTATTTTCGAACTATTTCAAAGATAGAAAACAGTTTGTTGCTTTTAGATCTGAAAACTCTTCCCAGTATCTTGTTCAATCAGGTGTGCCTCAAGGATCAAATCTGGGTCCGTTGCTTTTTGCAATGTTTATAAATGATATTGGAAATTACTTGAAACATTCGGAATATTTGTTGTATGCGGATGATTTGAAAATTTACAGAAGTATTACTTGTGCGGAGGACTCCATCCTCCTACAACAAGACATTGATAGTGCCGTGGAGTGGTCATTAAGAAACAAGCTATATTTTAGTGCACCAAAATGTTCCATTATGACGTTCACGAGATCACGCAATCCCCTGAATTTTCCGTATATGATGAACAATCAAGCTCTTACCCGAAATGATAGTATGAAGGATCTAGGGATAAATTTTGAAAAAGATCTAACTTTCAAGCAACACATTGCGGATCTGGTTAACAAGGCAAACCGTTCATTAGGGTTTGTCCTCAGAAATGGGAGATACTTTAGTAAAGGCGATACTTTGAAATCACTTTACGAGGCACTCGTACGAAGTGTGTTGGAGTCGAGCTCGATTATTTGGTGTCCGGTTGAGGACATTTATACTTACCTGATAGAGAAAGTACAAAAGAAATTTTTGAGACATCTGTACCTCAGGCAATACGGAAGATATCCTTATCTTTTCCCCTCATCATTCGTGATAGGGTGCCTGGGGTACTCAACACTCGAAAAACGGCGCAAAGAGTACATATGCCGTCATTTTTACAAACTTCTGGTAGGTATAAATAATAATCCTCAAATTCTTAGAGAACTAAATTTTTACGTACCTGACTCGTATGGCCGATCTCGAAGTCATTTATTGTTTTATCCCCCCTCTGGGAGAACGAATGTAGTATTAAATTCACCGGTCAGCAGAGCTGTTCGATACTTAAATGAATTATCAACGCATATTGACATATTTAATTCTTCGTATAATGATTTTACTCGTTGTGTTGACTTATTTTTGTAATTTTTGTTTGTTACCTGTTATATTCTTCGCACCACCCAGTACTTTATGCGAGGGTAGTGTATGCACGGCGGATGTAAGATATATCTGTGGTTGCATGAGTATACTCGTGCAATCCGTTGTGCGTGTATGGTACCCTGATACTGGTGTTTACTGACATTACGCACCACGTGCATTGTTTTAAAATACCTACATAAATATCATATTATTCTATGGTGCTTGGTGAGCATTATGATCGCGATGTTTCTCGCATTGTGCTCGGTGAGTGTGTAATGTTTGTGTAATATTTCTTGTTGTTGTTGTTTTTTTTTAATGCTTTTTATATTGTTAACATGTATCGGCGAAAAGGCTTTCTAGCTGTCATGCCGATATATGGTTATTATAGCTATAAATAAATAAATAAATAAATAAGACAGTGTTAGAATTAAAAAAAATCTTTATTGAAAGAATTTTGTACGATTTTGTAATAAAAAAAGCGAATGACATAAGGAAGATTATGATAACGCTGAAGCTATAAAAACGAAATAATTTAGAGTGCAATTTCGAACAGCAATTTGTCCTACTGGACAAACACGTGCTGAGCACATTGAATAGTAGAGCATGCATGAGGAATTTAATGAGAGTGACAGAAGCGAAAGGCGTATTCAACGATAGGAAGAAGTGACATTGGATCTTTTCTGACTGTCCCACGAAGGGAACGGTGTGATGGTATATTTACATGTATGTATCACGAACTAACTGGATTGGCCACAACATTAGGCACCCAGGATTACTTATGACCATCGCGGAGGGCAGGACTGAAGGCAGAAATGGTAGAGGCTGACCAAGAGACACCTATGTAGACAAACTGAAGAAGGAACTGAACTGTGGCACATACGTAGAACAAAAGGGACTAGCTGAAAATAGGAAGGAATGGGGAAGAAAATCCAAACTCGTTGCAGACCAATCCAATGGATTGTAGCTCATTACAAATGAATTTCTCAGTTGTCTCATTTTGTCCGTACAACAACGAAACGTGCATATCTTGAATACAATAATACTATAATGTTTTGACCCTAAAATAATTGTTCTTACTATACACACTACGCAAATACCCAATACTGTACAACACGAGAACAATGAATAATGTACCTAACTACCAACACAGTAAAACATTAACTGGTTTATTGTTTATATCGTAATGTTTATTATGCAAATGCATACGCGCGTTACGTTTATATTGATAAAAAAATAAATGTGGATTGTACATAATGATAATACAATACCCTCTATACTATTCTTGAATCTTAAATTTTTGAGGATGAGGATTATTTTTTTATAGTAAAAGATGAATCTGGATTAGGAATAAATCCAAATTCACTGCAAGACACTATTTACAGTAAGCAATATGCTTGTGTCGTGAAAGTGAAGTAAGTAAGTCGGCGGCGGGTGGCATCATTATTTTAAAACTTTATTTAGGGCTAAAATTTATTTATTAATTTATAGCTTTAATGAACATTATATCAGCATCACAGCTAGAAAGCCTTTTCGTCGAGACATGTTAACAAAATGACTTTTCGTTAGAAATAAGTGACAGCCGTTTATTAGTTAAACAAACAAATAAAATGCATTTATGTATGTTGAGAGACTTAAATTAGAGTGGCCAGAGGTCCTAAAAACGGACAGGAATTTCTGGAAGAAGTACCTAGACGCCATGATCCCCTGACCCATTTAGGACAAGGGGAAGATGTATATACGTGACAGATGACGTATCAATTCATCAATATAATAAGATTGATAAGGCCAATATTCTACGTTCTCCCCTAGCGGACACGAATAAGAGGCCTTTTAATATATTGACTTTGATAATATGAACATACATACTGCGTGGATTATTTATTTATGTACATCATGAAATGCATCTCAATAATGGACTACTGGCACGCGACCATCTATTCCCTTTATATTATTTTGTTTATTATTTTAGTGAGAGAGTGTACCTACTATGCATTATATACAATACACTCCCCGTCAGTGAAATGCATTTTAAGGAAGATTCCAGCCTACGGACGAAACAGTAAAGGAATCTCTATCTGCCAGATACGCCGTAAGCTAGTGGGGTGCGTTTTACGTGCGAATCGTGGGTTCAAAATGTTTGATCATATAGTGAGTTACAATCCATTGGATTATTCGGCAACGAGTTTGGATTTTCTTCTCCATTCCTACCTATTTTCTGCTAGTCTCTTTAGTTTTACGTATGTGCCACAGTTCATGTCCTTCTTCAGTTGGTCCATATAAGTGTCTCTTGGTCGGCCTCTATCTTTTTAAATCATATTAGTCTTAAAATAAGCATTGGTCCAAGCTTTTAAAACTGTCAATTGTATTGAATAGTGGAATGATGTAGAATACTTACGATAACGGAGAGTGAAATAGCAATAGTATACTAATGTCATGGAGTGTAAAAGTAAATGTTGATACATTTTCGGAACATGAATTCTGGAAAATTTAGTACCACGTTTCTGAACCATGTTTATTTTATGTCGATGTATAATACGTATTTGTTTACCAAAAAAGTGCAACAAATATCTTTAGAGTTATTGACTTCTATTTAACATTAATTTTAGCTTTGATAGTCGCGAACGCATCTGCGTTTTCAATTTCTCGACACTTGGACGAGACAACTTTCTGTATATTCTATTCTATTAAAGACAACCTGTTCATCAACAAAAATAATAACAAAGTCGATTGGCTACTTCACTTATGGAAGATACCGTGATGACAAATATTATAATATATAGATCGTTTGTAATGATTTTTCATAGTGTAAACGCACTAATTCAAAATGAAACAAAAAAAAAATTCTATCAATACTAAGCTTAAATCTACGTACAAACGAAATGATAATGCATTCGAAACGAAATCTCAATAAGTGAATTATTATTATTTTGCGCCACAAACAATTTGGATTAATCAAACATACATACATAATGGTATGTATGTTATTGGAAAACATACTAACTAACTGTATTCTTCTTTTCCAACATTTTAACATTTTCTTGTTTCTATCTTCCTTTGTTTTCTTTCCTTTAATGTATTTGTTTCGTTACGTTTGTTTGTTCTGCTTCCTCTTCTATTCCTCTACGAGTATTTTGATATTGTTTATGTTAACTACTGAGTTATTCACTCGAAGTTGGCGAGGACATTATTACTGAAGGAAGATTCCTTTGATAAAAGTTCCCAACTTTTTTTATACATTATAGATAATTTATTGACGCTTTTATAAAGTATAATAGAATAAGAAAGTCTACCGTAATAAATCATGATTATTAATAGATCTTTCACTCTTTTCCGCAAGTTTAAATGTGTTAAAAATGAAACACTTATATCTAGTACATTTACATTGAATTTATTGATGGCGAGCTGGCTTTCAACAGCTTCCGCTCTCATCATCAGGCTTACTTAAACTCTCTTTACTCGCACAAGTCAATGTGGAAGTACAAAATGTAAGTGTTTTATTTTTATTAAAAAAAATTATTTAGTGATACCAGTAACACAAATAAACCCAACTACATAATATTTATGAACAAATAATACAAAATAACATACACCTAATGTATGCAGGATTTTGTCTGAATTGCCATTTCCTTAGGAACACATACCTTACAGCACAATATACTCGCCCAATTTTGATTTAGCTTCCGTTTCTCTTTTGTTTTCTTCCCGGATTCCATCTATCTATGTAGAAGTATTTTGTTTTTACAAAGTCAAATACATAAGTATAATAACTAAGTCAGTGGCGGTTTCTCCTTAAGAGTGCAGAAACGATATACCTAATACTAATACTACTTTTTTATCCGGACATATCCCACAAGTGGGGTAGTCAGCGAAGTAACTGCATGAAATAAACACGAAGATTGTCCGAAAAAATACGACTTTCAGGATGGGTGGCATGCCTGATCGCTGAATTGTATATCTGCATTCTACTAGACACTGAAAAGTTAACAAACAGAAAGAATGGGAGATAGGTATATATATTCTTTACCAGGAACTCCAAGGTATGTTTTCTATGTAAGATTTATTCTCATGAAAAAGTTTTTAAAATTTCACCTCACCCCCACTAGTCCTAACCACCAGCCGCCTATGATATAAGTTAGTGCTTTAAGATAATATATATATGACAGTTAATTTTCTTTGTACATTGACATGCGCCTTCGTTTCGTGTACCTTTATCCTATATTCCTCCCTATATTAAATTAAATTTCTAATTTATGGGACTTCTTATTGCTTCAAGAGTGATGTACGTTGTATTAACAAAGATAAGAATACAAAGTTTTTGAATTGCAAATAAATTAACTATTTTTATAGGAACAAAACAACAACTTCAGAACAATCAATATATTTTTAGGTAAAAAACAAAATATAATTTGTTCATCCAAAAACTAATCAAACTTTTTAGTGCAACAGCGAAGTTCTTATAGTTATTCATCCATGAAAGGAAGCGGCTTTCCTGACTTCGGAACATTCGAGAGCGGACCGGGGTGAGAGGTGTGGAGGAGCTGTAGAGTTACTATTGACAAAATCTAAACACGATCTTAATCTTAATCATACGACGCGCGAAGTGACTATAGGCCAAGAACACGCGCATACCGATCACGCGGTAGCGGTAGCGCGGTGTTTTTGACCATAGTCCCTTCGTGCGTCGTATGATCAAGATCAAGACTAAAAAAAATTAATATCGTATTTAGATTGTGTGAAGAGTAGTGCTGTTTCGTGCTGCCCAAAACAGTCAAGATTTCTCCCAGCATACAACACTTACATACACTACCATATTATACATAGGTATACATTTTTCATCATTACAGTAAAAGGTGGTATACTTATGCATCCATGAAAAAAAAACATTATGAACAAAACAAAACTCAATGTACCCATAATTACACCCATCAAATTTTATATTGCACAGTACGCGCCAGCTTTCACGGTTCAATGAGCGGCGTGACAAATAATTAATAGGTTAATAACTTCTCAAAGACAAATAAGATGTTAAAAGTCTATATTATGTATGATGGCACTCAACATAATAATTATATATGATGGAACTATCCCTCAAAGCACGAACTCTGCTCAAATTTGAGAGAGTTAATATGATTACTGTGCATTTACAAAGAAATTACTCTAATTGTATTAAAAAAATGTATATTCATCCCAATAAACATATTTGAATTTGTTAAATAAAAATATCCCGTGGAGCACCCGGTAAAGAATTGGTCTCCCACTCTTCTCCATAAGTTTTCGAGTGTCCTGTAAAAGGCAGGTATTCGAAAAAATAAGACATTTTACATCTTAAATTCGGCGATGAGGTTTGCCACCCATCCTGAATGTCTTAATTTTATATTGGCACGGAGAAGACAGCTTGCATGTTTTATATGCAGCTGGTCTGCTGGCTACCCCACTTGTGGGATGTGCCGTGATGGTATAGTAGTAGTAGTAGTAGTAAATAAAAAATAAAATAAAAAATAAAATAAACTTTATTGTGACAATAATAAGTACATTGTACAAAAGGCGGGTTTATTGCCAAATGGCAATTTCTGCCAACCAACCTGATGTTTGAAAAAAAATAAATAACAAAAATAATAAAGTACATGCCAGAACCATAGAAAAAATACAAAATAATAGATAAATATACCCATACAAAAATTAAAAAAAAAAAATTATATATATAATACATGCATAAAGTGGAATGGGGAAAGGGGGACAAGGAAGGGGATGGAATTATGATGGGTTATTGAGAGCAAGATAGTGATGTTTCAGTCTACTTTTGAAAATGGAAATTGAAGGAGCAAGTCTGATCAGTAAAGGCAAATCATTCCATAACCGAGCTGCATGTATAGTGAAGGAAGATGTGACAAAAGATGTTCGATGAGTGGGAATAGTTAACGTACCAAGTGCACCAGAACGAAGAGGCAAACCATGAGATGCCAAAGGCGTAAAACAAGATTTTAGGTAGCTCTTTGTTTTAATGCCTAAGAAGAACATGTGTCGATGTCAAAAGCTTATAGTAGTCAGTTTAGTGGAATCGGTCTCCTGTGCCATCTTTATTTGGTTACAATAATAGTGGTAGTAGAACGACGCATCCTTCGGGAACTCTTACGATACTCTTACAAGGAATATGGGAAATGGAGTACGAAAAAAACATCATTTCGGACTGTGTCCAGTCATAAGCAGAAATAATAATTAGTTGTAGGAATAATAATAATGAATGAGCGAGCGAGACTGTGTGTACATAATATGTAGGCAATTTAAGATGACCAGAATGTTAGATATTTATAAATTTTAATGAGTTGTGGCGCATGATGTTGGATAATAGGTGACTCTAGCAGGCATTCTATTTAACCACGTTTAAATAAGCTTTCACATTTTTTTTTTAAATACTATACCATCATGGCATATCCCACAAGTGGAGTAGCCAGCAGACAAGTTGCATATAATAAACCTGCAAGCTGTCATCTTCGTGCCAATATAAAATCAAAAAAATCAGGGTGGGTGGCAAACCTCATCGCTGAATTTAAGATGTAAAATGTTTTAATTTTTTCGAACACCTGCCTTTTTAAGGTCACTCGAAAATTTACGGAGTAGAATGGGAGACCAATTCTTTATCTGCTCCACGGGTTGAAAAAACTCATATTTAAAATAATAAAATAAGTAAAGAATCGTAGTTCATTTCGGACTTTGTTAGTTTTCGGTGTTCGATTAGCACACAGGAGAAAAGATGAATCTTATTCTTTTACAAATTAAGAAACTTACGTATCTTTTTTGATTCGGGTTCGATTTCACCCGCTGCCGACCTACTACACCTTACGACACAAACATACTGCTTGCTGTGTGGGTGTCCGGGCGTATTTGAAATCAAGATAAACTAAAAAAGTACAACTTTGATTATCGATGTTATTTTTGTATTTGACCATTTTATGCACAAATCGGACTTTGTTCGTTTCGGTGAGCGATTATCACGCAAACGTAGGAAGGTTATATTATTGATAATTTATTACTTTAGTACGTGATTTCATCTCCTATTGTCATAATAACAACGTAATTATTTGGCGTGCTCACACCGATAAAATTAATGAGGACATCGTCATACATATTCATAATCAAATTAAACATAGGAATAGAGAGAACCAGTGTGCCTACCCTAAAAGGTTTCCCCTACTGTGTGTTAGTCTAATCTAATTGCCCTCAACGGTCTTCCCGAAATCGATGAGCAGAAAACAGCTTCCTCCACTCCAGAGCAATTTGCAAAATTTAAGTCATCTCTTTTTTAAAAAAAAAAAGATATATCTGGGTTTTGTTATAAACCCAAATACAACCTTATAAACCTTTCACAGTAAGCTACTAAAAGCCTGTGTCGTGAAAAGGGAGTTTGCCGGCACCTGGTATCGAACTACGGACCCCTCGTTCACGAGGCCGAGACTCTACCTCCAGGCTACCGACGAACTCTTCCCGCAACTAAAGCGCTTTAGTCGGCCTAAACCAATTCGTAATCATCGGAACAATTAACCAATTTTTTACTAAAAGGAGTTTTTACAATCTGTTAGTTGTGCAGATGAGGGGTCTATTGAATACATACATATTATATAAATACATATATTTCTTGAATTACAATCAGAGGTCACAATACGCCATAAAACAGTTGCCCTCGGAAGGTCACAGAATGGAATGGGACTATTTTATTAACCAAAGTTTTCGGAATCGCGTTGTAAAAGTTTAAAAGTAAGTGATCGTCAAAATCCAGATAATATTTTGAACATTAACGATTGGTACTGAGAGGGATAGCCCAAATAAACGAACGTTCTCCGTTTCCTTTATTCTTTTTTCATCATCTCACATATCATCACGGCATTTCATACAAGTCAGGCAGCCAGCGGAATAATTGCATGTAATAAACAAGCTTGTCCTCTTCGTGGAGAAAAACGTTGACACATTCAGAATGGGTGGCTTACCTCGTTGCTGAATTGAATATGTTTAAACAAATCACATCAAAAGTGTTTATTCGATATATACGACAAAGTACAGATAAGTTAAAGAAAACAGACCTTACATACATAATATTATGATGCAGCGAACTAGTAAAAAAACTGTGTCTCGCTGCACCGTGTCCTGTACCTATGTGATGTTTTCTTTTAACAGGACACTAAAAAACTTACAGAAAAGAGTAGGAGATCTACCGGAGACAAAAATATAATGAAACTTCTTAGCATTTCATACCATTTAAATAACAAATTTCCCCTTTTCACATAGGAAATGTGACAATAAATAAAAATAAGTATTTTAATAAGTAATTAGGTATGTTTCCAATTCTCAGGTGAATCTGATATAATTGAGACTGAATGACTTGATCAACCTTGTATGCCCTTCTCGCTGCCTCCACGAATTTCTGAGAATTATTTTTACCTTGCAACCTTTTCGTTTCACACACAAAAATTCAAATGTTAACAGGAATTTAATAAGTTTGATAAGTTAGCTATTAAAACAATGTTAATGCCCATCAATAACTTATTTTCATGAATTATTCACCTTATTTCTAAATAGAAGTACATAATAATAGACTATAAAAATTAAATAGACAACATTTATCGATTCGATATATTTTTTTTAACATATGAAGTATTTTATCCGATGTTCTGAGTGGAAGTTCTAAGTCATCTAGTACGGAGGGGCAGTAGTTGCGTGAACAGGCCGCTTTTTTTGAGCAGCGCGCTGATGTTTTGAGCTAAGTCTACTAATGGCCGGTTTCAATAACCTATCTATCCGTGACTGTCGATTGAAATGTATGATTTAAAATATAGAACACAATAGATTTCAATCGACAGTAGCGGATAGATAGATTATTGAAACCGGCCATAAGTAACGAATATTGATAATCTGCAAAATTTAATAAAATAAAAAAGGAATACTCCACACTAAACGTAAAATAAATCTCGAAAACTTCTTCATTTTTTCAGTGTCTTATCATTTACCCCTAAAATTTACTCGAAAGAGTGTCCTTATTCTGGCCAGCTCATAACAGCCCCTCAACGCCCATTATTCCTGTCTCATCGCTCATGTTATGAAGCCAGAAGATCCGCCATATGCGAAGAATGATAACACGTAATTGTACACACGAGTATAAACGAATTTTCAAAGAACGGTTTTTGAAAGTTTATTACAAAGTACAGTTAATATTTGACTGTTCTTCGTGTTTACGTTGAAGTCCCTCGATTCTCTGTCAATATTGACCGTTTTATACTGGCAGAGGAAATCTCAACTAATTTATATGGTCTAGAAGCTACATAGAACTACTCCGTTTATTTGCGATATCTTCTAGACAGTTCTTTCTTATCTTTCACTTCTGCGTCGTTAACACGCCATCTCTGATAATTAAACTTTGTTTACTTAAGAATTACTTTATAATACCTTCTTAGTGCTATTTTTAATAATTCTTAGAAACATGAGTGTCTTAAATTACATTAGAGTGTTAATATTTTATGATTAAACAAAAATTTAACAAGTGCTATAAAATATGTTTATTCAACTTAATTGGTGAAATAAAAAACAAACATGATAAAATAAGGTAGAAGCCTCATGTACTATATGATTTATTAGAACAATAAAGAGTTTATTATAATTTTCAATAATCACTTTGAAGTCCCAGGCTAAGAATTGGTCTCCTATTCTTTTCTCCAGGTCCAAATCTTATAAAATCTCTCTCATTTGCATTTTATTTATAATAAAATTGAACGGTGCGAAAAATTGAATCATCAAACAAAACCAAGGAAGTTTTAGCACGGGATAAAACTTTAATTAACAATGCATAAATTTATAGAGCCGAAGGGACACAAACACATAAACGAGAAAAGAGGGAAAAGTAAAAGACGTCTCACGGCAGATAATATCTCCAAATGTCATTATTGATCCCTCCTTCAGTTATCTTCTCGAGATGATGATTGTCAGTCCTTCATTATATAATCTGTACTATTTATTTCTTTATAATTTACTAATCCACCTATATGCATTATTATATTGTGTTTGGATCATGTTGGTCATCGGACATCATGTTCGGATCAGCATATTTTAAAATACATAGGTATAGAACATTTTACACACAATAAAATTAGAACAAAAGAAATGCACCTATCAACATCATCAAACAGCAAATACGGGTGCGATTGCGTGCCCGAACAAGCAAGGAGACAAGGACTATGCAATCGGCACCCGCAGCAGCATCAATAGTTAAACGTCTGTATCGAGGCGAGCCGCTACAAAAAACACAAAAGTATATCATATATAATTATATAAAAACAAAATCACAGGATATTCACCAATAATTATATTTTCATATACATCTCTTTATTACTTAATTATTAGAAAAAAACGGTAGATAGAAGTTACAGTCTATTAAGAACAAGTTTGACAAATAAATCCACCTCTCATCTAATAATTTGTTATTTTGTAAGGGAAGAGGCTTTATGGTTAGGTTAGGTGTATTGTATGCTAAAAAACAGACAACAACTAAGAATATTGGAGACTGTGAGGGAGAGGAAGGTAAAAAAATCTGGCAAGAATAAGTTTAGAGTTCAACATCTGCGTTAAAATATTTGGTTTGAAGAGGCCAGAGGTCCTGAAAACAGTAATGGAAAGAGACCTCTGGAGATAGTAGAACCAACTAGCATAAAGAGGACAAAATTGTATGTATGAAATAGGATTTATGTCTATTATCAATATAATTCATACTCATCTAACGAATGAAAAATTGTAATAAAAAGTTAACTAACATTATGACTCTTGAATCGAAAGAGATTGAAAATAAAGCTGGGAATATAATATAAAAATGATGATAATAATACTATAGGAATGAACGCAGTAAGATAAATACTTGTTACAGTAAAATCTTGTCTAACACGGAATCGAAATATCTACGGAATTTCACAAAATATAGTAAAAAATGAAAGACAGAGCAGAGCTTTGACGGACCGGTGACCGTCAAAGCTCTGCTGAATGGTGCAGAAAAATACACCCGAATCATTAAAAGCCAAAAGGATAATAAAAGTGACTTATTTTGACGCAATTTTTCTGTTACCGTAAGAAAATTGCCAGAGGATGAAGGAAATAATGATTTATAGCATTAGTGCACCAATTGTATAATTCTGTAAGAACAAAATCGCGTATTTTGCCTACTATTCCCCTTATTTTGTTGATACGTTGAATCTCACTTCACGACCGGATATCTCAGAAAGGAGGGGACTTCTATACATCTACATATCCAGCTGAGATTGCCTAGGCCAAAAGCTGTTATGGTCTCAGAGCAGGGTGACATTCTTAGGATAATAATAATAATTATTTATTATACTACACGGCACATCCCACAAGTGGGGTAGCCAGCAGATCAGCTGCATGTAAGAAACATGAAAACTGTCCTCTCCGTGCCAACATAAAATCAAGACATTCAGGATGGGTGGCAAACCTCATATGGCAAATAATAATATATATTTATTTTATTCATACTATCACGGTATTTCCGACAAGTGGGGTAGCCAGTTGAACAACTACATGTAATAAACACACAAGTCGTCCTCTCTACGAGAGTAAAAGTTAAGACATCCAGGATGGGAGGCATACTTCATCGTTAAATTGTAGATGTGATATTTTACGAATACCTGACACTCGAAAGAACGGAATACCTATTCTTCGTCGGGGACTAAAGATTTATTAATTTAGTCAAATCTAGTTTAGGAAATAATCGTCAAGTCACAAGAAATCATAGCTCTCATAATTTAAATAGGCACAAATCTCTTTAAAAGAAAAAAGTTTGTGTGTGTTCACCATGTGTTTCCAACAAGAGCGATAAACGGCGAAAGAAATTTATAAGAAATTAAGGGATGACTGTACACGGTGGCAAAAATCCATCTTAAACAATCCTATTGAAAAATTACCCCGGATGAAGAAAGATAAAAGGAGAGATTCAAGACGAACCTTATAAAATAAAAGGGAGAAAAAGATATTCCCTTAATAACCTAATTTCAATATTCGCCACCCATCCCAATATCGCGGGGAAATTAAAAACTTTCAGGATTTCAAGAAAAAAAAATATGCGACAAAATATCATAAGATAAAGATATCAAAGTTTTATTTGTATACCACAAAAAAAAAATAAGAATAAATAATCAGTTTACTAGAACAAGGCTCCATTTATTCCACTGACGCAAAAATTAACTTCGTTACTATTGTTTACTCATAGACTTTTTATTTTTTAATAAAATGCAAGTTACAATTCAAGGGTCGGAGGAAGGAGGAATGGATTCCGGGCGATTTTATAAAGATTTGGTGATCAATGAACTCTGATTCTCTGCTGGGACACCTCTCCTTTTTAACAAATTTTGAGGGTCACACATCCCAAATATTTTATTTTTTATGGCACTAAGAGCACGACCTCTATGCAGTTAGTCTGTTGTCTACTCAACTTAAGAGATATGGCGTAATGGCAAAGATAGATTAGTAGTTGTTTGACGGACCCTACAGGATGATATAATATTAGTTATTATCGATGTTACACGGCCTGATGTCCCATCTGACCACGACCTCCTGGAGTCCAGTGTTCCTTCTCTTCTGGGATTTGGTGTCCCATATGTGCTGTGTTATAAATATATCAAATATTGTAGTTTTCGTGAATTCGCAATTTTATACTTATTATCTGAGCGATGCCGGATTTGATGCTTATTGATAAAAAAAACGCATTGCGCAGAAATTTAACCCTTTCAAGAACGTGAGGTTTCAACAATTTATTTATTTGTTCATTTTTACACGGCAAAGCCTTTTACATGTTGAATAAAAAAAATAATAACAATTATAACTATTTGACAGACGGAGACATTAATTTACAGTTTCATTTTCTTGAAAATAAATTGATGAAAAAAGATATATATTTTGAAATAAAACTTAATATGTAGGTACAAAAAATAATCAAATTTAAAATGATTAATTATAATGATAAGATAAACCAAAAATATAACAAATTGTTAATTACGGTTTTAAGAGTCATGAAATAAAATAGTAAATATTGAAAAAAGAGTATGGTCAAAATAGAAACATAAAATCTTGAAATAAATTGAATTTAAATGTACTACACAATTTGGAAAAAAAACAAATAAATTATCAACTTATGATGAGATGATTAAAAAACAAATTTTAATTAAAACATCCATCTCATATTTGTGGAATGAATGAAAATTCAAGAATTATAACAAACAAAAACAATAAAGTAACATAAATCATTATGGTTTTGAAGACAAATGTATCCGAAAAAGATTTTCATTGATCCGTAAAAGAACAAGTAACACAATAAATATTATCTTTTAAATTTTCGAAGAAGAAACACTACTAGCTTTATTAACAACATATATATATATATATATATATATATATATAAAGTAAAACCTGTAATTTGTTAACATGCCAATAATTCTAAGTTTACAATATTTTGGTGTTTTTATTCAAAAAAGGAAAAACAAAACAAAAGTAAAGAAATGCAATAGGTATCATAAAACTCTTCGAAAGCACCATCGTACCTATATATTTCGAAGAAATATTTTTATACCGCTGGATGGTAAAAATAATCAGATAATAATATTTATGACAAATTGAACGTTATATATTTTCATACCATGGCAATAAATAAATAATAATTATAATTGAAATCCTCGAAAATTGTGGCTATATCATTCGAAAGTACATATACTTCCCCGAGACCTTAAAGGGTTAATGAACATATTTTATGACAAATATATTATGTTTGTAAGTCTTTTATCTGCTCGAAGTATAATATTAGGGTAGAGACCAGGTAAGAGAAGCGAGAGAAATGTAAGAAATCAGTTAAATTTCATACGAAAAAAGATTAAAAGCATTATGCTTATCAAAAAAAAATTAATTCATATAAATTAAAACAATAAAAATATCCGCAGTAATTAAAAAAAATAAACCTTACCGTGAATTTTATCAAAGATACATTTGTATAGACATGATCTCATTCTAAACTAACATAATATTTTTAAGGCTTATAATTTAAACTTGGTAATGTTTAAACAAAATTATGACTAACTCACGGTGATATTCATGAAAATAAATGTTATTTTTTACAATTAACAAGTTATGGAGTTATATAATATGAAAATTTGACACACGAAACTACCACATAAAGCTTAAAAAAACAAAGTCACCTTATTCGCTAGTGTCCCGGACGGGAAATATAAATGTACCTTGGTATTTTTCATTTTTTTTTCGCACAATATTGGACACTACGCAGAAGATAGAAAGAAACAAGCGTTTGAAATTTGATGGTGGAGAAGGTAGCTGCGGATACCATGGACCGCCAGAAGAACTTATATTTCCATTTCGGAAGAACCTGACATTGTGCAAAGGCTTTCCGTAATGTATTGCCAAAGAATTCTGCAGTTTTTCGGACACATTGTGCGCAGAGGAGATGAGATTATCGAAAAACTTATCATGTCAATAAAGTTTTATTAATTTATTTTATTAATTTATTTTATTATTTATTTATATGCATAGAGCAGAAACATAGTGACTTCTACATCTCTCAGAATTACTATACTATACCATTACGGCATATCACACAAGTGGGGTAACCAGGATTAAATGGCAAGATCATTTACAAACCCTACAGGACGGTCATGTGTTGAGCACATTGAACAGGAGAGCATGCATGAGGAATTGTATGACACTGACGGAAGCGAAAGATGTATGCAAGGACAGAAGGAAGTGGCGCTCGATCCTTTCTGCCTACCCCGCGAGGGAAGCGGCGTGATGGTATGTATGTATGTATAGGGTAACCAGCAGATCAGCTAGGTATGCATTTTTTTTTACCCATTTTCAGTCCCATTCTTTTATTTCCTTCTTCATCGGAGATGATTGATTACATGAGCTTTAAAGGTTTTGTTTTTTTTTTGTGTGAATTGTTTTTTCGTGTCAACTGCATGTGTGTTGCTTTAAATAATACCAAACAATGTTTCCAAACTTTACCGGTTTTCTAATTTTAATTTATTTGGCTGTGTATTGTTGTTTATGTTATAACTGTACATTTGCAAGAGAAAATGAAATAAATAAAAAATACAATTATACTAATTTAAATATTTATATATATATATATCGGCTTCTTTACAAGCGGGGTAGCCAGGACCAATTCTGTATAAAAAAACATGCAAATTCCCAGTGTCACTAAAAGTTAAAAACATTCAGAATAGGCTGCATACCTCATCGCTGAATTTAGGATATTAAATTTAATGTCTCTTATACTAAATGTTCAACGAATATCTGACTTATATATTATGACACTCTAAAACGTGGGATACTTATTATTTGCCGGGGACTCAGCAGAATACACATTTTTGTTGTTGTGAGTATCGATGAATGGTGAAACTGAATAACTTACATTATGACGAAAAAATATGTGAGAACGAACATTAAATAAACTCAAGCTATCCGTAGCGAATTTATTAGCATTGTATCACATGTTTCTCTGGTTTTCCCAGATGAAACTAAATTATGTTTATTATATGTCATATAAAGAAAATGATTAATTATATTTTAAGTACATGTGTTAAGTTATTGTGTTTGTGGCATTATTAAATCCCATTTATGTAGTCCACTGTCCAGCTATTAGGTTTAATAACTGTCAAGCTGGCAGTGGTATATTATATCTAAATAAAATAAAATATTTTACCCCGTGGAGCACCCGGTAAAGAATTGGTCTCCCACTCTTCTGCGTAAGTTTTCGAGTGTCCTGTAAAAGACAGGTGTTCGAAAAAATTAAGACATTATACATCTTAAATTCAGCGACGAGGTTTGCCACCCATCCTGAATGTCTTGATTTTATATTGGCACGAAGAGGACAGTTTGCATGTTTCTTACATGCAGCTGATCTGCTGGCTACCCCACTTGTGGGATATGCCGTGATGGTATAGTAGTAGTAGTAAAATAAAATAAATAAATAAATATGGGCTAAAGAATATAATCTAATTGAACAATCTCGATCTCGCAGGACAGGCATTGGAAATAGAGCATTCAGGGTTGAGGGTCCCAGATGCTGGAATAAGCTGCCTCTGGGTCTGCGAGAGAAGGCGAATAGAGAGATTTAGAAGGAGACTGAAGACGCACCTTTTAGCTGAGATTTTCGGGTGACGGACACGGAATACGGCGCCCTTGAGGTCACGTTAAGAGTAAATTGAATCGCCTCTTCCCACAGTATTCCTAGCACTCCGATGTCGTTGTCATTAAAACAGCGTATTGTGAATGATGGACGCCCGGGCTGTCGGAACCCTTGTAGACGAACTCTCGCTCTTTTAGGCCAACTATTACTGGGCATTCTTAGTTAGACATGATCGAATCAGGACCAAAATCTCTCCTGTATTACAGAGACTGCTAATCATTGTTGAATGCGCTGGCGCACAGTAACAGTATCGTTCAATCGTTCTCGACAGCATTTTACAAACATTATACCAAACTCTTCTGTCGGAAAGGCTATAAAATTGTTTAATAATTTGAATGTTCATGTCGATATTTTCAACATAACATACAATGACTTTATCGCCAGGATAGAGATTCTCCTTTGATGACATCTTCTTTTTTTCTTTTGTTTTCTTCATTTATCCTGCTGAGACCGTCTTGGCCAAAAGCTGTTATGGTCTCAGTGCAGGGTGATGTTTTTATAATAATAATAATAACAATAACTAAGATCCAAAATCCTTCGAAGAATAAGAGAACATAATTTTATCGTAATAATCGTATAGTACTCGGAATAACTTTGTGAAAATTCATTTTAATAGGATTAAAATAAAACACTGTATTACTTTCACTTTGAACAGTTCAATAAAAAGTTCATAGTGAAAGTAATACAGTGCTTTATTTTAAATATATTTTAATTATATTATTTACATCATCATCATCATCATCGCCCTCAACGCTCCTCATTATTTACATACTCGTGTTATTTTTTATTTCCTATGACATCACAGATAAGATTTGCTAAGCTAAGCGATAGCCGACGAAGTTTGCCGCCCATTCTGAATGTCTTAATTTTTTGAGAGTACAGCTTGCATGTTAATTTCATGCAGCTGGTCTGCTGGCTACCCCGCTAGTGGGATATACCGTGATGGTGCAGTAGATTTGCTATCACAATGACTGAACCAATGTACAAAAGGGTATACAAAAAAGAAACAAGGTATCCGTTCAAACAAATGCATTTATGATGTATATTGTATGTATATATATTTATTTTTTATTTTATTTATTGGTAAAAAGTACTCGTACTAAACAGACAACAACTCTAAATATGGTTTTCAAAAATAAAAATAAGTCGTTCATAACTCAGCTGTCATCCACAAACATGTATCACAGTTAAGTCATTTATTTAAATATCGCACATTCCGCTCATTCATCTGTTCTCACTAGCATATCGCACAAGCAGCCATCGCTAACACACAAAAATATATTTTGTAACATATTTTACCCAAATACAAATAAAAACTATAAAGAAAAGAAGAAAAAACATACAAAAACTTGTATTGTTTGAAAAAGAAAACTGTCGATAAAAGATAGAAAAAAAGTAAACATTTAATTATATTAAATAAAATCTCAGAAACACAAATATAATACATAGGTATATATATTACATAAATACTGCTAGATATTGATTTGATTAAATTGTATACCATATCAAAATAAATTTTATTTTTATATAATATAAGAGTAGATATGAATTTTATAATATGAACCTAAATGATTTACTAAAAAAATAAATGTTTTACTAAACGTAAAATGTTTTCCATATTTGATTAGCTGCATAATATTCACCTGCTTACGTAAAGAACTTTATTTGTTCTTTACTGTACATTGTTTACAAGCAATTTTACACATAAATATGACAATATCAAACACAATAAATTTATAGAGGGCGAACTTATCGCAGAGGTACTTTTCTTCGAACTAACCCAATTTCATATATTTTCATTATAAAAATTTTGGAAATTGTGATTGTGGAAACTCCAGCAGGAAGGTGTTATGATGTTTACGAGCCACCTAAGCTAGTTTATGTGTATTTGACCATGGCAATGTTTACATTCCTATTTACAATAACCGGATTTTGAACAATCTACTGGTTGTGCAGATGAGATGTCTGATGAGTAATACTGTAATAATAAATAAATTGTGATTGTGGAAACTCCAGCAGGAAGGTGTTATGATGTTTACGAGCCACCTAAGCTAGTTTATGTGTATTTGACCATGGCAATGTTTACATTCCTATTTACAATAACCGGATTTTGAACAATCTACTGGTTGTGCAGATGAGATGTCTGATGAGTAATACTGTAATAATAAATAAATTGTGATTGTGGAAACTCCAGCAGGAAGGTGTTATGATGTTTACGAGCCACCTAAGCTAGTTTATGTGTGTTTGACCATGGCAATGTTTACATTCCTATTTACAATAACCGGATTTTGAACAATCTACTGGTTGTGCAGATGAGATGTCTGATGAGTAATACTGTAATAATAAATAAATTGTGATTGTGGAAACTCCAGCAGGAAGGTGTTATGATGTTTACGAGCCACCTAAGCTAGTTTATGTGTATTTGACCATGGCAATGTTTACATTCCTATTTACAATAACCGGATTTTGAACAATCTACTGGTTGTGCAGATGAGATGTCTGATGAGTAATACTGTAATAATAAATAAATTGTGATTGTGGAAACTCCAGCAGGAAGGTGTTATGATGTTTACGAGCCACCTAAGCTAGTTTATGTGTATTTGACCATGGCAATGTTTACATTCCTATTTACAATAACCGGATTTTGAACAATCTACTGGTTGTGCAGATGAGATGTCTGATGAGTAATACTGTAATAATAAATAAATTGTGATTGTGGAAACTCCAGCAGGAAGGTGTTATGATGTTTACGAGCCACCTAAGCTAGTTTATGTGTGTTTGACCATGGCAATGTTTACATTCCTATTTACAATAACCGGATTTTGAACAATCTACTGGTTGTGCAGATGAGATGTCTGATGAGTAATACTGTAATAATAAATAAATTGTGATTGTGGAAACTCCAGCAGGAAGGTGTTATGATGTTTACGAGCCACCTAAGCTAGTTTATGTGTATTTGACCATGGCAATGTTTACATTCCTATTTACAATAACCGGATTTTGAACAATCTACTGGTTGTGCAGATGAGATGTCTGATGAGTAATACTGTAATAATAAATAAATTGTGATTGTGGAAACTCCAGCAGGAAGGTGTTATGATGTTTACGAGCCACCTAAGCTAGTTTATGTGTGTTTGACCATGGCAATGTTTACATTCCTATTTACAATAACCGGATTTTGAACAATCTACTGGTTGTGCAGATGAGATGTCTGATGAGTAATACTGTAATAATAAATAAATTGAAATATTGAAGAAAATGAAGAACATTGAGGTGAATAATAAAATAGACTCTTATGATATAATATACATAATTTAGCAGTATGTAAGCGATTTGTGTGTGGAGGGTTTTATTACAGTAATGGTAAGCGAACAATTAATTTTAACATTTTGCCGTAGTGAACTCACTTGCCCATTTCCTAGTTACATACTTACCGTATGTTTGCGAGGTTGGTGTAGTTATATTGGTCAATTTGATGTCATACTGGAGGTACTTACACTGTTACAGGTGGTTGTTGAGTCGTAACTGTACTCGTCGCTTGTGTAGTTGATGCATTGATCGTTGGCAAAGTTGTAACTGTAGTCGCTTATGTAGTTCATGCAGTGGTCGTTAGCACAGTTGTAGGTATAGTCGGTTGTTCAGATGTAACTGTAGTCGCTTGCGTAGTTAATGCAGTGGTCGTTGGCGTAGCTGTGTTCGGTTGTTCAGTTGTAACTGTAGTCGCTTGTGTAGTTGATGCAGTGGTCGTTGGCGTAGCTGTGTTCGGTTGTTCAGTTGTAACTGTAGTCGCTTGTGTAGTTGATGCAGTGGTCGTTGGCGTAGCTGTGTTCGGTTGTTCAGTTGTAACTGTAGTCGCTTGTGTAGTTGATGCAGTGGTCGTTGGCGTAGCTGTGTTCGGTTGTTCAGTTGTAACTGTAGTCGCTTGTGTAGTTGATGCAGTGGTCGTTGGCGTAGCTGTGTTCGGTTGTTCAGTTGTAACTGTAGTCGCTTGTGTAGTTGATGCAGTGGTTGTTGGTGCAGTTGTTGTTGTGAATGTTGCCGGCTGTGTAGTTGTTACTGTGCTAGATACCGTTGGTGTCATCGTTGTTCTTGGACAAACATACGATGCCGAACACCTTCTTCTAACGGGATCAAATACAGGTGCGAAAAATGGGCAGTCAGAAGTAAAACTCACAAACTCACGGAAACGTCGTACACATGTTATATAAGTCCTGCAAGAACTCGATAATGGATCAGGGAATCTGCCAGTTTTTCGGCAAGTGAAGGATCCTGAAATTGTAGTTGTCGTTCGTGGGCAGACGTAGGAAGCAGAACACTGTTTTCTAACAGGATCAAACAGAGCATCTCGACAACTTAACTTGAATCCGAAAAATCTCTGACCATGTCTTACGCATTGTATAAATGATCTACAATTTCTAGACGATGGATCAGGGAAATTACCAACCTCATTACAAAGAACAAATTTTGGAGATTCTAATGTATTTAATGGTATCGCTGTAATTGGAGGCCTAGTTGTTCTAGTTGTTGTTTCTCTAAATATTTTAGCCTTTGCACTTGGACATATGTATTCCGAAGAACATGTTTGTCTTACAGGATCATAAAGTTTGGATGATTGGCACTTGACATGGACATCATAAAGCCCTCGACTAGTGGAGATGCATACTACAAAACCTTCACAGTTGCTAACGGAAGGATCAGGAAATCTACCAGCGGCTGTACATGTAAAAGTCGATTGCCTCTTAGATCTATGTAAATGATCAATGGAGAACTGACTGTATCTTGCGTAACCATCTTCGACAGAAACCTTAAAACAAATACGATGACAAAATATTACTTTTTTTCAGCATTACATATTAAATGAATTGGGTTAGTAGGAATAAATCGCACATTTGCGATAAACTCGTCCTCTGTATATTGAATGTATTTAATTTTAATCTATTTCTGTACTACAATGTTTGTAATTAAAACTTGGTACCAAAATATAATAATAAATACGGTAAGAGAACTTTAGAATATAACGTGCCTAAATTGCTTAAATGATGCCGACATCTATTAAGAAATGTGGTAGTAAGATTGCAATAAAAAGATTTGTCAAGGAATGGCTGTTGAAATGTGCATTTGTATATAATTGTAATTTTGTAAATACTTAAGTTGTTAAGTTTATGTTCGATGCTTTGGATTAGGTTGAAATAAATTATGTATACATATATTGTTATTTTGTAAGGAACGTGCCGACAAATCTATTTTAATGGATTTGGCGCGACTGTATATTTGTATTTAATGTTTATATTATATGAAATAATTAAAAAAAAAATGTTCAGAATAAATAAATAAATAGTTTTTAAAGCTTTATTTTTAGCGTCCTCCCCTTACTATCTTAAAGTCAAATTCGAGTATCTAGCGAGTCATGGTTTACCCTTGCGATCTAACAGAGAGCGTCTTCTAGCTATACCAGCACACAGTACAAGCTTTTTATCTAACTCATTCCTTGTTCATGGTGCTCGCAGTTGGAACAATCTTCCTTCGAAAATCAGGATGATAACATCCTTTAATTCTTTCAGACAAGCTGTCAAAAATCATTTTCTCTAATTGAATTTAGCATCTGACTCCTAAATCCTTTTCCCTTTCCCTATGCATGTGCACGCTGCAATTTAATATGTTATACTTTTATTATTATGTGTCCGTAAGTGCATTGTTGCTTGCATGTGTTCTTTTTCTTTTCTTTTGTTTACTTTGTGTTGTATTTTTATTTCTTTTATGACTGTTGATATGTAAGGGTGTATATATGTATGCATGTGTTTTTTTTTTTTTTTTTTTAATTTTGTTTAGTTTTAGTTACCGGGTTAGTTGGAAGACATCGCATTTTAGCGATAAACTCGCCCTCTGTACATTGAATTTATAATTGTTATTTTTATGCCACTATTTCACTATGTAATATTGTAACCAATGTACAGTAAAGAATAAAATAAATAAATAAAATAAATAAATTCAACTTCAAAAATTCATTAAATAAAAACGTACCTACTATAATTCAAAATTGTAATAAGAGTAAACAATGAATTATAAATATAAAATGAAAATTCACATAAATAAAATATTGACGACATGAAAGAGACAAAAATAAAATGAAAACCAAAAAATTCGTAACAATTCCTATTTTTTTTTTCACTCACCAGTATGAAAACCAAAAACAGGATATGATATTTCATCATTTTTGACGCACGATTACGACTACCTGAAGGAACTCGACGAATTGAAGACAAAACAAGCGAGATATGATATTTATCTGAATGATTATGTATGTAAATAATATTATACAGCACATATTATTATTTAATAGGGTGATGCTTAAAATTCCAACTCGGATTATTTTACTAAGCCACCCTCACAGTAAGTATTATGCTTGTGTTCCGAAGGCGAAAGGTAGGTCGGTAGCGGGTGGAATGGAATCCGGGATGTTTTTTTTTTGACAGTTCACACAGATCGAGCTAGTCCAAAACTAAGATGAATCTTGTATTATGGGTACTAACGCGACGATACACACATATACAATGCACAAAACACATACACATGTAACACCCAGACCCAGGACAAATTGAAAAAGGCCATTCCTCACTTTGCCCTGGCCGGGAATCGAACCAGGGACCTCGTGATTCAAAGGCAAGAGCGTTACCTCCACGCCACATCGGCCGACTGTTGATTGAAAGACCCTAACATCAGGCCCACAGACCACCTCAAAGTTTATGAATGTTTTGGTAGATAATTGTAAAAACACGAAAAAAAATAAAATTAAACAACTTCAAATATATGTATAGGTACAATATCGACTGCCTAGATTCAAAAATCAACAAGTAGAAATGTCTTACATTCGAGATATCGTAATTTTTGTAATTTTGGTATATATTTTATATGCTTTAAAAACACAGCAGAAAGTGAATTATACTTTATAAAGATTGCGCTATTAGACATACGTTTTGTTTGTTTCTTCCAGTAGTTAAATAATTCGAAATATTTATTTGTGAGATTGAAAATAGGTTCATAGTTTTTAGTTTTACATAACTTAACATTTGACATACAAAGGAAACCGTGTTTTCTTATAGTTACATATTTGCTTGTTGAATTGAAAGAATGACGTTAATTGTGTGTATTACTAATAAGATCAAAATTTTCGAGCTAAGCTGTGGAACTGGAGAGTCGAGATACATAATTATATTCAGCATATATACCTACACATATTTTAATATCCAGAACAATGGAACTATCCCTCAAAGCACGATCTCTGCTCAATTTTGAAAAAATTGTACATACTGTTGTTGAAAAAAAGCTGTGTACACTGCATGAAAAAATGTATATTCCTTAATAATATTTTTTTTTATTTTAGAATAAAATCAGCGATAGGGTATGCTTCCTATTCTGAATATCTTATTTTTTACTGACACGGGGTGGAATTATACATTAATCTAAAACTTCAATCTCTAGTAACGACTTCTTAATATGAGAAAAAATTGAGATTAGAATACAATTGAAGAGTGTCCCATTTTTTTTTTTTTTTTTTTTTTTTTTTTTATTTAATGAAAATAGTACATTGAATAATAAATATATACATCTTATGATAATGAGTCACGCCAAATCTAAAAGATTTGAAATTTAAAAGTAAAAAAAAATGTTTTTTATATAAAAGCATCATCTTAATGTGTACATAAAGTAAATAAGCGCACGCGAAGTAGACGGGGATATTATTGTAAATACAATGTAAACACAACATTTTTATAATGTTCGTAACAATGAATTAGAAACCTAATATACTAGTTAGGTGAACAGTTCAAATATTTACATTTTACTTATTCCCTACTTGTGATAAATCATTATCTGATTTTTTTGCGGAGTTCCCGGTAAAGAATAGATCACTCACTCTTTTCTGCAAGTTTTCGAAGGCCCTTCAGTAAAAAGGCAGGTGCTCGTAAAACATTTATTTCTATTGATTTACAAAAATCTATACAAAAAAAATAACACTACTCCAATTACACGTGTTCTAAAAATAAGATGTATAGAATTCACTGCTTCGTTACACTTAAAAATCTGTTCTGAGGCAGCATGCACATCACCAATAAGAAAAAAATCTGTTCTGAGGCAGCATGCACATCACCAATAAAAAAAAACACTGTTCTGAGGCAGCATGCACATCACCAATAAGAAAAAAATCAACTCAGCGATTTTTTTTTAATATTCCCTCAAATAAGTGAAATAATATTACACATTGAATCACGAGTATCTTCATAAAATATATATGTACAATGTACATACATAATCGTATAGATGGGATATATTTGCAGGCAAGGAGTGTTTTAATGATAAAGGTTTGGAGGAAAAAACAACTACATTAATAACACTATTATGAGTATTTTCCCTGCACTACTGCCCGTAAGTGTGGACACTTTTTCACAAAATAATTATTGCACAATATATAAATAAATACATGTCTTTATTTTTTGGATATTTAGTTTTTTCATTGCATAATAAAACGACGTTTATTCATATTTATAAGTTGGTTTACTTCCCTCAATATTTCATCGTAAAAAGTCAGAATATACAGTTGTCTATTGTTTTTGGTAAATTATAATTTTTTTTTTTATTAATTTATATATTTTATGTAATGTTTATTTCAAGTCGTGGGAAGAGGTGATGCAATTGGCACAGAGACGCTCTGAATGGAGGAGGCTGGTTTCTGCCCTGTGCTCCCGAGAGGAGCGTTGAGGGCGATGATGATGATGATGATGATTATTTCAAGATTTAATGATGTTTTTTGACACTTTGCGTAGCTCAAATTCTTCGCCGACTCTGCTCCTACTTTCCCTTCCTCCAAAGTTTACAGCTATTTTCAGATAGGTATAGTTTTCTCGATGAACAGTTTAAACTCAGATTTTCCTTTAAGACTTTCTTTAAATTAACATTTTGTAAAAATACGTAAAACAAAACAGAGATTCTGTTGAATAGTCGCACAGTGCAGCCAGTCATGGCGGCAAGCTCTAAAGTAGGCCAGACCAGAGGCCTGAGTCAACAACACACTTTCGTCTCACGTTCCCGCTCCGTTAGCGTTCGGATGCAGACGATGTTGCAAGCAAGTGTCAATTTCGTTGCTAAGATACACAATAGTTACGAAAATTAACACTTTGGCGCAACGTCGTCTGCATTTGAACGCGAACGGAACGAAAACGTAACGTTAAAATGTGTGTTTGACTTAGGCCTCTGGGTTGTAGAGCCATTGATGATGATCATAATTGTTTTTTTTTAGTAATAATATTGAAACATATTTCTAATTATAATCAACTTTACTACACAAAATAAAACATGTAATTTGTTTGAATTCGATGATTTTTTTTATTTAATAACATTTAGTACCCATATATAATATACATTTACACCTAATAACAATTTTTTTAGTATTACATAGAAATATTAGAGTGAGTTTTGGTAAATTTTCACAATCTGCATATTGACTGAATTGAACGTGAATGTATTTTTCTGTAGATTTGATAGAAAAAGAAAGAATTAATAAATAAAAAACGAAGAATAAAATGTTCATAACATGACAGGAATAATAACATTTTCCAATAGTAGAAAACATAATTATATAATTACTTGATTACTTTTGCTTTCGGTCTGAATATTTTCATTCTAAAAGGTGGCAACAGACATCGCCTTATTATTGCCTCAAATCAGATTTTTAGGACGATTAACATATTTATAAGAGCTAACATAACTATTGTACATTTATCTCTGTAGATTAAACATATAACGGTATTTCTAAGAAACACAAATAATCTAAAGGTAGTTAACTTGTCCTCTATGCATTAAATTGTATAACTGAAAATTTTACGATAATTTGTAATGATTAATGATATAACCAATGTAGAGTAGAGAATAAAACAAATTATTATTTCACTGTTTACCATTCATAATCCAATCATGGTTAGGTTTTTGAATGACTAAAAATCGTCAATCAGTTGATGTTGTTAGTTGCTAGATTGCACACCAGTAGGTTACTCTGTTATGACAAAGGTTGATTGTTCTGTTGTTATAGAAGTTGTTTCCTCAGTCGATGATTGGCCTGTTGTTAGAATGATTGATTCATCTGTTATATCGCATGTATCATCTGTTGCTGTTGAAATTGTTCCCTCGGATGTTGATTGTTCAGAAATCCCCGACTCATGAGATATCAGAGTGTGTAGAGGTTCTTTCAACGAGTTGTTGTAGAAGAAGTTGTTGAATCATCTGTTATCGTTGGAATTCTTGTAGAAGACGTCGTGAGGCGTCTTGTAGTAGTCGTCGTCGGACGTCTAGTAGAAGTCATTGTCGGGCGTCTCCTAGTTTTTATCGTGAATAGTCTTGTAGTTGTTATCGTGGGTCGTCTTGTAGTAGTCGTTGTGGGTCGTCTTGTAGTAGTAGTTGTGGGGCGTCTTGAAGTTGTTTCGTGGGTCGTCTTGTAGTAGTTGTTGTGGGTCGTCTTTAATAGTTACCGTCGGACGTCTTATAGTTATAGTCATCAGGTCTTGTTGTCGCAATCGGTCGTCTTGTAGTGGTCACCGTCGGGCGCCATGTAGATATTGTCTTGATGTTGTCGTCGTGAGGCGTCTTGTTGTAGTCATCGTGATGAGTCTTGTTGTAGTCGTTGTCGGGCGTCTTTATATAGTTGTTGTCGAACGAATTGAAGAAGTTGTGGAGGTTCTTCCAGAGGTTGTAGACTCACGTCTTTTAGTTGTTGTCGGTGGTGGTCTTGTAGTCGTTATCGTTGGAAGTCTAGTAGAAGACGTCGTGAGGCGTCTTGATGCTGTCGTCGGTAGGTGTCTTGTTGTAGTTATCGTGGGGCGTCTTGTTGTTGTCTTTGGCGTGCGTCTCGTTGTAGTAGTATTTGGGCGTCTTGTTGTCGTTGTCGGACGTCTTGTAGTTGTCAAGGGGCGTCTTGTTGTAGTTATCGTAGGGCGTCTTGTTGTAGTACTCGTGGAGCGTCTTGATGTAGTTGTCGCGGGGCGTCTTGTTGAAGTTGTGGTCGGACGTCTTGTAGTTGTCGGGCGGGAAGTAGTTTTTGTACTCGGACAAATGTATTCTGATGTACATGCTATTTTTTGAGGGTCGAAAAATGTGTTTGATGAGCAAAGGTGGCTAACCTTTGAAAACTCTCCATTAAGGGAGATGCACTGCACGTAGCCTTTACAATTGCTTATTGAAGGATCGGGGAATATTCCAGTAGCTGTACATACGAAGGTAGATTGCCGTTTATATCTGTGCAAAATTGGAAGAAATTGTTCACTACGATAGTCAATGTATCTTGTGTATCCATCTTCAAAAAGTACCTGAAATACAAACTCTTTTAAATTATTCATAATTAAAAAAAAAAACAAGTTCCAGGAACAATAAGGAGACCAATTCTCTAAAATTTGAAATTTACATATAGGTGGTAGGACATACTTATTTGTACATAATACTCGTACTGTATGCATTTGGTTGAATCAGTAAAGTTAATTATTTTTTTCTAATTCAAACTGTTTTTCCAAATATTTCCTTTTTTTTATTTATTTACATGGAACACAACAGATGAAAGACATATAAATATAAACATCTAAGCGACAAAAACAATCCAATAGTCTTACATCCAAACAGTGCACTCTTCAGCAATAACACACAATACAACACATAGAAAATCTTACACACAATACATTCATTCACAATACATCCATTCACCCAATTTCGCACACATAACACACTCATTCTCACAAACACATTCACACTTCGCAAATGTATGCAATAACAAAACAAAAAAAAACTCTAATAATCAAAAATTTAAAAAAAAGACTAAAAATAAATACTATCCCAAACACTTCACATTTTATCAAACATATACATTTCTTTCTCTTTTATTTATTTCATCTTACCCCCTTAATCACTCGCAAACAAGTGGATGGCCTTAACAAGAAAAGAATATTCTACTCTCAACTCTCCTTTCCCACATTTTAATTTTATTCAAAAGATGCAACGGTATAAACAAAGGATAATAAAAAAAATCAATTGGTGATTGACATCGACAATTAAAGTAGGTATCTAAATTCTACATAATTCAACAGGGCAGTATTAAAAACACCTGTAAAGACAATCTTAGTATCATTAATTGTATCGGCATTTACTTTGTAACACTGACTAGTCTACTAGGTGCGTTAGTCTTACTCAACAGTAACACAAAACAAAATAATAATAAATATTTATTTTATTTTATTTGATAATTTACAATCTTAGTAGCCTTATATTGATAAATTTTAATGTATATTTTGAATAGTAGACTGGATATTGATCCTAGATATAGAAATGCGTATTTGAGGTGGTACTATCACAATACGGCGCAACGTAAGTTGTCTTAATATTTTTATAAATCTATAATTCATGTTCAGCGACTCAGATGACAGACGATAAGAAAAAATATATATACCTATATATATAAAATTATGAACTACTGGTCAAAACAACGCTGCAAGTAGAAGAACGGTATTGTTCTCTGGCGCCATCTAGTGTTTCAAGTAGACAAACGACTATAGATTGTTTATAGCCTCTAACACAATCATAAAGATGGTTGCTGAAACTTGATCTGTTTGCATGATCTATTGGTTGTGCAGATGAGCTATGTGTTGAGTAATATTATTCTTTACTCACGCAGGTGTGAAAAATTCAGTAAAATGCCTTACCACGTTCGCTTTGAGTCAAATATAAATGAAATGACATACAAAGTTCCACATAATTAAAAGTATAAAAACACAACAATATATTTCAAGATAATATCGTAATGGATCTACTTACCAGTGCAAAAATCAAGAATATAAAAATAATTTTCATTATTTATGTAACACGAACCGATATCTGAAAGAAGAACTATTAATTGGAGAGATATCTCAAAGAACTCTACAATTTGTAGAGATATCTCACGAGATGCTTTATTTATTAATTTCATTGTTTATATAAGAACTAAGCGGTGTTTGTAAAAGATATCTAACAGCAAGGAAGAAAGGGGTAAATGAGAACACACAACTCGAGCGTTATGCTGTGTTATTTATTTATTTATTTATTCAGCTTTACATTAGCTTTTTATACAAGAAATACGACCAAAAACCAACATCATTTCACTTCAGCAGTTGGAAGGGCTCTCACCCTTTATAAATTGATTGTATTTCATTTGATTTTTTTTTCTATATGAATATTTTTGATATCAATGTACGGTAAAGAATGAATAAATAAGTTTCAACGTCTTTTCTGAGGCCATGTAGACCAAACGTCGGAGGATATTCCAAAAACTCTCGCGACTGCATAACCGAAGGAAAAGGTTGTATAACAATATAATGCAAAAAACCTCAAGACATATTTAATAAACATTGATTTTCATACTAATATAAATATCGATCGGCTGATTAGTATTTTTAAACTCAAAAGAAGGGCTTCATAGCACTGAAAAAAAAATTGCGCATTTCGAATATCGCTGTCTATCAACTCTGTTTTGATTCATAATATTAAGAATAAATATACCATCACGGCATCTCTCACCATTGGAGTAACCAGTAGGTATACTAACTGCATGCAATAAACATGCAGACAGTCGTTAGATCAACTGCGTGTAGTAAACACGCACGTTGTCCTCTCCGTGTCAATAAAAATATTCAGGCTGGGTGGTATACCTCATCGCTGGTGTTAAATGTCTTAATACGTTATGTTTTACAAATACTTGCCTTTGCAGGACACCATACAGCATAATAACTGTAAAACTAATAATGTGACGTTTTGTGAAAACAAACAGGCACACTGCTGACATTAAGGTTTGGAGAATTGATAATTAATTTTAATGCGTCTTTTGAGTTGAAGCACTTCCAATACAACGGATATTATGAAGTCAAACATTGCTGATTTGATATGACATGATATATTTTGATGCTAATTTTATTCTCATGTAAATGGCATTTTACTTTTTATTCGCACTGGTTTGCCCCACATCACTCGAGGTGAATTCTAGGTAACATTTTTTTATAAATGTTTAAATAACTACATATGTGTGCACAATGTCGTAGACATATGGAGATTTATTTATTTATTCATTTACATGGTACACAACAGACGAAAGACTTATAAATATAACATGTAAGCGACAAAAACATTCCAATAGTCTTACATCCAAACAGTGCACACTTCAGCAATAACACACAAAACTATCATAGAAAATCTTACACAAAATACATTCATTCACAATACATCCATTCACCCAATTTCGCGAGATAAATTTATTAATATCATTTCGCTTGAGATCTCGTTTCAACAAACAAAACGTTTTATGCAAACAATAGAGACAATCAAAATATCTTAAATAATATAATTAAGTACCCAGAAAAATAAATCAGCTTTCCTAAACGTGAACATTTAAGACATCTACAATGCACTTGGATAGTTCAGAAGTCGGGGGACATAAACAAGGTCCTTTTTCATAACGAAAACCATAATTGAAGTAATGTCCCACTAATAAAATGGATGCCTTTGTGGCGTTTTTATTCTGCAACATTCTACAATGAATATTATTTTGATGACTCAAATTTTATTGAGGGCATTTTCTATTGTGCAACGAGCAATTTTTCATAACAATAGACACATAAATCATTGTATAATTTTCTTTTATATATTAAAATATCTAATCACTAATTCTTAATATTTTGGTTATTTTTTGTTTTATCCCTTTTACTTATATTGTTTATTTTAAAATCTGTCTTACAACATTATATGTGTTTATGTTCCTAAATATTCAATATTTTCACTATTGTAATATGGAATGTCTAGCTTTCGATTACATCTAGGCTAAAGAGCAACCAAAATAATAGATATTTCCTTGAAGTACTGAGTGTAATTTAGGTACGTAGATAGCTACTTGTTGTTGGTTTTCAAAATGCGTTTCGTAGAAGAGAAGCTTTGGCAATCAATGTTTAGTCACAAAATTGCAAAGATCAACGAAAAGAAATGTAAACTTGTTTTATTGATTATGAAAAGGCTTTGGACAGAGTGAAGCATGTTGAAATAATAGAGATGCTCATAGAACAAAATATTGACTCCAAGGACCTAAATTTCATTAGAAGTCTTTAAAGGTTCCAACCTTTAGGACTACAGCCTATTTATATATTAACACATATTTATAGGAACTAGCATAAGTATTAAAAATTTATTTCCATACATTAAATAAACGGTATTACTAAGTACGACAAATAATAAACTTGCTCACTGTGAATTGAATTGTATAACTCAGTGGTTCCCAAAGTTGACTGGGCTCCGACCCGTCTGACAAAAATTTCCAATCCTGGGACCCGCATTTTAGATTTTTTTCACAGTTATTTCAATGGGAAGGATGTATTTGTTTCCGGTTTTTCTTCATTAGTTTCAGCATGCCATTAGGGCCCACTCAATATTCACTCGCGACCCATAGTTTGGGAGATAACTGACTGAAGTATAACTGATAATATGACGATACTTTGTAATGATTAATGTTATGACAAATGTACAGTTAAGAATAAAATAAATAAATAAATATTTCACTGTTAATCATCCATAATCCAATCATTATTGGGTTTTTGAATGACTACAAATCATCAATTAGATCTTGTTTATTGCCAGATTTGACATCAATTGGATGCTCTGTTGTTATAATAGTTGAGCCACTTGCTCAATCCTCTAGTGCAGGGGTCTCCAAACTACGGCCCGAGGGCCACATCCGGCCCGCGGACAGATTTTGTCCGGCCCGCGGAGAGCTAGCATACTATTACACTTTTTACCACCGGCAACAATGATAATATGGTTTTGGCCCTCGGAACTTACTGGAGTAATCAGTATGGCCCTAAGGCTGGAAAGTTTGGAGACCCCTGCTCTAGTGTAACGGTTATTTCTTTGTTGGTTGGTTGGTTGGTTGATTCAAATGTTACATCGGTTGGATCATCTGTTACTCCTGAAATTGTTCCCTAAGATTTTGGTTGTTCTGTTGTAGTAGTTGTTTCCTCAGTCGATGGTTGCTCTGTTACAATGGTTGATTCATCTGTTGGCGTATTTTTCTCGGATGTTGGTTGTTCTGTTGTTGTAGTAGTTGGAGTAGTTGCTTCCTCAGTCGATGGTTGCTCTGTCACAATGGTTGACTCATGTGTTACTTTTGGTGTATTTGTCTCGATTGTTGATTCTTCTGTTGTTGTAGTAGTTGCTTCCTCAGTCGACAGTTGCTCTGTTACGATAGTTGACTCATCTGTTACTGTTGGCGTATTATTCTCAGATGTTGGTTGTTGTAGTAGTTGCTTCCTCAGTCGATGGTTGCTCTGTCACAATGGTTGACTCATCTGTTACTGTTGGCGTATTTATATTAGAATAGAGAGAGTCCAAATATTAAAAAAAATCTTCACCTAAACGGATAAATAGGAGTCCTTGGACTCCTGAAATATCCGAGAAATAAAGATATTTCAACATTTGTTGGCGTATTTGTCTCGGATGTTGGTTGTTCTGTTGTTGTAATAGTTGCTTCCTCAGTCGATGGTTGCTCTGTTACAATGGTTGATTCATCTGTTACTGTTGGCGTATTTGTCTCGATTGTTGATTTTTCTGTTATTGTAGTAGTTGGAGTAGTTGCTTCCTCAGTCGAAGGTTGCTCTGCTACAATTTTTTGTATTTTACAATTATATTGTATTTGTCTCCGATGTTGGTTGTTCTGTTGTTGTAGTAGTTGCTTCCTCAGTCGATGGTTGCTCTGTTACAATGGTTGATTCATCTGTTACTGTTGGCGTATTTGTCTCGATTGTTGATTCTTCTGTTATAGTACAGTAGTGTGCGAATTAATGTGAACATGGGTATACAAAACACAAAAGTAATCATTTTTTATATAAGATGAGATTTTAATTTAAAGAACAGTTTTTTCTTATTACTATTTTTTTATTTTAATAGGATGTATGTCCTCCTTTAGCTTTTATTACGTCCTGAAGTCTTTTTGGCATCGATTCAACTAATTTTTTACAATTTTCTTTAATTTTCTCGTCACGAAACCACACTTGAATTACCGCTTCTATCATCTTCCTTTTAGTTGTTCAGTCCATTTTTCGAACCCGTTGTTTGCAAATCGCCCATAAATTTTCGATTGGATTTAAGTCAGGTGAATTTCCTGGCCAATCCAACACATTTATTATATTTTCTTCAAAATATTTAATCATCTTTTTGGATTTGTGGCAAGGTGCTGAATCTTGTTGAAACCATAATTTATCATTAGAATTAATTTTTCCCAATTCCCCATTTAATTTTTGTTCCAATAACTCTTTATATTTGTCAGAGTTCATCATCCCAACAACAGGCACTAACGATCCTGGACCATAAAAAGAAAAGCAGCCCCAAAACATAACTTTTTGTGGATGTTTTACCGTTTGTTCTATGTGAGCAGAAGTGATTTTTTCATTTGAACTCTTTCTTACATAACGTGAGCGCTCTCCTTGGACCAAAAAGTGAGTTTCATCAGAAAACAAAACATTTTTCCATTGGTCTTCCGTCCAATCAGCATACTTTTTAGCCCAAATATATCTTTTTTTCATCATATCTGCTGTCAACAACTGTTTCTTTTGTGGTCTTATAGCCTTTCTTCCAGATTCAATGAGTCGTTTCCTTACTGTGGAGTCATGAATTTTCACTCCGTTGGCCTCCAAATCTTGCTGCAGATCAAAACTCGTCATCCTAGAGTTCAGTTTACTTTTTCTGATTAAATATGCTTCATCCCTTGCTGAAGTTTTTCTTTTTCTCCCACATTTTCCAACTCTTTTCACATTAACAGACCCAGTTTCCCTTTTCTGCTTAATAATTTTATTGACAGCACCCAGACTAACCCCACACTGTTCGGCAATCTTCCTTTGACTCATTGAAGTATGCTCACATAAAGTGATAATCTTTTCCCGTTTTCGTGGAGTGATATCCATTGCACAAACTTCAAAAAATCACTAATAAAATCTTGACAAAACAAACCGTAGGTAGAAATTGCTTTAAAAAACCTTCAAAATCGCTTTAACTGCACCAAACTCACAACCAAACGACAGCTAATACTCTACACGACTGAAGTAGATACACAAAATTCAAAATGGCCGACATATCGTGATTGTGTATTGTTGCAAACACGGAAAATGTTTTAATTAAGTCATGTTCACATTAATTCGCACACTACTGTAGTTGGAGTAGTTGCTTCCTCAGTCGACGGTTGCTCTGTTACAATGGTTGACTCATCTGTTACTGTTGGCGTATTTGTCTCGGATGTTGGTTGTTCTGTTGTTGTAGTAGTTGCTTCCTCAGTCGATGGTTGCTCTGTTACAATGGTTGATTCATCTGTTACTGTTGGCGTATTTGTCTCGATTGTTGATTCTTCTGTTGTAGTAGTTGGAGTAGTTGCTTCCTCAGTCGACGGTTGCTCTGTTACAATGGTTGACTCATCTGTTACTGTTGGCGTATTTGTCTCGATTTTTGATTCTTCTGTTGTTGTAGTAGTTGGAGTAGTTGCTTCCTCAGTCGACGGTTGCTCTGTTACAATGGTTGACTCATCTGTTACTGTTGGCGTATTTGTCTCGGATGTTGGTTGTTCTGTTGTTGTAGTAGTTGCTTCCTCAGTCGATGGTTGCTCTGTTACAATGGTTGACTCATCTGTTACTGTTGGCGTGTTTGTCTCGGATGTTGGTTGTTCTGTTGTTGTAGTAGTTGGAGTAGTTGCTTCCTCAGTCGATGGTTGCTCTGTTACAATGGTTGATTCATCTGTTACTGTTGGCGTATTTGTCTTGGATGTTGATTGTTCTGTTGTTGAAGTAGTTTGATCTGTTATAATTAAAGGAGTTGTAGCGTCAACCGTTACAACAGTTGTCCCATTTGTTATTGGTAAAAAAGTTATACTGGAGGTGGGTTGCTGTGTTGGTGTTGTAGGTCGAATTGTAGTTGTCGGGCGTGTAGACATAGTCGTCGTCGTCGGGCGTCTTGTTGTAGTTGTTGTCGAGCGCCTTGTAGTAGTCGATGTCGGGCGTCTAGTAGTTGTTGTTGTGGGGCGCCTTGTAGTTGTTGTTGTGGGGCGTCTTGAAGTTGTTGTCGTGGGGCGTCTTGTAGTTGTTGTTGTGGGGCGTCTTGTAGTTGTTGTTGTGGGGCGTCTTGTAGTTGTTGTTGTGGGGCGTCTTGTACTTGTTGTTGTGGAGCGGCTTGTAGTTGTTGTTGTGGGGCGTCTTGTAGTTGTTGTTGTGGGACGTCTTGTAGTTGTTGTTGTGGGACGTCTTGTAGTTGTTGTTGTGGGGCGTCTTGTAGTAGTTGTCGTTGCACGTCTTGTAGTAGTTGTCGTCGGACGTTTTGTAGAAGTCGTTGTGGAGGTTCTTCCAGAGGTTGTCGGCAAACGTTTTTTAGTGGTTGTCGGCGGTGGTCTTGTAGTCGTTATCGTTGGAAGTCTTGTAGTAGTCGTCGTCGGACGTTTTGTAGTAGTTGTCGTCGGACGTCTTGTAGTTGTCGGGCGGGCTGTAGTTGTTGTACTGGGACAAATGTATCGTGATGTACATGCAAGTTTTAGAGGATCGAAAAATGTGCTTGACGAGCAAAGGTAGCTAACTTTTGAATACTCTTCACCAAGGGTAAGACAATGTACGTAGCCTTTACAGTTGCTTATTGAAGGATCGGGGTATACTCCAGTAGCTGTACATACGAAGGTAGATTGCCGTTTAGATCTGTGCAAAATTGAATGTAAACGTTCACTAGGATAGTCAATGGATTTTGCGTATCCATGTTTAAAAAGCACCTGAAAAAATAAACGCTTTTTAATAATTCATAATTAACAAATTTATGTCCCAGCAACAACAGGAAGGCCAATGCTCTATTTATTTGAAAATTATGTATAGTGTTGGCAGGACGTATTTATTTATACATCATACTCGCACTGCGTACATTTGGTTAAACCTGTACTATTAATTAAACATTTTAAAATTCAAATTCTTAGTTTTTTTTAAATATTTTCTTTTTCTTCAATTAATTCAACAGCTAGAACAATGGATAATACAATAATTCAATTAATTATTTACATCGCCAATTACAGTATCTAAATTCTTAATAATTAAACAGCACGATAACATAAATTTCTAAATACACAAAACATATGTACCCAATTTCCGTATCCTGATATTGATTAATTTTGATGCATATTTTCAATAGTGCACAGGATATTGATCCTAGACATTTTAATGCGCCTTTGAAGCATAGACATACTAGACTTGCAGCGCTGTACATTTATTCGGAATTTTTGTGTTCCAACATCGATGTCTTGCAAGCATTAGCAATGTATTGTCTTACAACCAACGTCAGTTCAAAACTGGATGCAAAATTTGATCGGCTGCATGACCGATTTTTTCTTTGAATTACCGATCAAATATATCTTTGCTTTGAAGTGATACTACCACAGTACGACGCTACATAAGTTGTCCAAATATTTTAATAATTTATATTTTATGTTCATTGGTTTGGATGACAGAGAATGTAACAAAAAAAGCCAAAATTTATACACTTATACGCGAAACAAGTCATTGGTATATAATAATATTTATCTATTTTATAGATTCCTGTACACAAGTTAAACTATTTCTCAAAACACGGTATCAAAAATTTATAAACCACTGGTCAAAGCAACACTGTTAATAGGAGAATGGACTCGTTCTCTGGTGATATCTAGTGTTTGGAGTAGACAATCAACGACAGATTGGTAACATCTTCGAACACAATCATAAAGATGGTTGCTGTTAATTGACAAGTATGCTAAACAGATGTCGAACATAATGGTTTGAAACAGGAATTGGTGAACGCACCATGAGTAAAGTGTACTTAAACCAGCCAAAGCCGATTCGTAAGCATCGGAACACCTTTCCCGTTTTCTATTAAAAGAAGTTTGCATAATATGTTGGTTGTGCAGATGAGCTATCTGTTGAGTAATATTCTTAATATCGTCACTCACGCCGGTGTGAAAAATCCAGTCAAATACGAAAACTACGTTTAACATTAGTTATGTAAGTTAATATACGGATACAGGTCTTACCTTACCACGATCTTAGTTTGAAGTTAACATTTTAAAGGAATCTGATTTGGTCAAATATGCATTCAATGACATACAAATAATTAAATTGCGGGTTTGTGCCTGGCAAGTCCTGTTCGGACGCAATTTTCTGTGCCAGATGTGTACTCCAACAGTCGCAAGAGTTCAACTCACCGCTTGCATGTTGCTTCATTGACTACGAAAAAGCTTTTGACAGCCCCCACAGACCAACCATATGGAAAATACTGGCCGCGTATGGCATCCCGCCCAAGGTGGTAACCATGATCAAAGCCCTGCATATGGACTCTGAATGTTCTGTCAGAACATCACGTGGTCCAACTGACACCTTCAGGATCACCACTGGAGTCCGGCAGGGCTATGTATTGGCACCTTTTATCTTTGCCATAATTATGGACTACCTGCTCAGAAAATCTATTCTGGGCCTTGGCGGTGTGCCTTTATCACAGCGTGAAAACAGTGAGACGTCTGTGGGAGTGCTGCACGATCTTGAATATGCGGATGATCTAGCCCTTTTTGATACATCTGTGGACGGATTACAGTGCAACGCTAATGCTCTTTATGAAAATTCTTTGCGCCTTGGCTTTCGTATCAACGCTGGTAAAACGGAGTACATATGTAATAGTACATGCACGAGTACTCACACCCCACTAATGGTTGGCAATTCCCAAATATCTCAGGTTAGTAAATTCAGGTACCTGGGAGCAACCATAACGCCAGAGGGTGATCTCTGGTCGGAATTACCAATCCGCATAGGAGCAGCTAGCGGGGCTTTCAACAACATGAACAAAGTTTGGAAGGCGTCTGGACTCAGCATCAGGACAAAATGTCGCTTGTTCAATGCGTGCATCATCCCAATCCTTCTATATGGCTGCGAGTCTTGGCACTTAACCAAGGCTCAAGAGCGGAAGATACTAAGCTTTGAAAACAAGTGTCTTAGAAGGATTTTGGATGTCAGATGGTATGAACATGTTACAAATGATGCTGTGCGCCGGCGCACCCAGCAGAGACCTGTAATCTCCGTAATACAAGAGAGACGATGGTCCTGGCTGGGACATGTTTTGAGAATGCCCAATGATAGTTGGCCAAAAAGAGCACTGTTATTCCGTCCGCAGGGGTTCCGTAGGCCCGGGCGTCCCTCTTTCACAATACACCGTTCCTATGACAACGATATCAGAGCGCAAGGAATGTCGTGGGAAGAGGTGACGCAATTGGCACAGAGACGCTCTGAATGGAGGAGGCTGGTTTCTGCCCTGTGCTCCCGAGAGGAGCGTTGAGGGCGATGATGATGATGATGAATTGGAGTTCCTCATATACAATGAATCAGAAGGACAAAAACACAACAATACATTTTAAAATAATATCGTAATGGATCTACTTACCAATGCAAAAATAAAGAATATAAAAATAAGTTTCATTATTTTTGTAACACGATACCGATATCTGAAAGAACTCGATAAATTGTAGAGAAATCTCACGAAATGTTGTATTTATCACTTTCATTGTTTACATAAAAATTGTACGGTGTTTGAAATATCTAACATCAGGGAAGAAAGGGGTAATTGAGAACACCCAACTCGAGCAACATGCTATGTTTTTATTTATTCAACCATATGCAGCTTTACATAAGCATTTTATATAAAAATAGCAATAAAAAACATCTTCTCACTTCGGCATAAGTGAGTCAGAACAGACCTAGCCCGCTGTAAATTGAGCGCATTTAATGTTTTCCTCTGTAAAAATTGTTTGTTAACATTGTACATTAAAGAATGAATAAATAGATGCATAAGTTGAAACGTCTTTTCTGGGGCCATGTGGACCGAAACATCGGATGATATTCCAAAATTCATGCAGCTGCATAACCGAAGGAGAAGATAATATACATTGCGAAAACCTCAAGACATATTTTATAAATATTGATATTCTTTCTAATAAAAACATTGATGGGCTAGTTGGTGGTTAGACACTCAAAAATAGGGCCTTATATCTCTGAAAAAAGTTTCGTGGTACGATTATCGCTGTCCATCAACTCTGGTTATATTATGATTCATAAATTTTAGGATAAATATTTCATCACGGCGTCTCTCACCATTGGAGTAGCCAGTATCGTAAGATCAACATGCGTGTAATAAACACGCATGTTTTTCTCTCCGTGTCAATAAAAATTAGATATTCAGGCTGGGTGGTATACCTCATCGCTGGTGTTAAATGTCTTAATACGTTATGTTTTACGAATACTTGCCTTTGCAGGACACACGACAGCATAATAACTGTAAAACTAATAATGCGACGTTTTGTGAAAACAAACAGACACACTGCTGACATTAAGGTTTGAAAAATTGATAATAACAGCGTCTTTTGAGTTGAAGCACTTCCAATACAATGGACATTATTAGGTCAAACATTGCTGATTTGATATGACATGATATATTTTGATTCCAATTTTATTCTCATGTAAATGGCATTTTACTGTGATTCACACTGGTTTACCCCGCATCACTCGAGGTGAATTTTAAGTAAACTTATTTAAAAAAAATGCTTAATTAACTATGTGTACACAATATCGTAGAAACAGAAAGATAAATTTATTAGTATTACTAGCTTTTGTAACCCGGCATTGGTCGGGTTTAAGTAAACAGATTTTCACCCCACATGCCCATATTTGTAAAAAAAAAGGTAGGTATCTACATGAAAAAAGTACTAAAAACCTCTTCCTAAAAAAAATCTTGAAGTTTGAACACCTCACATGCCCATATTTAAGTTAAAAAAATAGGAAGGTACCTACATCGAAAAAAGCGTTAAAATATCCTCTCAATGAAAAATACGCACATACATACGTATGTATATACGAACCGACTCAAATATTTGTGTGGATTTCGCTTGGGCTTTCGTTTATACAAACAAAATATTTTATGCAAACAACGAAGGCAATCAAAAGACGTAAAATAATATAATTAAGTACACAGAAAAATAAATCAGCTTTCCAAAGCGTGAACATTTAAGACATCTACAATACACTTGGATAGTTCGGAAGATTTTTTACAAATGTATCTGGGTTTTGTTATTAACCCAAATACAACCGTATACACCTTTCACAGCAAGCTAAAACCTCATATCTTGAAAGGGGAGTTTGCCGTCACCTGGGATCGAACCGCCAACCTCATGTGCATGAGACTCTACCGCCAGGTTACCGAAAAACTATTTTATAATTAAAATTCATTTTATAATTAAAATTTTATTGCGGCCATTTTTTGTAAAATACAATTGATAAATAAATATCACGATTTATATTACATTAATTAAGAAATTGAGTAAAGAGGGTTATTTTATTTATTTTTAATTTTTAAGTTTTTGTAGTTTATATAAACTTTCTATTTTCAGCGGAGCACCCGGCAAAGAATTGGTCTCCCACGCTTTTCCGTAAGATTTCGAGTGTCCTGTAAAAGACGGGTGTTCAAAAAAGTCTTAATTCCAGCGGTTTTGTTTGCCACCCATCCTGAAAGTCTTAATTTTTTTGTAGGCTCGGAGTACACAACTTTCATGTTTATTACATGCTGCTGGTCAGCTGGCTTACTCACTTGTGGGATATGCCGTGATGGTAATGAATATTTTTCAAATGTTCATGTAAACAGTATCACACTGCGTAATTTTATAATAATGTTAATTATATATCTTAGTAGGCAAAGTACGTATGATTGTAAATATTTGAATCACAAAGAAAGTTAAGTTTCATTTGACACATAATTATTATTACGTTACACGCTCATCACTGTGTAGATGTGGATGCCATAAAAAACATCTTACATTAAACAAAGACGTGTTGTCAAAAATATTTGCATTACGATTTTAGGACTTTTTATACCTACATAATATTCCCAATTTCTTAAGAAAGTCATCTGTTTGAGAGCATTTGTCAATCTTTTATAATTAGGACCAGGTTAAACTCCACTGATTTTAAATAAACAAAAAAAAAATATGTTGCCTCTACTAATAGTTACTCCATAATTGAAATTCTACGAAAGAAATAAATAGTTTTTTTTATCTTAATTAATTAATCATGATATATATTGGGTCAACTATTGCAACGACATCGATTAGATTTAGAGATCAGTGTACTGGGGCATCAAGGAGTGTATCTCCAGAAAGCCATGGTTCCATAATTCCAGGTTTTCCAGCTTTAATCATCAAAGATTAGAGAGTCATCTTTTTAGGATAGGTTTAGTCTCGTCCCGTTTTTGCGAGTGCGAGCTCGATGTGGAATCTCTGAACCATGTCTTCCTCGGTTGCCCAATAAGAGACTCATACGATTTGTATAGCGAGATAACTGAAGTCCAGTATCCGATCAATATGTCCTGCCTTTTGCAAACTGATACCCTTTCTGTATATCGCAAAATTTTATAATCCGTCAAATTTTTTTAAATTATTTTATAGGTTAGTGTCTTAAAATTATATGATACCTTCTAAAAATATTATACTTGGCACAAATCTTATATGGGATGACGTGATCTTATAAATAATAATAATACATTATGATATATACATACACAAAAACAATATCTAACAATAGAGTAACCAGATGCAGAAGGACAGATTAAACCAGAACATGAAATCGTGAAGTGTTAAGGGGGGGAAACTTTTTTCTTTCTATCAATAGTCTAAGAGACGCCCAATTTATTTCGTCTCAATTAACTCATCAAAATTCGTTTCGAGTGGCAAAATTTTATTCTAATATAGATGCTTTGTTTCGTTTTGTAATAAAAGTTTAGTCTCTACAGCTATTAGACGGAGAAATTGAAAATAGCACTATAACAATGAAAAAATGAAATAAATTTTATTTTTAAATGAAAAAAAAATACATACATGTATTTATTTATTCGATTATTTAAAAAAAAATATTTTCAGGATCAAACAGTCAAATATAGAATACATTAACAAAATAAACGTTCAATATATTACCAAGCAATGATTCTAAATTTACCAGAGATGTTTAGACCTTAAAAAAACTTCAAAGTTAAAAAGAATTACATCAAAACTACAGAGATAAGTAGGCAGAATGAAAACATAGAAGTATGTATTAATATGAATGAATGCAGTAGATATATCAACAAATCACACAAAAATCAATGGAAGATAATCTATTGAAAAATATAGATTCAAAACTATGCTAGTTATTATGGTATAATTGTGGTCGTTTGTTGTGCTGCCACTGTAGTCGATTGTTGTGTTGTCACTGTAGTGGGTTCTTGTGTTGTCACTGTAGTCGGTTGTTGTGTTGTCACTGTTGTCGATTCTTGTGTTGTAACTGTGGTCGGTTGTTGTGTTGTAACTGAGGTTGGTTGTTGTGTTGTGACTGTGGTCGGTTGTTGTGTTGTCACTGTTGTCGGTTGTTGTGTTGGAACTGTAGTGGGTTCTTGTGTTGTAACTGTAGTCGGTTGTTGTGTTGTAACTGTGGTTGGTTGTTGTGTTGTCACTGTTGTCGGTTCTTGTGTTGTAAATGTGGTCTGTTGTTGTGTTGTAACTGTGGTTGGTTGTTGTGTTGTGACTGTGGTCGTTTGTTGTGCTGCCACTGTAGTCGATTGTTGTGTTGTCACTGTAGTGGGTTCTTGTGTTGTCACTGTAGTCGGTTGTTGTGTTGTCACTGTTGTCGGTTCTTGTGTTGTAACTGTGGTCGGTTGTTGTGTTGTAACTGTGGTCGGTTGTTGTGTTGTAACTGTGGTTGGTTGTTGTGTTGTGACTGTGGTGGGTTGTTGTGTTGTCACTGTTGTCGGTTCTTGTGTTGGAACTGTAGTGGGTTCTTGTGTTGTAACTGTAGTCGGTTGTTGTGTTGTAACTGTGGTTGGTTGTTGTGTTGTCACTGTTGTCGGTTCTTGTGTTGTAACTGTGGTCGGTTGTTGTGTTGTCACTGTTGTCGGTTCTTGTGTTGTAACTGTGGTTGGTTGTTGTGTTGTCACTGTTGTCGGTTCGTGTGTTGTAACTGTGGTTGGTTGTTGTGTTGTCACTGTTGTCGGTTGTTGTGTTGTAATTGTAGTGGGTTCTTGTGTTGTAACTGTGGTCGGTTGTTGTGTTGTCACTGTTGTCGGTTGTTGTGTTGTAACTGTGGTGGGCTGTTGTGTTGTCACTGTGGTCGGTTGTTGTGTTATCACTGTGGTCGGTTGTTGTGTTATCACTGTGGTCGGTTGTTGTGTTGTAACTGTAGTCGGTTGTTGTGTCGTAACTGTCGTAGATGTAATAGTTGAAGTGATTGGAGCAACAGTGGTGGTTCCTGGGCATACGTAAGTAGCAGAACACATGCTTGTAATAGGATTAAATAATGTGAATGGTGGACATCTGAGCGTAGTTTGTAAAAATCGATTATGATATTTCAAACAAACTATATACGTCTTGCAAGTACTAGAAGATGGGTCAGGGAATTTGCCAGTCCTTGTACAACTGAATCTTGCAGTTGTTGTTGGTAGATTTGTAGTGGTTGTCGGGGGAATAGTTGTGGTTGTTGTCGGGCGGAGAGTTGTGGTTGTTGTTGGGCGGAGAGTTGTGGTTGTTGTCGGGCGGAGAGTTGTGGTTGTTCTTGGACAAATGTAGTTAAAGGAGCAAATTTTTCTTATAGGATCAAAATACGTCAATGGTAAACACATGTAATTTATCTTAATATACGATCCTTTAAAGGGGATACAATGCAAAAATCCCCTGCAGTTGCTCACTGAGGGATCAGGAAACAATCCAGGGGCCGTACATGTGAAAGACGAATGTCGTTTAGATCTGTGTAAAGTATTACTGAGGAAGTGATCGCTTCTTGCGTAACCATCTTCAAAGACCACCTGAAAAACAATACTATATTTATGTATATATTTAATCAATCGAATTTCACCTCCCAGGAACACCGGGAAGAGAATGTCATATCACGCTATTGTATTATTTAGGCAGTTATTTGCATATATAAATAGTATTTATGTGTAAGTACGACTACAACATTAATAACTGAGTATGAAATATCTCTAGAAAAAAATGACTTCATGCATTTTAAGAAAATTCTGTATAAGTAGTAAGAAAAATAGTGAAATACGAAATGTAAGCATTGCACAGAGCATCACTATTACTTGTTGCCTCGGTTTATATAACTGAAATAAAAAATGCGGAGAACATAAGTCTTTATAGAAACAATAGATTTTAAAAAAATGTAAATAAAGTTAAATTACATAGTAAAAAAAACAGTGTCATGCCAACTCTCTTTAGTAGACTTATCGGCACGTTAATATATAATAATAATAAATCTGTATCGACCACACGATTAATCTCGTACAATGATAAGAAAAATACAAATAAAAGTAAGATAAAAAAAATAAAGCAATGCATTAACAATGGGTAAGGAAAGGGGGACTTGTTTTAGTACAACATCTTCTAGTCAATCCTTAAATACAAACATACGAACATAAAATAATAATTATATCTAAATACTAGGAGTGATTACAAAATAAATAGCACCCATTTTGATTATCTTAATTTTTTGTTAGCACGGAAAAGACAACTTGCATTTTTATTAGTAGTAACTGATCTGCTGGCTACCCCACTTGTGGGATATGACGTGATGGTATTGTAGAATGTCCTTTGAATTGCTTTGAATTAGGTTGGGGCCGATGACTGACGCAGCCAACAGGCTAAGAAATTTACCATTGAGTTTCTAGGGCCAGAAAGCTAAATGATAATATTTATGTATAAAGTGGTTTTTGCCTTTTACTGGATGTTTCACACCCGCATGAGTGAAGATATTAAGAATATTACTCAACAGACACCTTATCTGCACAACCGACATATTATGCAAACTACTTTTAGTAGGAAACGGAAAAGGTGTTCCGATGCTTACAAATCGGATTAGGCTGGTTGAAATGCACTGTACCCATAGAACGTTCACCAATTACTGTTTCATACCATTATGTTTGACCTTACAAGTCAACAAACAGCAACCATCTTGATAATTATGTTCGAGGTTGTAAGCAAACAATTGATGATTGTCAATCTGCAACATTAGATAACGCCGGCGAAAGAAACTGTTCTCTTATTTTCAGTATTGCTTTCACCAGCGGTTTCAATGGGATTTATGCTTGTAAGCGGACTTCTATGGATACAATGCATGTAAATAAGTTACTATGGTTTGGACATGTGGAGCGAATGGATAACGAAGAGGATGTATTTATCTAAAAGACGGGTATCAAAAACCGTGGGCGACCGAGAACCACGGAGATCAAATGTTCATGGACGGCGGTGTGTTGAGTAAGAATTCAGCGTGCATGTATGGAGAAGTGGATGAAGGTTGAAGTAGCGAAAGAAATATGTAAGGATAAATCAATTTGGCGTTCTATTATCTTTAACTACCCCACTTGGGACGCAGTGTGATGGTATAATATAGTTCAGTACAGCATATTATCAGCATAATCATTTATAGAAATTCTCAGAATTATTAAAAATAATGGATTCCTGTAAAACACCCCTAAAAATAATAACTATGAGATAAAGTTTAATTCATCGATCGACGGTTCTTGGTGGAAGTTCATATAAATAAATTATAACTATGAATTACAAGGATACGAACAAAAAAGCACGGTTTGCAATCATTTATAATGAATATACTTACCAGTACAAAAATCAAGATTACAAAATAAACTTTCATTTTTTGTAAAGCACAATGTATAAATCTGAATGAACTCGATGAATTGAAGATTGATCTCGCGAGATGCTATATATATTGCATTCATTATTATTTACTTAAATATCACAAGGTAAAAAAGATACTGTGTGTATTTAATTAAGGATATAGGAAAAGAGGAGACTGAGGTAAACGGGTTCACTTTGAAACATGACAGTCAAAATAGATAATGTTATTTGAAAACACGACTTTCATCATGACGAAAATTGCATTTCCTCTTTTACCATACACAGAAGACGATGTGTATGTTTACTGGCGACCCAACTTGAGATAGGTGCTGTGAGTGGATTGATAGATGCAAAAACGGTAATAAAAAATGCCAAGAGTTACATAAATCATATAGAGTTTGAACAGAACGAATTTCACGGAAAGATACTCGTGCACAAATGGCAGGACTAGATGGTGCACGACGTATGCGAAGATGTGAACTATATAATCACTACTACTAAACCATCAGGGCATCTCCCACAAGAGCATATGCATATACTGTAATAAACATGTAGATTGGTTTCTCCGTGCCAATAAAACCATAAGAAATTCAGAATGAGTAGCATGCCTCATGAATTGTAGTAATAATTGTCTCGTACGTGAGGTTTCACGAACACCTGATTTCACAGGACACTCGGAAAACTTACAGAATAAGTCAAGAGACCTATGTTTTACCAGGGACTTCACGGTGTAATGTAATTAGTATGAAAGTAATCGGCTTATAATTATTTTAATATCGGATGCACTGCAAACCAGTCATAATAAAACAAATATGTATTCATTACATTGATAACTACTATTATATGTGTCTACAAAGTTGAAGCCACTACTACTAATGAGAATCTCAATTACATCAGTGTCATGTCATGATATATTCTGCTTTTAATTTTATTTACGAGTATAGAGAATATTACTTAAATTTGTATCCGCGTGACCCGCATCTCTCAAAATGCAAAGAAAGATGAATTTTTATAATGTGTGAAGAAAAATATCGTCGACAAAGAAATGAGTTAACATTTATGATTTAACATGTTTATCTTTTTTGCAGAAAATTTTCACAGAACTAGAGAAGTCTATGCAAACAACAGAGATAGTCAACATTGAAGACTCCCTCCCATACCCGGATATCTCAGAAGTCGGGGGACTTCTATTTATCCGGTCTTCTAAGCAAAACTTTTGTCCTCGAGGGCGGGCCCTATTGGCAGCCTGAAGGGCTGGCCGGCCAATACCGCCTCGTGGGAATCTTTCATGCTACATTTACGTCTTCGATGCCCCTCTCAGAGATAGTCAACATTGAAGGAGACCCACCGTCCACCCGGATAGCTCAGAAGTCTGGGGACTTCCATTTATCCGATAAAATTTCTACACTAACAAATTTGTCCACACAAGAGGTGCCATGATGGGCAGTCTGAAGGACTGGCCGGCCAAAACCCCCACGTGTGGAATCTTTTGACTACACTCCTTCGATGTCCCTCTAGCCGAGAGAAGCATATACATACGTAAAATATATCAACAATAAAAGAATTTCCAGCTAAATACATAAGCATAAAAAAAACAATATAAAATATACACATTCATATACATATATACACATTGGTACAGAGCGCCGAGCTGAGGTGTCCAGAAACATTAATTGGGTATTTAAGACGGCAAACCGAGGGCCGCCGATGCCGGGGCCATCGATGAAAACGCTTCCCTCCCCAAAGGGACATCCCACCCAGACCAAAGACTCTCCACCAAGGGAGACAGGACAGCACAAAAGACGAAGAAATGAGTTCGCCCGCGACAGCTACAACCACACAAGGTAAAATCAACCATCAAGCTCCTCTAGGAAAGCCGGGGGTGAGCCCGGCTCACGTAGAAGATCCCACCGAGACACCCATACATCTACAAATCTCAAAAAGCCCCTGAAATTCCCAGGACAAGTCATCAACTCCCCAGACCAGATGGGTCTGGGGGTGTCGTCACTCATACTGTCAATCATTACATCTCTCGCATCCGTCAGCAATGGACACTCCCACAGGATGTGTTCCGCAAACTGTGCTCCCGTCCCACAAGCACACCATGGATCATCCGCAAGCCCAAGTTCGAAGAGCTTGGCCTTAAGCTCCCCATGGCCCGTCACCAACTGAACAGCAAAGTGGTTGAAGGTCAGGAAGCCCCTTTTAATCCTCTCTCTCACATCCGGGAGAAAACCGTAGACAAGTCTAGCGGTTCTCCCCCGATCCCATCTTTCTTGCCACACCTCCAACGATCTCTCTCTGATTCGGCTGAAGGCCCTACTAATTCCCCTATTTCCAGGCTCTACCTGAATGAACACACCAAGATGTTCGGCCCTACCGTCCGCCTTGATCCTACGCCTGGCCACACTGTCTAGGACTTCCAAATCGGCAGGTAACACACCAGCGATGACAGGAAGGCCATCGCTAGCGGCAGTACGATACGCACCTGTGACGGCGAGTAGCGGGAGTCTCTGTCCCCTCAAGACTGCCGTCGACACAGAGCCCACCGAAAGTCTGTGCGACCAGACACGAGCAGCATACGTGACTTGCGCCACGTACGTCGCCCGATATATGGCCCTCACAGTCCCCGACCTAAGGCCCCACGTACCACGACTCAGTCTGCGAAGGGTGAAAAACAGCACCTTTGCTTTTTCGGCAGTCGCTCTTACGTGCGGGAGAAAGGAAAAGCCTCTGTCCAGAACAACTCCCAGGTACCGAACTTCATCGAGCACCCTTACGGGTACTCCACTCATCCGGAGAACCGGGTTTCTGCCCCTTCCAAGCGTCCCCTTCAACCACATCGCAGAGGTCTTGCTCGGTGAGAAGACAAGCCTATTCACACTACCCCACGTCAGGATGCGCTCGATCGCGGTTTTAAATTTGTCCTCGATCGCTTTCCTAGTGCTACCAGATAGCAAGAGGAGAGCATCGTCAGCATATGCGAAAATTGTGCAGCCAGGTGGAAGATCCATTCTCAAAAGATCATCAAAGAGGACGTTCCACAGGAACGGTCCCAGGACCGAACCCTGCGGACAGCCCATATCAACGATCCATTCGACCAAATGTCCTGCGTGAGTGATCACCACTGACCTGTTGCTGAAGTAGCTGCTGATGACATCGAACAACCAGCGGGGACACCCCCGTATCTTCAGCTTAGCCAATATTAGTGGCCACCACGCATTGTCGAAAGCCCCAGCTATGTCAAGGAAGACACCCAGCACATTCTTCTCCTTACTTTCATTCTTCCATTTCATGCATGCATCAATGGCGTGCTCTGTGGATAATCCCCGGCTGAAGCCAAACTGCTTTGGATCCCCCGGCACAAGGGCCCCAGCAAGCCGGTTCCTCACCAAGACCTCAAGAATCTTGCCAAAGGAAGGCAGCAGGGTAATGGGCCTATACGCCTTAAGATCTGACAGAGGCTTGTCATTACTATTAGGGATTACCCTGAGCAGACCTCTCTTCCATACTTTCGGAAACACTCCCTGTCTCAGACAGGCCCTGAAGAGTCCCAACATTTCAGCCGGGCAAAACCTCCAGACCTGTTTTACAATCGCACCATTCACTCTGTCAATTCCAGGTGCCTTTCTTGGTCCTAAGCTTTTGACGAATTCACCCAATTCTTGATGTGTCACATCGTCAATTTCGATTACTGACTCATCAGGTAGTCAGAGATAGTCAACAGACAATATTGTATATAATGAGTTACAATCCATTGGATTGGTCTGCAACGAGTTTGGTTTTTCTTCTCCATTCGTCTCTATTCTCAGCCAGTCTTTTCAGCTCTACGTATGAGCCACAGTTCATGTCCCTCTTCAGTTGGTCCAAATACGCGTCTCTTGGTCGGCCTCTGCCATTTGTCCCCTCGGTCTTACCCTCCGCGATGGCGATGAGTAGGCCTGGGTGCCTGATGTTGTGGCCAATCCAGTTAGCTCTTTGTTGGCCGATTCTCTTAAGAAGTTGCCTAATATTAGGTACTAAAAATAATACTTTAATTCCCACACCTATAAGAGTCATCAATGACCATAACCACCTATGCCTGGAGACATATGAGGGAGGCTTATGTTCAGCAATTGACAGGAATAGCTGCATAAGTAAGTACTCCACGGAATACAATTAATAAACATTCCCTTTCGGAGAAACGCGGATTCTTTCGTTTACCATTTCAATTGTGATTCTTTATCCAATTTTTTTTTTAATGAACTGTCCGAGTAATAGTTTAGAAACCCATTTGTCAAAGAGCTACGATATTTTTACATCAGCGCAGTCAGACATTAATTGTTTACTAAAAAATAAATGGGTCACATAAAAAATATCGTTATGCAAAGACTGATAAGCTCGCTACTGTACATTAAATAAAATATTATTTTTCATACGATTGTAAACATGCAAAAATTAATTAAATAATAGTATGTAGAACAATATTATATAATTAAATTAAATACACTTGCAGTTGTTTGTGAATAAATAAACTTATGCGTTGGGATTATTTCTATTTGGCACTTGATAATTGTCACGTTACATATAAGTGAAATAAAATAATTGTGTGGTTAGGTCATTGACCTTATAAGACTGGTAAGGTAGAACACATTTTCTCAAAAACTTCATATGGTCCAAAATCTAAAATTTATTTTATTTATTATACAATCATGCCGATACATTTGACATACCTATTTATTAATTGTGTCGGTGCACACGTAGTAGAATTCCATAATTATGAAATTTGAAATAAGTGTTTCTTTCTACTATAGATTATTGATTCCGAGAGAGAAATCGATAATTACCTGATAAGTCGAAAGACTTCTCTCTCGGAATCAATAATCTATAGTAGAAAGAAACACTAGTTTCAAATTAGCATTAAGTCATTGTTAATTGGCTAAATACAAAATCAAATGTGAAAATTAAACAGTGTTTTTATATTACATGGGTTAGTTGCAAGATATTAGATTAAACAAATCCGTAATAGAACATTAATCAAATCAGTAATAAAACATTCATCAATCAGTAATAAAACTTTCATAAATCAGTAATAAAACTTTAAACATATCAGTAAAAAAACTTTAAACAAATCCGTAATAGAACATTAATCAAATCAGTAATAAAACATTAATCAAATCAGTAATAAAACTTTAAAATATACATAAAAGTTCATACACATATTCAAACATAAACAACAATCTAGATACATTTTTCAAAATTTTGGAAGATGTTTATATATATGTATATTAAAGTATACCTATATATTGGGAATCCTTATAAATATACAATGAATTGGAAAAATACAATAATCATAGACATATAATGCTACATTATGATTGGTTGTGGATTATTGACTGATTCGATTATCAATCCAATGATAATTAGACTTGGAGTATTGTTGAAAATTGAATATTTTATCGTTTTTTGCTAAAGGGGCCCCTTAAGCACCTACGTGACCATACCGTACAACATCGTAGAACGTCGTATCACATCTACCATCTAACAACTATATAAGGAGTACTCCATGAGATACAGCCATCACATCGTCGAGTCTATCACTTCCATCGGATCGCGTATGGACATCACATCAGCTTTACCTCACATCACACTATCAAGATGGATTGCCACCTCACCTGCTTTCCTTACAACTACTGCTAATAAAGACTTCCTTCATCAACCTACACTACTGCTCTCATTCCAGTGTCTTGTACAAGGCATGTGTTAAAATAAATACATTTTAAATCTTCAGATCAGCGGTGAACTTTGTATTCCGATTTTTTTTTTGTTGAAACGGAGACGACAATTTGCATGTTTATTACATGCAGCTAATCTGCTGGCTACCCCGCTTTAGGAATATGCCATGATGGCACATTTTGGGCATGATGCAATCATTTTTTTAAATACAAGAAACGATTTTTTTTTATTTTAATAATTTTATGAAATTATAAAATTATAATATTTTATAGTTTAAAAGCACAATAAAAAATATTTTCTCTCTTTACAGTATAAAACTTACTACTAGTACTAACTATTGCAATACTACAAAATCACAACATATTTCACAAGTGGATTAGCCAGCGGAAAAATTATTACACAAAAGTTATTATATATCATCAAAATTGAGTTTTTGCTCTTGCAATCGAGTTTACTTGAAAATTTATCTACCTTTTAAATTTCTTTATATTTTTTAAATTTTGAAAATTCATTTTGAAAATAAAAAAAATTAACAATTTTCATATTACAATTCTACTTCTTCAGCTCGTTTCCATTCGCTGCTGGATATAAACCTCTTTATTAGCCCAATAATAAATTAGCAAAATACTGCCTATTCATTCATTCATATCATCACGGCATCTCCTACGCGTGGGGTAGTCAGCAGTCTAGCTGCATGTAATAATAGGAACAAGTGAGTGTGATAGGTAAGTAGACAGAATAATTTTGAATATATTTATTTATTCATACATTAAACGACATATAAGCCTTTTCGACAATGCGAAACAATGTCATTAAACCTACTTGATAAGAAATAAACAATCACAGAAAAACTAAAAAAAATCTTAAAAACTTCATAGTAACTTACACAAACACAACATCAACATTTAAAAATTTATTTATATACAAATAATACATGCAACTAATTTTAACGATAATTAGTAAATAATTAAAACTTTAATTGAAGATATTAAATATCATATTCGTTATACAAATAACTAAATTTTACATGGCATTCGAAAACTCACAGAAAAGAGTTAGAGACCGGGGGACTCTACTGGATACTTTCTTAAAACTATTTATTATTTATTTATTTATTCATTCGTTTATTGTACAGCATTTAAAAATATAAAATGTTATGATATCTACCTAACTGGGCATGAGCGGACTGAATCATTTTTGTACATCTCTGTCTTAACTAGAGGGTATCTTTTCCCGGATTATTTTTGTTCCCGGGAAACGGGAAATTCATTATTATATTTATAAATATTCAATTTTCAACAAATTTGGTATCAAAACTCTCATAACTTGTTGACCCTTGCAAACATTTTGATTTACGAATACATTGAAGCTATAATTAAGTTTTTTTGCTAAAGTATAACACTTATATTGGTAATTAATATTATTTTTCATATTTTCATATCAAAATATTCGTCAGCTTCTACAAGTTTATCACGACTATTACAGTTAACTAAACAAAGATTTCGGTATCGGTATGGCAATCTGCATGACTAATAATTTGTATTTTTTCCCGGGAAAGGATTTGTTTTTTTCCCGGGAAACGGGAAATAAAAATTAGAGGGAATTCCCGGGAGTAACCCTCTAGTCTTAACCAATCAAACATCTTGATAACCATGTCTACACAATGTAGCGTTGTGCAATCTAATAGGAAGAAGCAAGAAAGGCGTCCAAATGCTTACAAATTGGTTCTAGGCTGGCTCAAGTAATCACTTCCGGTGTCCATGGATAATGCTCATGGATGATACTTCTCCATTCTCGCTGTCACGATATTAGAAAATGCGGACGACTTCTGGTGATACCAGCTCATAACACAAAGTTTTTTACAAACTCATTTTCTGTTCATGGTGCTCGCTGTTGGAATAGTTTTCCTTCCAGAATAAGGTTGCTCCCCACTCTTCACGCTTTCAAGCGGACGGTCAAGGACCACTTCATCACTCAAAATTTGACATCTCTTTCCTAGTCCCTTTTCCTACCTATTCTTCGTCTATGTACCTCCTCTTTTCCTTCCATATTTTTTTTGTGTGAAAGTTGGAAGAAATCGCACCTCTGCATATATTATGTAGATTGTATGATTGATTTATATGTATTTTTGTATAAATTTGCTTGTAATCAATGTACAATAAAGATTAAACAAATAAATATGATTCACCAATCGAGAAACATTTAATGCAAACTTTCAAAATTAATTGGTGTAAACATAATTCTCCACCCGAGATGTCTGATTAGTTTTGTCATCTGGCCTTGTGTCCAAATCCAGTTATACAGAGTATTATAAACATTTCTGTCTAGTAGCGATAAATTCATTGGCACCAGCTACACATGAAATGTATATCCTGCAAACCATCGGAAACGGGTTGTGGAGTAAACCAGCCTACGTAGCGTATTTTGAAAGTATACAATGCCATTACGCATTCATAGTGTTGTGGCACTGTATAGTTTCAATACGTGTAACAAAATATAGTCTGAGAAAATATACACGATTTCTGCGTAATGGTCGTGTATACTTTCTGACGCTGATTCCGTGAATTAGTCAAGAAACTATACAAGGTAAGAAACAACAAATTCTGACATTGCATAGATTTAGGATGTAAGCGTGTAACAAGTATTTGTAAAGTATACAAGTTCAGAAAATTAAATAATGTCAAAATATAAAAAAAAGCAATTAGTAATCAACTAATCATGTAGTTATTATTTTCACTGATTATTTAAAGGTACTTATGAAAATTATTAACTCCTTTATAAGAGACAAAAATATTTTTATTATATAATAGAAACAAAATAGTTTAAGTTTTAGTGCTTAGGTACTACTGTAAAATAGGCGCCAGTCTAATAATAAAAATAAAATGTTTTTATATTAATTAAAGTATATTCACGGCTTACGCCGTTTGTATGCTGACAAACGCAAGTAATAATTACAACAAGTTAATCCAAAATAACAAAAATAATTTTAAAAGCATTGAAATATTATAATAAAAACAATAAGTTAAAACTAATAATAACTATCATTATTTAGGATTGTTTTAATTTTGTGACACATTGAATATTAAATTAAAGTTCCCTATTATAAGGCACTGAAGATGGACTAAGTCCGAAAGGCCTCTCCCGAAAATAAATAAATATAGTGAACGTAAAAAATGTTTGTGTTGTTTTTACAATTTTATCATACTTTATAATATAACAAATTTATATAATATAAATTAAATAATTTTAATAATTCAAATAAAATGATGAACAGAATAAAAAGATAACATTTTCCTGTGAAAAAAAGATAAAGCAATAAATCAAAATGGCTACTTTGAAAATTAACAAAATAATTTATTCCTTCGTTAGAGACAAAAATATTTTTATTTTATAAAAGAAACATAGATATTTAAGTACTTAAGTGCTTATATAGAAATACGCCAGTTAAATAATAATAAAATGGGAAAAGTATAGAAAGATTGCAATTTCTTGCGAAAAAAAGAGAAAGCAATAAATCAAAATGGATTCTTTGAAACTAGTCGCGTCTATACATTGAACATTCTAAGAACGTTACCTCGTGTAGCGCTTAGAATATATACACGGTTATTACGCAATGGAAAATAGTGCAGTATGTTTTTCGGGTAAAATTTAAGTGTACGTTATTGGAAAGTATACACGATTTGAGCGTAATGACCGTGTATAGTTTCTAAAAATATTTATGCTTATTACTACTTGAAACTATACGCGAGCAGTCCCAACATAGTGAAAAATATCGCAAAAAAAAAACTTTCAAAGTGAACGCTGCTTCCAGCGAATCTGCACCAAGAATAAGTTTTGTATTATTGTGTAGAGAAAATTAAGCCACGAAAATAACCTCGCGAGGACCCTATCTTAAATTCAGCAGTTAGTGAGAAAATTAACTTTCCCTCAGAGGAAAATTTTTCGAAATTTTCCGAAAAAATAGTGTTATATATCATTCGAACCGCCACTAAAAACTGATTATAACCTCATTTTTCTTTTTTCCATACCATTAATATTTAAAAAGTCATACCAAGTTTAATAAATCAAAAGTGCATTTTTATAAAGTGCCTCTTTTCAATAAGTACTGAAAAAAAAACTATTAACACCGCTAAACAGGAAATAAAATTCTGAATAATAAAGTCCGCGGCTGTCCTTTTCTATCTTGAGTGGTTTCGGTGATAAGTGAATAAATAACAATTTGTCCATACTAAATAATAAGGTTTATTTGTTCTACCGACTGACACCGCTTATTTTACATTAGAGATGGCATCAAATAGTAAAGCTGATTTACCTACTAAAATGAACTCAAAAAATTATTTTTCTTCCTCAAGTGATTCTATTAAGAAATTAACCAATCTTGTGATGGATCCTAATAGCAAATTCAACAAAGATCAAATAGCTAAAATAATTTCCATAGCAAATGATTTAATGACAAGTAATGGACACGCTGCTACGTACATGGCTCGTATAGAAGGTGAAAATAAGTGTATGAAGGACATGCTGGCATCAAGATGTGAGGATCAATCACCTAAAAATGTAGCTTCTTTAATTTATGAAACGATTGATGAAATAGAAGAACGAAGATTGTGCGAGAAGAATGTCATTGTGTTTAACGTTCCTGAGAGTAACTCCGCTATGTCTTTTAACGGGATGCAGGAGGACACTGGTGCTGTTGCTGATATATTGAAAGAAATTGATGAATCGAATAACCTAAAAGTAGCTAAGGTATATCGGTTAGGTACAAGGAAACCAGACAAGGTTAGACCAATCAAGATTGAGTTCTCCAGTAAGGAACAGGCAAGTCAAGTCGTCTTTAATAGCAGAAAGGTGTTGAATAGAGGTATAAAGATTAAGTATGATCTTACTCAGCGACAGAGACATTAGCTTGCACAATTGTGGAAGGAAGTAGAATCCAGAAGAAATAATGGAGGAATCAACTTAACGGTGCGATGGGTTAATTCTAAACCCAAGATAGTACAGACACACAACAGATCTCACGATGCAAAAAACTAACATACTCATTAAAATGCTATTATCAAAATATTAGAGGAATAAGAACAAAATTGACTGATTTTAAAACTAGTTTACATACTTTGCTTCATCAAGTTTTTATGTTGTCAGAAACCTGGTTGGATAATAATATTAATACATCTGAGCTTGGATTTGTAAATTTTGATGTATACAGACAGGATAGAAATGAATGTACAAGCAACAAGAAGAGAGGTGGTGGTGTATTAATCGCAGTCAGTAACCAGATAAAATCAAGGAGGATCAATATCGGCGGTAATTCTTTAGAGCAAGTTTTCGTTCAAGTGGGATCACCTTCGACAGGAGCTATTTTTGGATGCGTGTATATTCCTCCAGATGCTGAGACTGAGAAATATGAGCAACATGCTAGGGATGTCGAACAACTCAATAATAGGTATCCGAAATCTAAAGTGATAATTATAGGTGATTATAACTTGCCTAACATCAGATGGTCTGTAAATGAGTGCGATAGTGAGGAGAGACTATTTGAAGCTGGAGATCTTATTCAGAGTCGTGAAGTGGATGGTACTACTGTTTGTTTAAACGAGTGTCCTAAATCAAGAAGTATACTGGATATGACACATTTCTTGGGTTTAATGCAAAAAAATTATGTTGTTAATAGTAATAACAAAATTTTAGATTTAGTTTTCACAAATTGTTCTAAAGTAGAAGTTACACAGGCAGATGAATTGCTTTTATCTGCCGACAAACACCATCCCCCTTTAAATGTTAATATTGTTCCCAACTTCCAATTACAGAAACCAGCATGTACTACGAAGTTATTAAATTTTCACAGGGCTGACTATGACTCAATCAATCAGTTTTTACATTCATCTCACTGGTCTTTTTTGTATGGCGATTTGAGTTTGCATCGCAAGTTAGATATTTTTTATGAGTATTTGAATGCAGCTATTGAACTATTCGTGCCGACTGTAACTTTCAAACCTAATGATTTTCCTGCATGGTTTAACAGCGAATTAAAAGCAATGATATATGAAAAAAAGAGTTGCCATGCTAAATACAAAAGAACAAAATGTATGGAGGATTACCAGAGATTCTCTTCGCTTAGGAATTCATGTAGGATTCTTTCTAGAAAATGCTATCAGGAATATATTACTCAGGTAGAGAATGAAGTGTTTAGTGATGCTAGATATTTTTGGAAATTCGCAAAATCTCAAAGTCGTAAAGATGATCGCATTCCAGACTCAATGGTTTATAATGGTGTCCATAGCACTAATGATATTGAGATGGTTAATTTGTTTGAGCAGTTTTTTAAGAGTGTTTATGTCACGAATGATGAGGATGATCATATTCCAGATATATTGAATTCAGAATCAGTCAATTTGTGCGATTGTGTCATAGAATACCCATTTGTTAAAAAAGAATTGGAAAAACTTAATATTAAAAAACCAACAGGACCAGATGGTATACCTAACATGTTTTTGAGACAGTGCTCTTCTTCTATATCTTATCCATTATATGTACTGTTTAGAGAATCTCTGAAAAAAGGCTGTTTCCCGGAACGATGGAAGGAGAGTTACATCATTCCTATATTTAAGAAGGGAGATAAATCTAACATTATAAATTATAGACCCATTTGTATTTTGTCCGCAATACCTAAATTTTTTGAATCGATTGTCTTACACTATATCACCCCTCATTTGGAAGGATTGATTAATCAGGCTCAGCATGGATTTGTTAAGGGAAGGTCGACTTTGACTAATCTAATGATATACGAAGAACATCTCATGAGGGCCTTTGCTGAGAAATCTCAGGTGGACACTGTTTACACTGATTTCAGCAAGGCCTTCGACCGCGTTCCACATGATATACTGTTGAGCAAATTGAGAATGCTGGGTGTGTGTGGTAATTTGCATGAATGGATTTCTAGCTATCTATGTGAGAGGAGACTTGTGGTGCGCAAGGATACAACGAAAGGCAATGGGTTCATTGCTACAAGTGGAGTTCCGCAAGGTAGTCACTTGGGACCACTTCTTTTTCTCCTTTTCGTAAATGATATTTGTTCCATATTTGAAAACGTCAACTATCTGTTATTTGCAGATGATCTTAAAATATTTAAACAGATAAACAGTTTACACGATTGTCAGGTATTGCAGGGTAATCTGAAGAGTTTGGGAACTTGGTGTGAGCTTAACAGGCTGTTTTTAAATATTGAAAAATGTCAGGTTGTTACATTTACAAAAAAGAAAAATCCATTAAAATTTGATTATAAATTGGGGGACAGTGTCTTACAGCGCGTTGATGCCATACGGGACTTGGGAATTATCTTCGATCACCATTTAACTTTTGTTCCGCATATAGAGGATATCACTGGCAGGGGAATGAGAATGTTGGGATTTGTACTCAGAACAGCCAGAGATTTTGTGTCCATACCTGCAATTAAAACTATGTTCGTATCCTTAGTCAGGAGTCAGGTAGAGTATAACTCCCCTATATGGTCTCCTTACTACGCGGTCCACTCTAAGAATATTGAAAGAATACAGCGCAAATTTCTTAGACACGTCAACTATCTAATGCAAATTCCTGTTGAGGAAATTGATTACTCTTGTTTATTGTCGCTTTTGAATATGAACACTCTCTGTGATAGGCGTGTGATTTCTGATTTGATTTTGTTATTTAAGATTGTGAGAGGACTGTTCAATTGCTTTGAGTTGAGCGGGATGATCTCATACCATGTTCCGACAAGGGTCACTCGCCAAGCAATAACTTTTCATAGTGACGTGGTGGATACCAACTATGCATATAATTCGCCTTTGAATAGAATTCATAGATTGGGAAACATTTACGGACACTTGTCGGATGTTTTCGCGGATTCCCTGTTTGAGTTCAGGCAGAGAATGGCGGAGAATTTTAAAGCCGTAATATAAATACTTTGTCCTTTTTTACCTACCCTTCCCATTTGGTTAATCTTGTCTTTGTGTTGTAATTTGACATGATACGATATGTTTTGGTTTTAATTTGTAATTTTATATGATGCAATCGCAATGTGTTTTGTTTTTATTTTATGATTTGATATGATGTAGTATGTTATAATTTTATTTTATTTTATAATTTGATATGATACGGTGTATTTTTTTTTTTTTTTTATAATTTTATGTGGTGTGCTGTAAATTTATTTTATGGTTTGATATGATTCAATATGTTTTATTTTTATTTTATGATTTGACATGATGAATGTGCTGTAATTTTATTCTATAATTTGACATGACAGTGTGTTTTATTTTTATTTTGAAATTCGATGTGATGCAGTGTATTGTAACTTTATTTTATGGTTAGATATGATACAGTTTTTTTTTATGATTTGACATGATGCTGTTGATATGTTGTAATTTTATTATGTGGTTTATGTGACATAATGTGTTTGATTTTTATTTTTATAATTTGAAGTGATGCAGTATATTTTGTTTTTGTTTTGATTTTAATTTGATACGATGGTGGTGTTGTACAATTGTTGCTTATAACTATGTATTAAAGGCGTAAGCCGTATGTATTATTATAAATAAATAAATAAATAAATAAATAAATAAAACCTGTGCGTAATGGCGTTGTATACTTTCAAAATACGCGCCTACGTAAGCTTAAAGTTCGCTGAGATAAGAGTTGTCTGGCGTCTTGAAGTCATTGTCGATCGAACTGTCGTTATTATCACGTGTCTTGTACTAATTATCGATCAGACTAACTATGTTGTTGGACTTCTGGTAGTTGTTGTTGGACGTCTTGTAGTTGTAGTCGGACGCCTTGTAGTTGTTGTAGGACGTCTTGTAGTTGTTGTTGTTGTTGTTGTTGGACGTCTTGTAGTCGTTGTCAATCGAATAGAAGTCGTTGTAAGGTGGACTGGAGTTGTCTGTAAATCTGTAGATGTTGGGAGATCTGAATTTGATGAAAGATCCGTGGTTGTAGGGAGATCTGTGGTTGTAGGGAGATCTGTAGTAGTCGGGAGATCTGTTGTTGTAGGGAAGTCTGTAGTTGTCGGGAGATCTGTAGTTGTCGGGAGTTCTGTAGTTGTTGGGAGATCTGTAGTTGTCGGAAATTCTGTCGTTATTGGGAAATCTGTGGTTGTAGGGAGGTCCGTAGTTGTAGAAAAGTCAGTAGTTGTTGGGAGATCTGTGGTTGTTGGGAGATCTGTGGTTGTTGGGAGATCTGTAGTTGTTGGGATGTCTGAATTTGTTGAAAGATCCGTGGTTGTAGGGAGATCTGTAGTAGTCGAGAGATCTGTTGTTGAAGGGAGGTCTGTAGTTGTCGGGAGTTCTGTAGTTGTCGGGAGATCTGTAGTTGTCGGAAATTCTGTCGTTGTTGGGAGATCTGTGGTTGTAGGGAGGTCTGTAGTTGTAGAAAAGTCAGTAGTTGTTGGGAGATCTGTGGTTGTTGGGAGTTCTGTAGTTGTCGGGGGTTCTGTAGTTGTTAGGAGTTCTGTAGTTGTAGAGAGGTCAGTAGTTGTCGGAAGATCTGTGGTTGTAGGGAGTTCTGTAGTTGTTGGGAGTTCTGTTGTTTTCGGGAGATCTGTGGTTGTAGGGAGTTCTGTAGTTGTTGAGAGTTCTGTTGTTGTCGGGAGTTCTGTCGTTGTCGGGATATCTGTGGTTGTAGGGAGGCCTGTAGTTGTTGAGAGATCTGTGGTTGTAGGATGGTTTGTAGTTGTTGGGAAATTTGTAGTTGTTGGAACTGTAGTCATTGTCGTTAGTGTTACATTTGGACAAACGTACTTTGGTGAACATACTTGTTTCACAGGATCGAAAAACATATGTACGGGAATGCATGATGAAGTCGTCATTGTATATCCGGAACCAGCGGGAGTACATTTTATGAAACTTTTACAGTTGCTAACTGAAGGATCGGGATATTTCCCAATGGCCGTGCATGTGAAGACAGATTGTCGTTTAGATCTGTGCAAAAATGAGTGTAGTGGTTCATTGGGATAATGAATGTTTCTTGCGAAACCATATTCAATCTGGAAAAACATCTGAAAATGAGTAATCTTTTAACTAATCATAATTTACAAGCTTTGACAAGAAGGACATTTTCTTACATATTTGAAAATGTATATTTATATTGGTATAACCACTTTCAGTTGCAAACATTATTTATGAAACTTTGCAGCATTATAAATTTAAATATATATGTACATATATTTGTCGAGGGTTTGATAGCCGTTGAATATACAAATAATTATATACAATATAAATACTATAAAAAATATGCATGCCTAAGAGAAACTACTCTATGGTGAATTACGGCCAAAGTGACTTATGGACATAGTATTTTAGTCCTCATTACGCTCTCTTTGATGGCGCCGTTGAGCTTCATCAAAGTTGAACAATAAATAAGTTAACTTAACCGAGAGAAATTGCAACAATTATTGAAATCATGGCACCGTTAGCGTCGTTTCTGCAGTGGAAGCTTTTTTATTCGAACACACAATATTTTCTCAAAGATATTAGTATTAAAAATACTTAAGAACAAATGAAACTCACTAAAATTGCATGTTAAATATATTTTATTTATTTGTTCGATAAAATTGTACCTATATGGATAGAGAATTTTGCAAGTGGAAACATAATAAACGTGGGTAAATTTTCAAGTTGTCATTTTAGATAAAACATTAGTATGTAAATCAAATTATTTCAGTAGGTAAGATTTTTGTATGATTTTAAGGAATTGAGTAAAAAACTAATTTGACATGATAAATCGAACAATACACTTACCAAGAATAAAATAAAAATGAAAATGTTATTTTTCATCATGTTTGAAGCACGATATCTAATTCAGAAATAACTTGACGAATTGAAGAGAAATCTCGCAAACGCCGTATATATCACAGAATAATTACTAGATCAAACATCAAATAGTACTTATACCATGTGTATTTAAAAATAAAGGGCCAGATAAGTCTGGGGTAAATGAGTACACTAAAAATAAGATGTAGAATGTAATGCCCTGTTCATGGTGCTCGCAGTTGGAACAATCTTCCTTCGAAAATCAGGATGATAACAACCTTTAATTCTTTCAGACAAGCTGTCAAAAATCATTTTCTCTCATTGAATTTAGCATCTGACTCCTAAATCCTTTTCCCTTTCCCTATGCATGTGCACGCTGCAATTTAATATGTTATACTTTTATTATTATGTGTCCGTAAGTGCATTGTTGCTTGCATGTGTTCTTTTTCTTTTCTTTTGTTTACTTTGTGTTGTATTTTTATTTCTTTTATGACTGTTGATATGTAAGGGTGTATATATGTATGCATGTGTTTTTTTTTTTTTTTTAATTTTGTTTAGTTTTAGTTACCGGGTTAGTTGGAAGACATCGCATTTTAGCGATAAACTCGCCCTCTGTACATTGAATTTATAATTGTTATTTTTATGCCACTATTTCACTATGTAATATTGTAACCAATGTACAGTAAAGAATAAAATAAATAAATAAATAATGCCTGTTTTTTTTCCAGAAACTTGTTAATTGGTGTAAGAAACACTAGTAAGTCCGCATTCACATGAAAAAACACCACTAAAGTTTGCAATAGAACTGGTCTTCAGCTTAGCATGACAAAGCAACCTATGAATAAGTAACATCCATTGATATTGAAAAAAAATATTGACTTTATAATCGGTATTGAGGTAGTCAGCATCTGATGGTAGAACCTTGTTTCTTTGTAACTGTATGTGGTAAAACTATCGAACACACTGCCGATCAATAGGTATAAAGCAAATCAGAACAAAACATTTTGAATGTTTTAAGTATTCCACAATGCACTTCCTTTACTTAATTATTTGAATCGCGATCGATTTCGGTAAACCTTTTGCCATTGACGAGCGATACAATATTTCTGATCAAACGAAAGTGTATCGTGGAATACTCAAAACATTCAAAATGTTTCGAAACTGTTACATAATTAATCCTTCTAAAATAAATGATACCGAAAAAACATTGACATACAAGAAGAAACATTCATATTATTGGCCTATCGACGTGGAGATACCTGATTGCAGAGGATGTACAATGCGAAAGAGTTAAATGCGTAATGATAGGGGACGACTGCAATTTTAAAGCTCTGATTCAAGGACTAGGAAAAAACAATGCCAGCTGTCGTTACGTCTATTAGAATAGAAAGATTTTGGGCAGACACAAAAAGTAAATAATTTCATTTAGATAACTACTATTAAATCCCATTTTAAAGACAATAATACAATAATTATCGGTTTTTGACCTCGTGTTACCTATTACAAGTTTTCATTGACAAAGTATATTTTACTACTAATTGTTCCGGAGAAATTTCCATTTAATTTTTAATCACACTAGTTTGCCCCGCGTCACTCATAATGCAGAAATAGATCATTAAAGTATATTAAGCTATAAACACACACGTTATTGTCTACAAAAAATAATAGTTAACAATTTAATTCAATACAGAATAATGTCAATATTCACGTTTGCTAGCCGGTAAAAATAAATTATTCTGTCTGGTGTATTTAAGTATAACAAAAATAAGAAGAAAGGGTTATGTTAAAGACATCGTACTGCAGTGACAAACTCGCTCCAGTGCATTTAAATTATATCTTATTTCATTTCATCGTAAAATGTTACTAGTCTACAGTAAAGACTTAAATAAATAAGAATGCAAATAAGATGATATAAATAATTTAAATATACATATGTAACTGCAGTAAATAAATAAACTTTTGCGTCAACATTAATAATATATCACATGATCTTTGTCACGTAACATATTCACATTGATATTTATACAGAGTTAGGGTTCCGCATCTCCATGGACCAGCCGAAACGAGTTGATGTACGGATTTAATATACACAGAAACAACCCTAATATTTGGCTCAAATTGCAGTTTCCGAAATATTTCCATTTTTCTGATACCTACTGAATCTTCTAGGTGATGTTGATCTTTCGGGTTGACCGCCTCTAGCTTATCTCCCTTTTTCATCTTCGTTTCGGCTCTACTTATGAGGTCATTCAATCATCATGCTTTTGAAAATCTCATACTCATAGCCGGGTCGTAATATATTATACATTTTTTAATACAACAAAACAACATTGAACACATTAAAATACTCCCTCCATAAGCAACTCAATGCGAAGAGTTGAATTTTAAGAACAAAATTACACACATAAACATAATCACATAAAACAGCGACACAACATTTCTCTTTCCACAATCACTTACAAAACATAATCTCTCACACACTATTACTGTAAGCGCTTACGACCTACTCGGGTTCGCTCGGCTCGGCTTAAAATACTTTTTTATAACTTTCCTGAGGCCTGAGTCAATAACACACTTTCACGTCACGTTCCCGCTCCGTTAACGTTCGAGTATAGACGAAGTTGCAAGCAAGTGTCAATTTCGTTGCTAAGATACACAATAGTTACGAAAATTAACACTTTGGCGCAACATCGTCTGCACGCGAACGCTAACGGAGCGGGAACGTGACGCGAAAGTGTGTTATTGACTCAGGCCTCTGAGCTGATCGCCTCCAGGAGTCCTCCTTATACTCAATGGCAACCTATTAATTAAACTGGGTCTCGCCGAAATACGAGGAGTGTTGCTGTCTAAAAACCGTGCGTCTCTTAGGACGAACGAAAACATACTTATTTCTGGTACGGTTTTCGGCAAGACAATAGTTAAAACTAAGATTCATCTTACTTCTTGAAAAAGTTACATTGATTAAAATGTTACAAAAAGATTCACTAAAAACCGGAAAACTCGAATAATTTAGAAACTATGCCGTTTGATAAGTTATTATGTGATGGGATGACCCGACACTACACATTAATAAGTCAATTACATCAGTCAAACAATAGCCTACATCAAATAATAATACCTACAATTAGAACTCACATAATTGCTTCATATTTCAAATTTGTGACAGTTAGAAATGCATTAAATTTTTTGTAATAGTTAAATTAAATTTATAAAATATATTAATATTTGATCATAATAATAAATAAATTTAAAAAAAAACTGAAAATGCGCCCTTGCGGTGGTTTGTACAACAAAACGGCGCTCAATAAATTGTCCAGATTATTATTATTATTATTTCGAAGCATTTGATGACCCTCTATTACCATGCTTCAAGCAAACAGTTCAAATAATATGCAATACGCACAAAAAGTTTATTGAACGTTTAAGTTCATAATTATTATGTAAATCACGAAATTTATAATACAAATGTGGCTATTGTTTGATTGATGTAATTGACTTATTCATGTGTAGTGTCGGGTCATCCCATCACCTATCATTTGTGGAAATGCATCCCAATCTTGGGCAGCCCGAAACAGTTCCTCGACGCTCTGCATTAATGTCTACTCGTGTATATTATGTAGCCAGGAGAGCCGCCTTCTTTCAACACTTCTTCAACCCTCGATCTTATCCTTGATAATCAGTTGCAGCAAATTCTACTTTTGTTTCTCTGGTTCTTTATAGAACCCTTGAATTGCTGACTTTGTCTGGCCAGGGAATCCGAAGCATTCTTCAATGCATCCACATCACAAATGTCTCCAATCGGTTCATGTAACTCACTTTCAACTCCATACAACTAAGATCTGAAGAAACTAAATGCTTAAAACGGCTATGAATTTACTGCCAAATATAATATTTTGAAGGCTAAGTTCTTCTTATGACTATTTGATCATAGGAAATTTGTAAGTAACATCATATATTTTTTTCTCTTAAATAATCGTTTGCATATTCTTCGAGTTTTATAAGAATTTGTAGAAGAATAAAACAAAGTGGAGAGAACTTACGTTTAGATGGTATTCAAATGAATTGCAAACATGGCGAGAACTCTAGTACACAATATATGATGGGAAAATCTTACCTGAAACAAGAAATAAATAAAACATATTAAAAAATATACTACAAGTAAACAATAATACACAAAAACATTCACAAATTTCATTGTTGACATCAAACATAGAAACAAAAATATAGTAAGTATTTTTCATAGATTTATATGTAATGGTATTTTTAAAATAAATGGTATGAACATGTCACAAATGATGCTGTGCGCCGGCGCAGCCTAAGGCAGAGACCTAAAAGAGTTATTGTTACTAATACATAATGAAGTATTAAAGTAGGTTTGTTGACTTTATTTAACAAATCAGTTAGTTATTCATTTAGTTATTAGTAGTACAAAGTTTAATCGGAGGTTAGATATTGGTAAATATATTATAGGCGAAATAGGTAGATGCCAGCAATAAAGACATCTTCATAAATAGATTTAAATAACGTTTGTTTACACTCCAAAAGCAGCAGCATCCTATATTGCTGGTGTAATAGGTGGGTAAAGTAACATTCACAAGTTTTCAATAATTGTGCCTGATCGTATACATGTTGACATTTGATTTATAGACACCGTAATTAGACGACAACACGTGACATAAATAATGCAATTATAAAACAAATGTTTTTTTATCACTATATGCATTATTATTAAGAGACGACTTTTCGAAATCAAACTAAAACAAAATCTCCTTATAAGACGAAAGACGAGATGTCTCTCACAATAATGAAGCATATAGTAGAAATAAACATTTGCTTTGTAGATAATTCAACCATCGACACAGTGAATATAAATAATGTACACTCTACACACAGTATGGCCAATTCTGAATCATAAAAAATTTAGTTGCACTAAGTGTGAGGAGATAGTTGAGTCATTATATTTAGTTCGAATTCGTACTCACAACTTTCCATACTAAAACTAATTTAGTTAGCTAGTTCATTTTGACACCTTAGTACAACTAAAAATTTCGAGAATCTATGGAATTGGTATTCTGAATGAAATTTTAGTTGACAGTTGTCAATTATTATTAGTTGAATTTTATTCGCGACTTCGAATGTGCGCATATTTTTAGTTGCTGTCATTTTGCCGCATAAAATTGCTTTATTTTGGAATTTTATAGCTGGTTTCTCAGTTTTAAATGGAATTTGTTTGCCTTATCATTGAAGACGAACGCGAAAGGAGGTTAGTTTGATTGATGGCAACGATGAGAGGAAATTTTTAATGAATCTTTGTGCCTATTGGAAGATGTATTGTTGAGCATTGGGGGGAAAAAGTTGAACTACAGTTTGCCAGATCCTATACGTGATGCAGATTTCAATGTTAGTAATATGTTGTTGAGAGAACAAAATTACAACATTAATGAATTGTCATCCTACTTGGATGATAATCTTTCCAAATTGACAGAAGAGCAGAAGTCTGCATATGAAAAAGTCTTACACAGCTCAGAAAATAATGAAGGCACCATTTTTTTCCTGGATGCTCCGGGTGGAACTGTTAAGACTTTTTTAATTAACTTAATCTTGGCAAAGGTTCGTAGTCAGAACAAGATTGCTTTGGCAGTAACATCTTCAGGAATAGCAGCCACTCTTTTGCACGGAGGGCGGACTGCACACAGCACATTCAAACTTCCATTAAATCTGACTTCAACTGATACCCCTGTTTGCAATGTCAGCAAAGGTAGTAACGTAGCAAAATTATTATTGAAATGCAACATAATAATTTGGGATGAATGCACCATGTCGCATAAATATGCTATTGAAGCCCTCAGTCGTACTTTGCGAGATTTGTATGGAGACTCTTCAAAAATAATGGGTCTAAAACAAGTTTAAATGCTATTTTTTTAAATATACAATGGATTTCTAGAATATATTTTATACGATTTACGTATATTTCATAAATTATGTTTAATGTGGGTATTCAGGGCTTTGCGCTATATTACTCTTTACGCATATTATTTTTTTAAAGCTTAAATCTAAATTTTCTGTTATGGTTGAATACACACAAGGGGTAGGGGTGTTGGGATTATTTTTTTTTATTTGCTTTTAAAAACTATTTTATTTTTCCTGTTTATTTTGTTATGTTGTTTTTTTATGTTTATGTTATCATACTTTTTTATATTTTTTAACAGGCTGGCAAGGTTAGTTGATCTCTGCTGTTTTGGGAGAGTACTCAATAAGATATGGTGGGGAAAGCTTGCATTGAATATTTTATATTTCTGCATATGTATATATGATACATACATGCATACCATGTCATGCATTCATCTATCTCGACATTCCATTACGAATTGCAAAGTGTAGCTACATATGCCAATAATACATTTTATAATACATCTACATTAGGGTGTCCCTTATTTGGTTGAATTTTTTTTTTCAGTTATTGAAGCGCATACCCCATAATTGTAACTTTTCTACTTTTGAAGAGCAAACACTGTGGAAGTTCATATTGATTTTTTGATAATAAACAATATAAATATAATTAAAAAACACTATTACTTTCACAAATTATATAAAGAGTTATAAGTACTTTTCGGACATCCGTCCATCATCAGTAACAACTTAGAACATGTTCTAAGTTGTTACTGATGATGGACGGATGTCCGAAAAGTACTTATAACTCTTTATATAATTTGTGAAAGTAATAGTGTTTTTTAATAATATTTATATTGTTTATTATCCCATAATTGTGTTTATTAGCCTACTACTTACTCAAACAGTAATGATATTGTGTGATATTAAATGGAAGTGATGTGTTACAAAATTGTGAGTCTTAAAATAAAAAGATAATGTATGCCTTGTTAGATATTTATTATTTTATACAATGGATATATCAATTATTTAGATACAATATAAATGCTCATATGCCTTATGTTCCCTGTACATTCCTAAAATTACATAAATTTATTTATTTATTTATAATAATACATACGGCTTACGCCTTTAATACATAGTTATAAACAACAATTGTACAACACCACCATCGTATCAAATTAAAATCAAAACAAAAACAAAATGTACTGCATCACTTCAAATTATAAAAATAAAAATTAAACACATTGTGTCACATAAACCACATAATAAAATTACAACATATCAACAGCATCATGTCAAATCATAAAAAAAACTGTATCATATCTAACCATAAAATAAAGTTACAATACACTGCATCACATCGAATTTCAAAATAAAAATAAAACACACTGTCATGTCAAATTATAGAATAAAATTACAGCACATTCATCATGTCAAATCATAAAATAAAAATAAAACATATTGAATCATATCAAACCATAAAATAAATTTACAGCACACCACATAAAATTATAAAATAAAATAAATAAAAATACACCGTATCATATCAAATTATAAAATAAAATAAAATTATAACATACTACATCATATCAAATCATAAAATAAAAACAAAACACATTGCATCATATAAAATTACAAATTAAAACCAAAACATATCGTATCATGTCAAATTACCCAAATGGGAAGGGTAGGTAAAAAAGGACAAAGTATTTATATTACGGCTTTAAAATTCTCCGCCATTCTCTGCCTGAACTCAAACAGGGAATCCGCGAAAACATCCGACAAGTGTCCGTAAATGTTTCCCAATCTATGAATTCTATTCAAAGGCGAATTATATGCATAGTTGGTATCCACCACGTCACTATGAAAAGTTATTGCTTGGCGAGTGACCCTTGTCGGAACATGGTATGAGATCATCCCGCTCAACTCAAAGCAATTGAACAGTCCTCTCACAATCTTAAATAAATTAAGATAGTATAACTATAGTAATTACATTTCAGCTAAAAAAAGATCACTGCAGCAATGCGAGCTGCCTAATTTAGGTATTAACCATGAAATTGTGATGATATGAGGGGAAAAATTCATCCAATATTATTACAGAGATTAAATGTTAATTATACAACTGAGCAAAATAATATAGGCCTAGTACATGTCCCTCACCTTGCATAACACATTATCGTCTAATTGACAACATTTCTCCCATTTAATGTTGTAACACCATACACCATATTATTAGTGCAATACACTCCTAGCATCATACATCTTATATTATTAGCATAATCCGTTGATTGGTTCAATAAATAAATATATATTATAATAAATTGGTACATATTACAAAATTATTTATAATATATAATTTGTTCGAAAAAATTAAGACATTTTACAGCTTAAATTCAGCGATGAGGCTTGCCACCCATCCTGAATGTCTTGATTTTATATTGGCACGGAGAGGACAGCTTGCATGTTTCTTACATGCAGCTGGTCTGCTGGCTACCCCATTTGTGGGATATGCCGTGATGGTATAGTAGTAGTAGTAGTAGTTAAAAGCATTCATTAGCTCTTGTTTATGTGTTTGTAATTTTAAAATAGGTCAAATATTTCGTAAGAAATATTAGACCAAAAAAAATACAAAAACGAGTTCTAAACACAGACTGATGTACTGGCGCGGAAGTCCCGGCTCACTAGGTCACAAGTGAATGTCGTGAAAAAGGGACTTACCTACCCTTTCTTTGTTACTCGTTATGCGAAATATCGCTCGTTATGGGAGCAACTTTTTCACATTTTTTTTTGCTCGTTATGCGAATTACTCGTTATGAGAGGTTCCACTGAACCTGTCTTGAAGACTTTAAAATGAAGAAAAGAGAGAGAGAGTCCTATTATTTGCCGGGAACATCAAGAAACTAAGAAGTAATAATAAAATATGTAAAATTAAAATATTATTTATTTATAGAATAACAATAATTATACATATATATAACATATATAACTATAACAAGAATAATCAATTCTACTATACTTATTTTAAACGGCCATCGCAACTCCTATAACTGGAGAAGCCAAAGGACTATGTAATAAGTAATAATTATAACCACATATATATTGTATACTACAACGCCTTATGGTAGTTTATTGGAACAAAAAACATGTACACATTATATATTGATGCCAATAAAGCTTTATTTATTTATTTATACTATATTAGAATCAAAAATGTTGTAGGTACCTTCCTGCAGATGACCCATATTAAGTAAAAAGCATAACGTTCAAATTAACAAAAAAAACACTTTCAAAATACTGAGAATGTCTTCTTGATGAACATGTGTCGCCCATTAAATAAAGAACCCAGATAAGAAGTACTGTGCTGTCAACAAACTTCATCTTAGAGGTGCAAGAAAATCTGTGATATTTGGCAAAAAGTGATATGTCAAATTTAGACGAAAATTATTGCTTGAGTAGTTCTGTCTGTAACTCATACAGTCGTATCAGTTATCGGTTGAGTAGTTGTGTCTGTAACTGTTATGGTCGTATCAGTTATTGGTTGCGTAGTTGTGTCTGTAACTGTTATGGTCGTATCAGTTATTGGTTGGGTAGTTGTGTCTGTAACTGTTATAGTAGTATCAGTTATTGGTTGAGTAGTTGTGTCTGTTACTGTTATGGACGTATCAGTTATTGGTTGCGTAGTTGTGTCTGTAACTGTTACAGTCGTATCAGCTATCGGTTGAGTAGTTGTGTCTGTAACTGTGACAGTCGTATCAGTTATTGGTTGAGTAGTTGTGTCTGTTACTGTTATAGTAGTATCAGTTATTGGTTGTGTAGTTGTGTCTGTAACTGTTACAGTCGAATCAGTTATCGGTTGAGTAGTTGTGTCTGTAACTGTTATGGTCGTATCAGTTATCGGTTGAGTAGTTGTATCTGTCACTGTTATGGTTGTATCAGTTATTGGTTGAGTAGTTGTGTCTGTTACTGTTATAGTAGTATCAGTTATCGGTTGAGTAGTTGTGTCTGTAACTGTTACGGTCGTATCAGTTATCGGTTGAGTAGTTGTGTCTGTAACTGTTACAGTCGTATCAGTTATCGGTTGCGTAGTTGTGTCTGTAACTGTTACAGTCGTATCAGTTATCGGTTGAGTAGTTGTGTCTGTAACTGTTATGGTCGTATCAGTTATTGGTTGAGTAGTTGAATCTGTTACTGTTGTTGTTGAATCAGTTATTGGTTGAGTAGTTGTATCTGTTACTGTTATAGTCGTATCAGTTATTGGTTGCGTAGTTGTGTCTGTAACTGTAATGGTTGTATCAGTTATTGGTTGAGTAGTTGTGTCTGTTACTGTTATAGTACTATCAGTTATTGGTTGCGTAGTTGTGTCTGTAATTGTTATGGTCGTATCAGTTATCGCTTGAGTAGTTGTGTCTGTAACTGTTACAGTCGTATCAGTTATTGCTTGAGTAGTTGTGTCTGTTACTGTTATAGTTGTATCAGTTATTGGTTGTGTAGTTGTGTCTGTAACTGTTATGGTTGTATCAGTTATCGCTTGAGTAGTTGTGTCTGTAACTGTTACAGTCGTATCAGTTATCGGTTGAGTAGTTGTGTCTGTAAATGTTATGGTTGTATCAGTTATTGGTTGGGTAGTTGTGTCTGTAACTGTTATAGTAGTATCAGTTATTGGTTGAGTAGTTGTGTCTGTTACTGTTATGGACGTATCAGTTATTGGTTGCGTAGTTGTGTCTGTAACTGTTACAGTCGTATCAGCTATCGGTTGAGTAGTTGTGTCTGTAACTGTATCAGTTATTGGTTGAGTAGTTGTGTCTGTTACTGTTATAGTAGTATCAGTTATTGGTTGTGTAGTTGTGTCTGTAACTGTTACAGTCGAATCAGTTATCGGTTGAGTAGTTGTGTCTGTAACTGTTATGGTCGTATCAGTTATCGGTTGAGTAGTTGTATCTGTCACTGTTATGGTTGTATCAGTTATTGGTTGAGTAGTTGTGTCTGTTACTGTTATAGTAGTATCAGTTATCGGTTGAGTAGTTGTGTCTGTAACTGTTACGGTCGTATCAGTTATCGGTTGAGTAGTTGTGTCTGTAACTGTTACAGTCGTATCAGTTATCGGTTGCGTATTTGTGTCTGTAACTGTTACAGTCGTATCAGTTATCGGTTGAGTAGTTGTGTCTGTAACTGTTATGGTCGTATCAGTTATTGGTTGAGTAGTTGAATCTGTTACTGTTGTTGTTGAATCAGTTATTGGTTGAGTAGTTGTATCTGTTACTGTTATAGTCGTATCAGTTATTGGTTGCGTAGTTGTGTCTGTAACTGTAATGGTTGTATCAGTTATTGGTTGAGTAGTTGTGTCTGTTACTGTTATAGTACTATCAGTTATTGGTTGCGTTGTTGTGTCTGTAATTGTTATGGTCGTATCAGTTATCGCTTGAGTAGTTGTGTCTGTAACTGTTATAGTAGTATCAGTTATTGGTTGAGTAGTTGTGTCTGTTACTGTTATGGACGTATCAGTTATTGGTTGCGTAGTTGTGTCTGTAACTGTTACAGTCGTATCAGCTATCGGTTGAGTAGTTGTGTCTGTAACTGTGACAGTCGTATCAGTTATTGGTTGAGTAGTTGTGTCTGTTACTGTTATAGTAGTATCAGTTATTGGTTGTGTAGTTGTGTCTGTAACTGTTACAGTCGAATCAGTTATCGGTTGAGTAGTTGTGTCTGTAACTGTTATGGTCGTATCAGTTATCGGTTGAGTAGTTGTATCTGTCACTGTTATGGTTGTATCAGTTATTGGTTGAGTAGTTGTGTCTGTTACTGTTGTAGTAGTATCAGTTATCGGTTGAGTAGTTGTGTCTGTAACTGTTACGGTCGTATCAGTTATCGGTTGAGTAGTTGTGTCTGTAACTGTTACAGTCGTATCAGTTATCGGTTGCGTAGTTGTGTCTGTAACTGTTACAGTCGTATCAGTTATCGGTTGAGTAGTTGTGTCTGTAACTGTTATGGTCGTATCAGTTATTGGTTGAGTAGTTGAATCTGTTACTGTTGTTGTTGAATCAGTTATTGGTTGAGTAGTTGTATCTGTTACTGTTATAGTCGTATCAGTTATTGGTTGCGTAGTTGTGTCTGTAACTGTAATGGTTGTATCAGTTATTGGTTGAGTAGTTGTGTCTGTTACTGTTATAGTACTATCAGTTATTGGTTGCGTAGTTGTGTCTGTAATTGTTATGGTCGTATCAGTTATCGCTTGAGTAGTTGTGTCTGTAACTGTTACAGTCGTATCAGTTATTGCTTGAGTAGTTGTGTCTGTTACTGTTATAGTTGTATCAGTTATTGGTTGTGTAGTTGTGTCTGTAACTGTTATGGTTGTATCAGTTATCGCTTGAGTAGTTGTGTCTGTAACTGTTACAGTCGTATCAGTTATCGGTTGAGTAGTTGTGTCTGTAAATGTTATGGTTGTATCAGTTATTGGTTGGGTAGTTGTGTCTGTAACTGTTATAGTAGTATCAGTTATTGGTTGAGTAGTTGTGTCTGTTACTGTTATGGACGTATCAGTTATTGGTTGCGTAGTTGTGTCTGTAACTGTTACAGTCGTATCAGCTATCGGTTGAGTAGTTGTGTCTGTAACTGTATCAGTTATTGGTTGAGTAGTTGTGTCTGTTACTGTTATAGTAGTATCAGTTATTGGTTGTGTAGTTGTGTCTGTAACTGTTACAGTCGAATCAGTTATCGGTTGAGTAGTTGTGTCTGTAACTGTTATGGTCGTATCAGTTATCGGTTGAGTAGTTGTATCTGTCACTGTTATGGTTGTATCAGTTATTGGTTGAGTAGTTGTGTCTGTTACTGTTATAGTAGTATCAGTTATCGGTTGAGTAGTTGTGTCTGTAACTGTTACGGTCGTATCAGTTATCGGTTGAGTAGTTGTGTCTGTAACTGTTACAGTCGTATCAGTTATCGGTTGCGTAGTTGTGTCTGTAACTGTTACAGTCGTATCAGTTATCGGTTGAGTAGTTGTGTCTGTAACTGTTATGGTCGTATCAGTTATTGGTTGAGTAGTTGAATCTGTTACTGTTGTTGTTGAATCAGTTATTGGTTGAGTAGTTGTATCTGTTACTGTTATAGTCGTATCAGTTATTGGTTGCGTAGTTGTGTCTGTAACTGTAATGGTTGTATCAGTTATTGGTTGAGTAGTTGTGTCTGTTACTGTTATAGTACTATCAGTTATTGGTTGCGTTGTTGTGTCTGTAATTGTTATGGTCGTATCAGTTATCGCTTGAGTAGTTGTGTCTGTAACTGTTACAGTCGTATCAGTTATTGCTTGAGTAGTTGTGTCTGTTACTGTTATAGTTGTATCAGTTATTGGTTGTGTAGTTGTGTCTGTAACTGTTATGGTTGTATCAGTTATCGCTTGAGTAGTTGTGTCTGTAACTGTTACAGTCGTATCAGTTATCGGTTGAGTAGTTGTGTCTGTAAATGTTATGGTTGTATCAGTTATTGGTTGTGTAGTTGTGTCTGTAACTGTTATGGTCGTATCAGTTATTGGTTGGGTAGTTGTGTCTGTAACTGTTATAGTAGTATCAGTTATTGGTTGAGTAGTTGTGTCTGTTACTGTTATGGACGTATCAGTTATTGGTTGCGTAGTTGTGTCTGTAACTGTTACAGTCGTATCAGCTATCGGTTGAGTAGTTGTGTCTGTAACTGTGACAGTCGTATCAGTTATTGGTTGAGTAGTTGTGTCTGTTACTGTTATAGTAGTATCAGTTATTGGTTGTGTAGTTGTGTCTGTAACTATTACAGTCGAATCAGTTATCGGTTGGGTAGTTGTGTCTGTAACTGTTATGGTCGTATCAGTTATCGGTTGAGTAGTTGTATCTGTCACTGTTATGGTTGTATCAGTTATTGGTTGAGTAGTTGTGTCTGTTACTGTTATAGTAGTATCAGTTATCGGTTGAGTAGTTGTGTCTGTAACTGTTACGGTCGTATCAGTTATCGGTTGAGTAGTTGTGTCTGTAACTGTTACAGTCGTATCAGTTATCGGTTGAGTAGTTGTGTCTGTAAATGTTATGGTTGTATCAGTTATTGGTTGTGTAGTTGTGTCTGTAACTGTTATGGTCGTATCAGTTATTGGTTGCGTAGTTGTGTCTGTATTTGTTATGGTCGTATCAGTTATCGCTTGAGTAGTTGTGTCTGTAACTGTTACAGTCGTATCAGTTATTGCTTGAGTAGTTGTATCTGTTACTGTTATAGTAGTATCAGTTATCGGTTGAGTAGTTGTGTCTGTAACTGTTATGGTCGTATCAGTTATTGGTTGCGTAGTTGTGTCTGTAACTGTTATAGTAGTATCAGTTATTGGTTGAGGAGTTGTGTCTGTTACTGTTATAGTGGTATCAGTTATTGGTTGTGTAGTTGTGTCTGTAACTGTTATAGTGGTATCAGTTATTGGTTGCGTAGTTGTGTCTGTAACTGTAACAGTCGTATCAGTTATCGGTTGAGTAGTTGTGTCTGTAACTGTTACAGTCGTATCAGTTATCGGTTGAGTAGTTGTTCCTGTAACTGTTATGGTCGAATCAGTTATCGGTTGAGTAGTTGTGTCTGTAACTGTTACAGTCGTATCAGTTATCGGTTGCGTAGTTGTGTCTGTAACTGTTACAGTCGTATCAGTTATCGGTTGAGTAGTTGTGTCTGTAACTGTTATGGTCGTATCAGTTATTGGTTGAGTAGTTGAATCTGTTACTGTTGTTGTTGAATCAGTTATTGGTTGAGTAGTTGTATCTGTTACTGTTATAGTCGTATCAGTTATTGGTTGCGTAGTTGTGTCTGTAACTGTAATGGTTGTATCAGTTATTGGTTGAGTAGTTGTGTCTGTAACTGTTACAGTCGTATCAGTTATCGGTTGCGTAGTTGTGTCTGTAACTGTTACAGTCGTATCAGTTATCGGTTGAGTAGTTGTGTCTGTAACTGTTATGGTCGTATCAGTTATTGGTTGAGTAGTTGAATCTGTTACTGTTGTTGTTGAATCAGTTATTGGTTGAGTAGTTGTATCTGTTACTGTTATAGTCGTATCAGTTATTGGTTGCGTAGTTGTTCCTGTAACTGTTATGGTCGAATCAGTTATCGGTTGAGTAGTTGTGTCTGTAACTGTTACAGTCGTATCAGTTATCGGTTGCGTAGTTGTGTCTGTAACTGTTACAGTCGTATCAGTTATCGGTTGAGTAGTTGTGTCTGTAACTGTTATGGTCGTATCAGTTATTGGTTGAGTAGTTGAATCTGTTACTGTTGTTGTTGAATCAGTTATTGGTTGAGTAGTTGTATCTGTTACTGTTATAGTCGTATCAGTTATTGGTTGCGTAGTTGTGTCTGTAACTGTAATGGTTGTATCAGTTATTGGTTGCGTAGTTGTGTCTGTAATTGTTATGGTCGTATCAGTTATCGCTTGAGTAGTTGTGTCTGTAACTGTTACAGTCGTATCAGTTATTGCTTGAGTAGTTGTGTCTGTTACTGTTATAGTTGTATCAGTTATTGGTTGTGTAGTTGTGTCTGTAACTGTTATGGTCGTATCAGTTATTGGTTGCGTAGTTGTGTCTGTATTTGTTATGGTCGTATCAGTTATCGCTTGAGTAGTTGTGTCTGTAACTGTTACAGTCGTATCAGTTATTGGTTGAGTAGTTGTGTCTGTTACTGTTATAGTTGTATCAGTTATTGGTTGTGTAGTTGTGTCTGTAACTGTAACAGTCGTATCAGTTATCGGTTGAGTAGTTGTGTCTGTTACTGTTATAGTCGTATCAGTTATAGCTTGAGTAGTTGTGTCTGTAACTGTTACAGTCGTATCAGTTATCGGTTGAGTAGTTGTATCTGTTACTGTTATAGTAGTATCAGTTATCGGTTGAGTAGTTGTGTCTGTAACTGTTATGGTCGTATCAGTTATTGGTTGCGTAGTTGTGTCTGTAACTGTTATAGTAGTATCAGTTATTGGTTGAGGAGTTGTGTCTGTTACTGTTATAGTGGTATCAGTTATTGGTTGTGTAGTTGTGTCTGTAACTGTTATAGTAGTATCAGTTATTGGTTGAGTAGTTGTGTCTGTTACTGTTATAGTGGTATCAGTTATTGGTTGCGTAGTTGTGTCTGTAACTGTAACAGTCGTATCAGTTATCGGTTGAGTAGTTGTATCTGTAACTGTTATGGTCGTATCAGTTATCGGTTGAGTAGTTGTATCTGTCACTGTTATGGTTGTATCAGTTATTGGTTGAGTAGTTGTGTCTGTTACTGTTATAGTAGTATCAGTTATCGGTTGAGTAGTTGTGTCTGTAACTGTTACGGTCGTATCAGTTATCGGTTGCGTAGTTGTGTCTGTAACTGTTACAGTCGTATCAGTTATCGGTTGAGTAGTTGTGTCTGTAACTGTTATGGTCGTATCAGTTATTGGTTGAGTAGTTGAATCTGTTACTGTTGTTGTTGAATCAGTTATTGGTTGAGTAGTTGTATCTGTTACTGTTATAGTCGTATCAGTTATTGGTTGCGTAGTTGTGTCTGTAACTGTAATGGTTGTATCAGTTATTGGTTGAGTAGTTGTGTCTGTTACTGTTATAGTACTATCAGTTATTGGTTGCGTAGTTGTGTCTGTAATTGTTATGGTAGTATCAGTTATCGCTTGAGTAGTTGTGTCTGTAACTGTTACAGTCGTATCAGTTATTGCTTGAGTAGTTGTGTCTGTTACTGTTATAGTTGTATCAGTTATCGGTTGAGTAGTTGTGTCTGTAAATGTTATGGTTGTATCAGTTATTGGTTGTGTAGTTGTGTCTGTAACTGTTATGGTCGTATCAGTTATCGGTTGAGTAGTTGTATCTGTCACTGTTATGGTTGTATCAGTTATTGGTTGAGTAGTTGTGTCTGTTACTGTTATAGTAGTATCAGTTATCGGTTGAGTAGTTGTGTCTGTAACTGTTACGGTCGTATCAGTTATCGGTTGAGTAGTTGTGTCTGTAACTGTAACAGTCGTATCAGTTATCGGTTGCGTAGTTGTGTCTGTAACTGTTACAGTCGTATCAGTTATCGGTTGAGTAGTTGTGTCTGTAACTGTTATGGTCGTTTCAGTTATCGGTTGAGTAGTTGTGTCTGTTACTGTTATAGTAGTATCAGTTATTGGTTGTGTAGTTGTGTCTGTAACTGTTACAGTCGTATCAGTTATTGGTTGTGTAATTGTGTCTGTAACTGTTACAGTCGTATCAGTTATCGGTTGAGTAGTTGTTCCTGTAACTGTTATGGTCGTATCAGTTATCGGTTGAGTAGTTGTGTCTGTAACTGTTATGGTTGTATCAGCTATCGCTTGAGTAGTTGTGTCTGTAACTGTTAAAGTCGTATCAGTTATCGGTTGAGTAGTTGTGTCTGTAACTGTTATGGTCGTATCAGTTATCGGTTGAGTAGTTGTATCTGTTACTTTTGTTGTTGAATCAGTTATTGGTTGAGTAGTTGTGTCTGTTACTGTTATAGTAGTATCAGTTATTGGTTGTGTAGTTGTGTCTGTAACTGTTACAGTGGTATCAGTTATTGGTTGAGTAGTTGTATCTGTTACTGTTATGGTCGTATCAGGTATCGGTTGAGTAGTTGTATCTGTTACTGTTAGGGTTGTATCAGTTATTGGTTGAGTAGTTGTGTCTGTTACTGTTATAGTCGTTTCAGTTATCGGTTGAGTAGTTGTATCTGTTACTGTTATAGTTGTATCAGTTATTGGTTGTGTAGTTGTGTCTGTAACTGTTATGGTTGTATCAGCTATTGGTTGTGTAGTTGTGTCTGTAACTGTTACAGTCGTATCAGTTATCGGTTGAGTAGTTGTGTCTGTAACTGTTATGGTCGTATCAGGTATCGGTTGAGTAGTTGTATCTGTTCCTGTTATGGTTGTATCAGTTATTGGTTGAGTAGTTGTGTCTGTTACTGTTATAGTAGTATCAGTTATTGGTTGTGTAGTTGTGTCTGTAACTGTTACAGTCGTATCAGTTATCGGTTGAGTAGTTGTTCCTGTAACTGTTGTGGTCGTATCAGTTATCGGTTGAGTAGTTGTGTCTGTAACTGTTACAGTCGTATCAGTTATCGGTTGAGTAGTTGTATCTGTTACTGTTGTTGTTGAATCAGTTATTGGTTGAGTAGTTGTGTCTGTTACTGTTATAGTTGTATCAGTTATTGGTTGAGTAGTTGTGTCTGTAACTGTTATGGTTGTATCAGCTATCGCTTGAGTAGTTGTGTCTGTAACTGTTACGGTTGTATCAGCTATCGCTTGAGTAGTTGTGTCTGTAACTGTTATGGTCGTATCAGGTATCGGTTGAGTAGTTGTATCTGTTACTGTTATGGTTGTATCAGTTATTGGTTGAGTAGTTGTGTCTGTTACAGTTATAGTCGTTTCAGTTATCGGTTGAGTAGTTGTGTCTGTTACTGTTATAGTAGTATCAGTTATTGGTTGTGTAATTGTGTCTGTAACTGTTACAGTCGTATCAGTTATCGGTTGAGTAGTTGTTCCTGTAACTGTTATGGTCGTATCAGTTATCGGTTGAGTAGTTGTGTCTGTAACTGTTATGGTTGTATCAGCTATCGCTTGAGTAGTTGTGTCTGTAACTGTTAAAGTCGTATCAGTTATCGGTTGAGTAGTTGTGTCTGTAACTGTTATGGTCGTATCAGTTATCGGTTGAGTAGTTGTATCTGTTACTTTTGTTGTTGAATCAGTTATTGGTTGAGTAGTTGTGTCTGTTACTGTTATAGTAGTATCAGTTATTGGTTGTGTAGTTGTGTCTGTAACTGTTACAGTGGTATCAGTTATTGGTTGAGTAGTTGTATCTGTTACTGTTATGGTCGTATCAGGTATCGGTTGAGTAGTTGTATCTGTTACTGTTAGGGTTGTATCAGTTATTGGTTGAGTAGTTGTGTCTGTTACTGTTATAGTCGTTTCAGTTATCGGTTGAGTAGTTGTGTCTGTTACTGTAATAGTAGTATCAGTTATTGGTTGTGTAGTTGTGTCTGTAACTGTTACAGTCGTATCAGTTATCGGTTGAGTAGTTGTTCCTGTAACTGTTATGGTCGTATCAGTTATCGGTTGAGTAGTTGTATCTGTTACTGTTGTTGTTGAATCAGTTATTGGTTGAGTAGTTGTGTCTGTTACTGTTATAGTAGTATCAGTTATTGGTTGTGTAGTTGTGTCTGTAACTGTTACAGTGGTATCAGTTATTGGTTGCGTAGTTGTGTCTGTAACTGTTATGGTCGTATCAGTTATCGGTTGAGTAGTTGTATCTGTTACTGTTATAGTGGTATCAGTTATTGGTTGCGTAGTTGTGTCTGTTACTGTTATAGTTGTATCAGTTATTGGTTGTGTAGTTGTGTCTGTAACTGTTATGGTTGTATCAGCTATCGCTTGAGTAGTTGTGTCTGTAACTGTTACAGTCGTATCAGTTATCGGTTGAGTAGTTGTGTCTGTAACTGTTATGGTCGTATCAGGTATCGGTTGAGTAGTTGTATCTGTTACTGTTATGGTTGTATCAGTTATTGGTTGAGTAGTTGTGTCTGTTACAGTTATAGTCGTTTCAGTTATCGGTTGAGTAGTTGTGTCTGTTACTGTTATAGTAGTATCAGTTATTGGTTGTGTAGTTGTGTCTGTAACTGTTACAGTCGTATCAGTTATCGGTTGAGTAGTTGTTCCTGTAACTGTTATGGTCGTATCAGTTATCGGTTGAGTAGTTGTGTCTGTAACTGTTACAGTCGTATCAGTTATCGGTTGAGTAGTTGTATCTGTTACTTTTGTTGTTGAATCAGTTATTGGTTGAGTAGTTGTGTCTGTTACTGTTATAGTAGTATCAGTTATTGGTTGTGTAGTTGTGTCTGTAACTGTTACAGTGGTATCAGTTATTGGTTGAGTAGTTGTATCTGTTACTGTTATGGTCGTATCAGGTATCGGTTGAGTAGTTGTATCTGTTACTGTTATGGTTGTATCAGTTATTGGTTGAGTAGTTGTGTCTGTTACAGTTATAGTCGTTTCAGTTATCGGTTGAGTAGTTGTGTCTGTTACTGTTATAGTAGTATCAGTTATTGGTTGTGTAGTTGTGTCTGTAACTGTTACAGTCGTATCAGTTATCGGTTGAGTAGTTGTTCCTGTAACTGTTATGGTCGTATCAGTTATCGGTTGAGTAGTTGTGTCTGTAACTGTTACAGTCGTATCAGTTATCGGTTGAGTAGTTGTATCTGTTACTTTTGTTGTTGAATCAGTTATTGGTTGAGTAGTTGTGTCTGTTACTGTTATAGTAGTATCAGTTATTGGTTGTGTAGTTGTGTCTGTAACTGTTACAGTCGTATCAGTTATCGGTTGAGTAGTTGTGTCTGTAACTGTTATGGTCGTATCAGTTATTGGTTGAGTAGTTGAATCTGTTACTGTTGTTGTTGAATCAGTTATTGGTTGAGTAGTTGTATCTGTTACTGTTATAGTCGTATCAGTTATTGGTTGCGTAGTTGTGTCTGTAACTGTTATGGTCGTATCAGTTATTGGTTGTGTAGTTGTGTCTGTAACTGTTATAGTGGTATCAGTTATTGGTTGCGTAGTTGTGTCTGTAACTGTTATGGTCGTATCAGTGATCGCTTGAGTAGTTGTGTCTGTAACTGTTACAGTCGTATCAGTTATTGCTTGAGTAGTTGTGTCTGTTACTGTTATAGTTGTATCAGTTATTGGTTGTGTAGTTGTGTCTGTAACTGTTATGGTTGTATCAGCTATTGGTTGTGTAGTTGTGTCTGTAACTGTTACAGTCGTATCAGTTATCGGTTGAGTAGTTGTGTCTGTAACTGTTATGGTCGTATCAGGTATCGGTTGAGTAGTTGTATCTGTTCCTGTTATGGTTGTATCAGTTATTGGTTGAGTAGTTGTGTCTGTTACTGTTATAGTAGTATCAGTTATTGGTTGTGTAGTTGTGTCTGTAACTGTTACAGTCGTATCAGTTATCGGTTGAGTAGTTGTATCTGTTACTTTTGTTGTTGAATCAGTTATTGGTTGAGTAGTTGTGTCTGTTACTGTTATAGTAGTATCAGTTATTGGTTGTGTAGTTGTGTCTGTAACTGTTACAGTGGTATCAGTTATTGGTTGAGTAGTTGTATCTGTTACTGTTATGGTCGTATCAGGTATCGGTTGAGTAGTTGTATCTGTTACTGTTAGGGTTGTATCAGTTATTGGTTGAGTAGTTGTGTCTGTTACTGTTATAGTCGTTTCAGTTATCGGTTGAGTAGTTGTGTCTGTTACTGTAATAGTAGTATCAGTTATTGGTTGTGTAGTTGTGTCTGTAACTGTTACAGTCGTATCAGTTATCGGTTGAGTAGTTGTTCCTGTAACTGTTATGGTCGTATCAGTTATCGGTTGAGTAGTTGTATCTGTTACTTTTGTTGTTGAATCAGTTATTGGTTGAGTAGTTGTGTCTGTTACTGTTATAGTAGTATCAGTTATTGGTTGTGTAGTTGTGTCTGTAACTGTTACAGTGGTATCAGTTATTGGTTGAGTAGTTGTATCTGTTACTGTTATGGTCGTATCAGGTATCGGTTGAGTAGTTGTATCTGTTACTGTTAGGGTTGTATCAGTTATTGGTTGAGTAGTTGTGTCTGTTACTGTTATAGTCGTTTCAGTTATCGGTTGAGTAGTTGTGTCTGTTACTGTAATAGTAGTATCAGTTATTGGTTGTGTAGTTGTGTCTGTAACTGTTACAGTCGTATCAGTTATCGGTTGAGTAGTTGTTCCTGTAACTGTTATGGTCGTATCAGTTATCGGTTGAGTAGTTGTATCTGTTACTGTTGTTGTTGAATCAGTTATTGGTTGAGTAGTTGTGTCTGTTACTGTTATAGTAGTATCAGTTATTGGTTGTGTAGTTGTGTCTGTAACTGTTACAGTGGTATCAGTTATTGGTTGCGTAGTTGTGTCTGTAACTGTTATGGTCGTATCAGTTATCGGTTGAGTAGTTGTATCTGTTACTGTTATAGTGGTATCAGTTATTGGTTGCGTAGTTGTGTCTGTTACTGTTATAGTTGTATCAGTTATTGGTTGTGTAGTTGTGTCTGTAACTGTTACAGTCGTATCAGTTATCGGTTGAGTAGTTGTATCTGTTACTTTTGTTGTTGAATCAGTTATTGGTTGAGTAGTTGTGTCTGTTACTGTTATAGTAGTATCAGTTATTGGTTGAGTAGTTGTTCCTGTAACTGTTATGGTCGTATCAGTTATCGGTTGAGTAGTTGTATCTGTTACTGTTGTTGTTGAATCAGTTATTGGTTGAGTAGTTGTGTCTGTTACTGTTATAGTAGTATCAGTTATTGGTTGTGTAGTTGTGTCTGTAACTGTTACAGTGGTATCAGTTATTGGTTGCGTAGTTGTGTCTGTAACTGTTATGGTCGTATCAGTTATCGGTTGAGTAGTTGTATCTGTTACTGTTATAGTGGTATCAGTTATTGGTTGCGTAGTTGTGTCTGTTACTGTTATAGTTGTATCAGTTATTGGTTGTGTAGTTGTGTCTGTAACTGTTATGGTTGTATCAGCTATCGCTTGAGTAGTTGTGTCTGTAACTGTTACAGTCGTATCAGTTATCGGTTGAGTAGTTGTGTCTGTAACTGTTATGGTCGTATCAGGTATCGGTTGAGTAGTTGTATCTGTTACTGTTATGGTTGTATCAGTTATTGGTTGAGTAGTTGTGTCTGTTACAGTTATAGTCGTTTCAGTTATCGGTTGAGTAGTTGTGTCTGTTACAGTTATAGTCGTTTCAGTTATCGGTTGAGTAGTTGTGTCTGTTACTGTTATAGTAGTATCAGTTATTGGTTGTGTAGTTGTGTCTGTAACTGTTACAGTCGTATCAGTTATCGGTTGAGTAGTTGTTCCTGTAACTGTTATGGTCGTATCAGTTATCGGTTGAGTAGTTGTGTCTGTAACTGTTACAGTCGTATCAGTTATCGGTTGAGTAGTTGTATCTGTTACTGTTAGGGTTGTATCAGTTATTGGTTGAGTAGTTGTGTCTGTTACTGTTATAGTCGTTTCAGTTATCGGTTGAGTAGTTGTGTCTGTTACTGTAATAGTAGTATCAGTTATTGGTTGTGTAGTTGTGTCTGTAACTGTTACAGTCGTATCAGTTATCGGTTGAGTAGTTGTTCCTGTAACTGTTATGGTCGTATCAGTTATCGGTTGAGTAGTTGTATCTGTTACTGTTGTTGTTGAATCAGTTATTGGTTGAGTAGTTGTGTCTGTTACTGTTATAGTAGTATCAGTTATTGGTTGTGTAGTTGTGTCTGTAACTGTTACAGTGGTATCAGTTATTGGTTGCGTAGTTGTGTCTGTAACTGTTATGGTCGTATCAGTTATCGGTTGAGTAGTTGTATCTGTTACTGTTATAGTGGTATCAGTTATTGGTTGCGTAGTTGTGTCTGTTACTGTTATGGTCGTATCAGTTATCGGTTGAGTAGTTGTGTCTGTAACTGTTACAGTCGTATCAGTTATCGGTTGAGTAGTTGTATCTGTTACTTTTGTTGTTGAATCAGTTATTGGTTGAGTAGTTGTGTCTGTTACTGTTATAGTAGTATCAGTTATTGGTTGTGTAGTTGTGTCTGTAACTGTTACAGTGGTATCAGTTATTGGTTGAGTAGTTGTATCTGTTACTGTTATGGTCGTATCAGGTATCGGTTGAGTAGTTGTATCTGTTACTGTTATGGTTGTATCAGTTATTGGTTGAGTAGTTGTGTCTGTTACAGTTATAGTCGTTTCAGTTATCGGTTGAGTAGTTGTGTCTGTTACTGTTATAGTAGTATCAGTTATTGGTTGTGTAGTTGTGTCTGTAACTGTTACAGTCGTATCAGTTATCGGTTGAGTAGTTGTTCCTGTAACTGTTATGGTCGTATCAGTTATCGGTTGAGTAGTTGTGTCTGTAACTGTTACAGTCGTATCAGTTATCGGTTGAGTAGTTGTATCTGTTACTTTTGTTGTTGAATCAGTTATTGGTTGAGTAGTTGTGTCTGTTACTGTTATAGTAGTATCAGTTATTGGTTGTGTAGTTGTGTCTGTAACTGTTACAGTCGTATCAGTTATCGGTTGAGTAGTTGTGTCTGTAACTGTTATGGTCGTATCAGTTATTGGTTGAGTAGTTGAATCTGTTACTGTTGTTGTTGAATCAGTTATTGGTTGAGTAGTTGTATCTGTTACTGTTATAGTCGTATCAGTTATTGGTTGCGTAGTTGTGTCTGTAACTGTTATGGTCGTATCAGTTATTGGTTGTGTAGTTGTGTCTGTAACTGTTATAGTGGTATCAGTTATTGGTTGCGTAGTTGTGTCTGTAACTGTTATGGTCGTATCAGTGATCGCTTGAGTAGTTGTGTCTGTAACTGTTACAGTCGTATCAGTTATTGCTTGAGTAGTTGTGTCTGTTACTGTTATAGTTGTATCAGTTATTGGTTGTGTAGTTGTGTCTGTAACTGTTATGGTTGTATCAGCTATTGGTTGTGTAGTTGTGTCTGTAACTGTTACAGTCGTATCAGTTATCGGTTGAGTAGTTGTGTCTGTAACTGTTATGGTCGTATCAGGTATCGGTTGAGTAGTTGTATCTGTTCCTGTTATGGTTGTATCAGTTATTGGTTGAGTAGTTGTGTCTGTTACTGTTATAGTAGTATCAGTTATTGGTTGTGTAGTTGTGTCTGTAACTGTTACAGTCGTATCAGTTATCGGTTGAGTAGTTGTATCTGTTACTTTTGTTGTTGAATCAGTTATTGGTTGAGTAGTTGTGTCTGTTACTGTTATAGTAGTATCAGTTATTGGTTGTGTAGTTGTGTCTGTAACTGTTACAGTGGTATCAGTTATTGGTTGAGTAGTTGTATCTGTTACTGTTATGGTCGTATCAGGTATCGGTTGAGTAGTTGTATCTGTTACTGTTAGGGTTGTATCAGTTATTGGTTGAGTAGTTGTGTCTGTTACTGTTATAGTCGTTTCAGTTATCGGTTGAGTAGTTGTGTCTGTTACTGTAATAGTAGTATCAGTTATTGGTTGTGTAGTTGTGTCTGTAACTGTTACAGTCGTATCAGTTATCGGTTGAGTAGTTGTTCCTGTAACTGTTATGGTCGTATCAGTTATCGGTTGAGTAGTTGTATCTGTTACTTTTGTTGTTGAATCAGTTATTGGTTGAGTAGTTGTGTCTGTTACTGTTATAGTAGTATCAGTTATTGGTTGTGTAGTTGTGTCTGTAACTGTTACAGTGGTATCAGTTATTGGTTGAGTAGTTGTATCTGTTACTGTTATGGTCGTATCAGGTATCGGTTGAGTAGTTGTATCTGTTACTGTTAGGGTTGTATCAGTTATTGGTTGAGTAGTTGTGTCTGTTACTGTTATAGTCGTTTCAGTTATCGGTTGAGTAGTTGTGTCTGTTACTGTAATAGTAATATCAGTTATTGGTTGTGTAGTTGTGTCTGTAACTGTTACAGTCGTATCAGTTATCGGTTGAGTAGTTGTTCCTGTAACTGTTATGGTCGTATCAGTTATCGGTTGAGTAGTTGTATCTGTTACTGTTGTTGTTGAATCAGTTATTGGTTGAGTAGTTGTGTCTGTTACTGTTATAGTAGTATCAGTTATTGGTTGTGTAGTTGTGTCTGTAACTGTTACAGTGGTATCAGTTATTGGTTGCGTAGTTGTGTCTGTAACTGTTATGGTCGTATCAGTTATCGGTTGAGTAGTTGTATCTGTTACTGTTATAGTGGTATCAGTTATTGGTTGCGTAGTTGTGTCTGTTACTGTTATAGTTGTATCAGTTATTGGTTGTGTAGTTGTGTCTGTAACTGTTATGGTTGTATCAGCTATCGCTTGAGTAGTTGTGTCTGTAACTGTTACAGTCGTATCAGTTATCGGTTGAGTAGTTGTGTCTGTAACTGTTATGGTCGTATCAGGTATCGGTTGAGTAGTTGTATCTGTTACTGTTATGGTTGTATCAGTTATTGGTTGAGTAGTTGTGTCTGTTACTGTTATAGTCGTTTCAGTTATCGGTTGAGTAGTTGTGTCTGTTACTGTTATAGTAGTATCAGTTATTGGTTGGGTAGTTGTGTCTGTAACTGTTACAGTCGTATCAGTTATCGGTTGAGTAGTTGTTCTTGTAACTGTTATGGTCGTATCAGTTATCGGTTGAGTAGTTGTGTCTCTAACTGTTACAGTCGTATCAGTTATCGGTTGAGTAGTTGTATCTGTTACTGTTGTTGTTGAATCAGTTATTGGTTGAGTAGTTGTGTCTGTTACTGTTATAGTTGTATCAGTTATTGGTTGTGTGGTTGTGTCTGTAACTGAAATAGTTGTGTCAGTTATTGGTCGAGTAGTCGTATCAGTTATTTGTTGTGTAGTTGTGTCTGTAACTGATATGGTCGTAACAGTTGTAGATTGTGTAGATGTTGCCGTGGTTGATCCTGCTGTCATAGTTGTTGGAACTAGAGTTGTGGTTCTTGGACAAATGTATGTAGCGGAACATGATTTTGTAGCAGGATCAAAGAATGGAGTGGATGTTGGACAAATGATCGTGTATTTGACAAGTCCATAGCCCCCACGTACGCATGATATATATGTCTTGCAATCAGTTGATGCCGGATTGGGAAACTTGCCAGCCTGTGTACACCTGAAAGGTGGTACGGTTGTAGTTGTCGGGCGTCTTGTAGTAGTCGTTGTCGGACGTCTTGTAGTTGTCGTCCTAGTAGTTGTCGTTGGGCGTAGTGTAGTTGTTGTTGTAGGGCGTCTTGTAGTTGTAGTTGTAGGGCGTCTTGTAGTAGTCGTTGTAGGGCGTCTTGTAGTAGTCGTTGTAGGGCGTCTTGTAGTAGTTGTTGTAGGGCGTCTTGTAGTAGTCGTTGTAGGGCGTCTTGTAGTAGTTGTTGTCGGACGTCTTGTAGTTGTCGTTGTAGGGCGTCTCGTAGTAGTCGTTGTAGGGCGTCTCGTTGTAGTTGTCGTCGGGCGTCTTGTAGTTGTCGTTGTCGGACGTCTTGTAGTAGTCGTTGTCGGACGTCTTGTAGTAGTCGTTGTCGGACGTCTCGTAGTAGTCGTTGTAGGACGTCTCGTAGTAGTCGTTGTAGGGCGTCTCGTTGTAGTTGTCGTCGGGCGTCTTGTAGTAGTCGTTGTCGCACGTCTTGTAGTTGTCGTTGTAGGGCGTCTTGTAGTAGTTGTTGTAGGGCGTCTTGTAGTAGTCGTTGTAGGGCGTCTTGTAGTAGTTGTTGTCGGACGTCTTGTAGTTGTCGTTGTAGGGCGTCTCGTAGTAGTCGTTGTAGGGCGTCTCGTTGTAGTTGTCGTCGGGCGTCTTGTAGTTGTCGTTGTCGGACGTCTTGTAGTAGTCGTTGTCGGACGTCTTGTAGTAGTCGTTGTCGGACGTCTCGTAGTAGTCGTTGTAGGACGTCTCGTAGTAGTCGTTGTCGGACGTCTTGTAGTTGTCGTTGTAGGACGTCTCGTAGTAGTCGTTGTAGGGCGTCTCGTTGTAGTTGTCGTTGTCGGACGTCTTGTAGTAGTCGTTGTCGGACGTCTTGTAGTTGTCGTTGTAGGACGTCTCGTAGTAGTCGTTGTAGGGCGTCTCGTTGTAGTTGTCGTCGGTCGTCTTGTAGTTGTCGTTGTAGGGCGTCTTGTAGTAGTTGTTGTAGGACGTCTCGTAGTAGTCGTTGTAGGGCGTCTCGTTGTAGTTGTCGTCGGGCGTCTTGTAGTAGTCGTTGTCGCACGTCTTGTAGTTGTCGTTGTAGGGCGTCTTGTAGTAGTTGTTGTAGGGCGTCTTGTAGTAGTCGTTGTAGGGCGTCTTGTAGTAGTTGTTGTCGGACGTCTTGTAGTTGTCGTTGTAGGGCGTCTCGTAGTAGTCGTTGTAGGGCGTCTCGTTGTAGTTGTCGTCGGGCGTCTTGTAGTTGTCGTTGTCGGACGTCTTGTAGTAGTCGTTGTCGGACGTCTTGTAGTAGTCGTTGTCGGACGTCTCGTAGTAGTCGTTGTAGGACGTCTCGTAGTAGTCGTTGTCGGACGTCTTGTAGTTGTCGTTGTAGGACGTCTCGTAGTAGTCGTTGTAGGGCGTCTCGTTGTAGTTGTCGTTGTCGGACGTCTTGTAGTAGTCGTTGTCGGACGTCTTGTAGTTGTCGTTGTAGGACGTCTCGTAGTAGTCGTTGTAGGGCGTCTCGTTGTAGTTGTCGTCGGTCGTCTTGTAGTTGTCGTTGTAGGGCGTCTTGTAGTAGTTGTTGTCGGACGTCTTGTAGTAGTCGTTGTCGGACGTTTTGTAGTGGTTGTCGTTGGGCGTCTTGTGGTAGTTGTCGTTGGGCGTCTTGTGGTAGTTGTCGTTGGGCGTTTTGTAGTAGTTGTCGTTGGGAGTTTTGTAGTAGTTGTTGACGGGCGTCTTGTAGTAGTAGTTGTAGGGAGTCTAGTTGTTGTGGTTGTCGGGCGTCTTGTAGTGGTCGTTGTAGGGCGTGTTGTAGTAGTTGTCGTTGGACGTCTTGTAGTGGTTGTCGTCGGGCGTCTTGTAGTTGTTGTCGTCGGACGTCTTGTAGTTGTCGGTCGGGCTGTAGTTGTTGTACTGGGACAAATGTATTGTGATGTACATGCTAGTTTTCGAGGATCGAAAAATGTGGTTGATGAACAAAGGTAGCTCACCTTTGTAAACTCTCCACCAAGTGTGAGACAATGTACGTAGCCTTTACAGTTGCTTATTGAAGGATCGGGGTACACTCCAGTAGCTTCACATACGAAGGTAGATTGCCGTTTAGATCTGTGCAAAATTAAACGTAAACGTTCACTGGGATAGTCAATGGATCTTGCGTATCCATCTCCAGAATACATCTGAAAATGAAGACGTTATTAATATTTTTGCGATAATCTCGCCCTCTGTAGGTAAAATTGATACATTGAATTGATTTGAAAAAATGTAACCAATGTTCAGTGAAGAATAAAATAAATAAATAAAAAATAATTAATCTGTAAATTGAGAGACGGTAGGAGACACATAGGCTGCAAAACATAAGGGAAAGGAGTCGCATCCGAAAATGTGGAGGATCTGTTTCGAGCGGTGCAGAACAGTTACAGGGTCGCTTATGTTCGTGAAAGATATTGAAAATTTGCAGTCGAAATAGTGAGACGAAGATTTCATGTCTCTTAAGATGCTCTGCAGCATAGTCTCTCACTTAGGAGAAAATTGTTAGACGCTATATTGGTATATAAAATGTTTGTATCAGTAATAGATGCCCTATCGTTATCGAGTAAAGTATACTTTGGAGGGCCTTGACTGGCGCAGAGTCATCGATTTATTTTCGACAAATACACTAGGAGTAAAAAATGATTTGATAAATATGCACCCAAAAGCTAACAGAAGTGTGAGCGTTTTACTACGAAGATGTAAAGGTTAACAATTATCTGCCTGAAGAAATGAAAAATAGGTCTAGTTTGTCATTTAAAGAAAATATCACTGGCGAACAGAAGTAATGAATAATAAGGAGGATTATATTTTTGTAATTTCATTTGTGGTTGTGTTTTTGTGTGTTCTAGAACAGTGAAGTGTCAAATGCTAAGAGACAATTTATTTATAATTCAGACACATATTATTTTGATTAACATTTTCTAACCCTTACGATACCAGCACTATGATTCTGTCCGAGGATAAATATTCACACACAATAGTATTGTGACTGTTTTTTAATATATTTTTTTTATATGTTTTGAACAATGATGAATAAATAAATAAATATAACAATCTGTACACAATAACAATACGAATTATGTTAGTCAATGAATAGACACAGGCCTTATCGTACCATATTCTTAGTTTGAAGTTTAAGAAATCCGTTTTGAACCAATATGCGTTAAATAAAATGGAAATAATTTATAAATAATTAAAACACTTATATTTTCAATATATTTATTTAAACTCTAAAGTTTTCGCCCACTTCAATGGGCATTCTCAAGAGTACTATGGAAATAATTATTAGGGCTAACAGAGAAACAATCATCTACATACATAGATGATCACTAAATTAGGAAAAGATATTAGTGGAGGTGTATTGGTACTGAGCAATAGAGAAAATGAAGGAGTTTGGATATTGACCATGATTGGTTGTGAAATATCCCTTCCTAATTTAGTGATCATCTATGTATGTAGACTACATACATAGATGATCACTAAATTAGGAAAGGATATTAGTGCAGGTGTATTTGTACTGAGCAATAGAGAAAATGAAGGAGTTTGGATATTGACCATGATTTCCACAAACACAAACACAGCCTCTGAAACCTGAAACCCATCACTCCTAACCCCCCCCCCCTTTTTCCCCTTTTCCTTTCCTTTTATGCATATATGTTTGTATCTTTTTTTTTAGTCTCTCCCTTTTTATATATGTGTGTATGTATTTTTTTTTCTCTTTTTTTATCCAAATTGCTTTGGATTATTGATTTTATTTTTATCATGTTTTTTTTAAGTTAATACTTTTGGGTTAGTTGGAAGAGATCGCGCCTTTGCGATAAACTCGCCCTCTGTATATTGATTGTATTTGATTTGAATGTATACCTTTTATGTAATTGTTTTTTATCAATGTACAGTGAAGAATGAATAAATAAATAAAATATAATGATTGGTTGTGAAATATCCCTTCATTATTTATTCGCTCCACAAGTCCAAAGTAGGAGAGAAGCACAAGAAGGACGGAATATCAAATACTATTTATTTCTGTATTTTAAAACTAAAAACGTGATATCATTGATATTCTAACAAAACTAGGTTACTGTGAAAGGTGTATAAGGTTATATTTGGGTTTATAACAAAAACCCAGATATATCTTTTTTAAAAAATATTGCGCATTTTCTTATTACTTTTATCTTGTTTTAAATTCACCATACAGATGATTGATAAATGCCTGGAGAAGAGGCAGTGCATGAACAAATTGTATTTAAGCTTACAGACGGTGACCAAATTAATGTATTACTCAAAAAATGTAATTTCCTGTCTTCTCCAAATCCACAAACGCACAAAAAAGCTTCTTTACAATCATCTATAAGGAAAAGATCTGATAGGTGCACCCTCTGCCATTTAAAAGAGCTCCTTGAGCACCCCATACTTAACACTCTCTTCCTATTGAACTCAGCTAGCTGATAGCCTGATAATTCCCGTATTTAAGTCTAGAGCCATTTTCCTTGTATAGGGGGAAGATGATGGTCTTTCTCCAGTACTCTAGAGTAACTCCTTCTTTCCAAAAACTGTTGTAACGCTCCAGGAACCACGCGAGAGTCCTCGGTCTACGAGACTTAATGAGTTCAACTGAAACACATCACACCCTTCAGCTTAATCATACATCACTTTTTTCAACGAATTCATTATTTCAGTCATGTATATCTCATCATTTTCATTAACGCAATTTCCAATTGGATCATACTCATTCGCATTCGCACCACCGCATTCAAACAAATATTCAAAATACTCCTTCTGTTTACGTAGTACACATTCATCACTCACTAACACACATCGTCGCTAAAATGCAGAACTATCCTAAGTCCAATTTTAAGTAAAATTAAATTTTCCACCAAAAGTCATTTATGACGTGCTTGTTCACGGTATGCAGAAGTATCCCATGTATAAACCAAACGTTAGCACCCGGAAAACTCCAGAAGGCACCAAACGTCAGGAGCTAACCGAACAACGAATGACACAATACGTACAGTAAGTCACTATGTTGCATCACATCTACCTCTGAAAATAAAAGTAACAACCAAACGGCAAAAAAACTAAAAGCAGTAAAAAAAATGGGCATTTGCTACACTAGGTTGCAGATTTATTTATTTATTTATGTCAAGGCACGTTACAGATGTTCAATATACATAATCAGTAAAAATCAGCAAAATTCAGATGAATAATCATTCATTAATTATATTAAAAGAAATACAAATCTAATTGGATACATAAAGTTCTTGAACGGAAGATAGGGAAAATTAATAAAAGGAAGGGTAAAAGGTGATGTGGGTATTTGCATTTAGTCTCGGAACAAAATCATCTTAGCAGTTATTTACAGGTGTACGTGGTCTCGCTACAAATGTCCACAGCATGCAATGAGTCATAATATTTATTCCTCATTTAATGCCGAGGGTGCCTCGCACCCTTCTTATTATTATTATAAGTAACAAAACCGTGGCCAAGTGCGCGTGTTGGGTAAGACAAATCGGCGTGCATGTATGAGAAATTCCATGAATGTGGAAGAAGCATGTAAAGATAGGCTAATATGGCGTCTCTCTGCCCACCTCATTTGGGATATGGAGTGATGGTGTAGATAAGTAGATGGTAACAAGGATAATCACAAAAATATGTTTTGCAGTAATAGCAGAAACTGGATGATACCTATTATATTGAATTGTATTTCAACTGAACTGTTATTGGTTTTCTTTTGTTTTTAACTGTAATGTATATATTTTTTGATGTTTGAAGACTATATAATATTGTTAATTTGTCATGTATTGTAAAAGGCTAATGCCGTTTATTGTTCAACATAAATAAAAACCATAATAGGTCAACTTACCAGTATAAAAATCAACACGAGAATATAAACTTTCATTATTTTTGAAACACGATATCGAAATCTGAATGAAGTCGATGAATTGAAGACTCAACTAGGGAGACGGTATATTTATTACTTTTATACCTATTTACTTAAATATCACAATGTTTAATAACATGTATGTTAGAGAATAGAGAGACAGAGAAGACGGGGGTAAATAAGTACATCTAAGATAAACACTTTGATAAAAGATGATAATATGTAGCACAGAAGAAACAATGGTATACTGTTATTTGTTAGAATTGTAAGGTAGTATTTTAACAAAAAAAACTATCACCTGCTTTTCGATTTGACCTTAAATTGTTCAGATTGTGGCTTCTCAACTGCCCTACAACCAAAAACTTGTTGTTAGCTATTTAATTTTTCTCTTTTATGAATTGAAATAGATTCTTACGCCATTTATTTATTTTAAAGCACACCCCAGATGATCAGCCAAATCAGCAAAATTCCCACAAATAATCAAAGATCCAAACCATGTACACGACATCTATAAATATGTACATACCTACATTTAATCCGATACAGACATCACGGAAAAGTGTACAGCTGATAGAAGTAGGTATAATAATAACTAGACAAATACAGGGAGGTTTTCGCCGGAGTGATCGCCAACGTTGGGGGGACCTGACATGGCACGGAAAGAAGAAGAAGAAGACAAATACAGTAGTCAATCATGAATGTACACAGACGACAGAAATGTACAGAAATGTAATATTAACACCCTTCAGTATAAGCAGTAAACACGAAACCCAGCAACAATGTACCTATAATAATGCATCTACATATAGGTAGGTACAAGCACACATTTGTAGTGGATCACCATAGTATATAAAAAAACATACATGAAATAAATCAAAACAAAAAAATCCTACTTTTATCTCTTTATAAGAACCTAAAGAAAAACAAAAAAATAATAATAAAATAAAATAAGACATAAACGAAAATATCCGACACTCAACTCACTCCAGGAACAGCACCAGAACCGAAAATAACACTCCTTAATCTTCTTTTGGCTTGTATTCTCAATTAATTCACATTGTGAAAAGTTCTTCTTATAAATGTTACACATTCTATAACTTGGATTTCTAGAGTCTGCAATGGTATTGGCTTTTAAGAGATAAGAAGGAAAACAAGAACTAATCTGAGAAGGCAATCCAAAATTGATTTTGCTTAAGATGTTCAAGGCACTACATAGTACGTCATCGGTGTACATCTCGGAGTTCTGCATTTCTGAGAAGGTAACGGAAAGGCTAAAATCACTAAGATCTGCTAACACAGACTCTGTCAATAGGCTTGTGGTGCCACGTAGAAGGGGTCTCGCTAATTATGTTGATCGTGCTTTCTGTGTGGCTAGTCCGTTGCTTTGGAACAAAATTCCCAATGATTTGCGAACCCTGTGATGGGTTAGTTGAAAGATATCGCTTCTGCGATAAACTCGCCCATTGCACAATATAATTTATTTGTATCACATTATTTTATAACTTGGTAATTATGTATGCTTCTTATTGTGCAATAAAGTTTATTATTACTAACTCTGAAGAATGTGGAGGTGTTCAAGGCAGGGTTAAAGACCCTATTGTTAAGGAGATATTACGGTTCTTGAATGGGACCTTGCGGTGTTTTTTACACAAAACGGCGCATTAAAAAATAAAAAAATGTCTAGTAATTATTATTATTATTATGTTGGGTGTATCAAATTTAGACACACAAACACTTCTCTAAGGTTACAGACATCAATTAGAGTTCTCCTAGATTTTAATTGAGGTAGTGTTTCTTGTTTGTTGATGTGGGACAATATTTTTTTTATTGGTTGAATAAAACGTGTTCAAATTCTCTCGATCTGATCTACATATTTTTATAATGAGGATTGCATGTGGTCGAACGATATTCAAGTTTAGAATAGAGACATACTATACAAAAACATATACATTTCACATTCAAGACATTCGGTAGTACGACGAAGGATGTTTTTGGGTCGAACAGAAAACAGACATGACAAATGATATAACTACTCACAACGCCAACGACCTAATAGGTAAGTAGCAAATCAGTCACAAGACAAAATATATCTACAATCATGTTGTTATTGTCTACCGAGATACAGGCATTGCTGAAAAATATTAAGTATGTTTAATTTTAATTGTTGGCCTTCAGTAGACATTTCATGTTTTCAGTCAACATACATTTATTAACACAAGTTTTCCCCGTATCACTCATGATTCGGAGAAATATGTTAAAAATAAACTAATATCAACGTATGGAGAGCTTTGTTGTTGACAAGGAGAGAAAAATTTATGATTTAATGTGCAAATGTACTACTTAAGTTGTAAGACACGGTGTTAATTAGATTTTCACTGAGCCAAACAAAATGTTCTATGCAAACAGTAAAAACAATTTACAGACATTATTATAAAAATAATATTTGCGTTCACGCACTACAGAAATCAACTTTCATAAACATGAATATCAACTACGTACTCGTATGTATAATGAGATTATACATACGAGTACGTAGAAGATTTGGAACATCCATCCTGGTTTATTCTGCTGCCCAAGTACACGAATTCCCTCACTTGTTTGATACTCACTCCATTTATGGCAAAGTTCGCAGTGGCTAAATCTCTTCCAAAGACCATACATTTTGTTCTGTCTTCATTTATTTTCATGTTGTATTTTGACAGTAATATATTTTCCATTCTTTTTAAGGCTTCATTCAGCTCCTTCTCAGAATCTGCGAGCAGTGCTATATCATCAGTAAATCAAATCATATCAACCTTTTTCCATTTATTTTTACTCCTGTCCAGTTCACCGTTTCTTCTCTCAATTCATCAATAGCGAAAGCACTTGGCAATAAAATAAATTATTTAGTCATTAATTGATTAAATTCTAAATAAACCGGTGCAAAAATGGATTGGTTTCTGTCCTGTACTCCCGGGAGCGATCGGTTTGTATATCTACTATGCATACATACATTACTTTACTCGACACGTAATTTTTATTTACTTGATTATTTACATACAGTAATAAAACCAATAGTGAAAAGTCGACAGTGTTTTGTGTTAATATCAAATATGTTAAAAATGTCTTTTAACAATGTGAACACATAAACATTTTATACATTTTATAACGATGTCATATAATATACACCTTACAACTTCACTGATCAATGATGACAAACTTTCTCAACTCTTGTTTAAAAGTGTTCATACTTGTTGTTGACTTTAATGATTCTGAGACTGAATTATGTTTAAGAGATTTTTTCTTTTTAAGATGCTGTGTATAAACAGCCAAGTCCTGTTCTATTAGTCAATTGAATGACTGTGGTCTCCGGGTAAATTTATGTCCCGAGCGAACACGAGCTGTCCTACGTAAGTTGTCGCCCCGGAGACCACAGCCACTCAGCCCTAAAGAAAACTTTTGTAATAGTGACGACGGCCGTGAAAGTTTAAGATCATACAATATTTAATTTCTGCTGAATTGAAAATGTTGAACGTCTTATAGACGATTCCCATCAATGAATAAGTCTCTCACTCTCTTGTGTTAGTTCAAGAGTGTCTACCCTCTGTTCGTGAAAAATAGTATGTATATTATTATTATCTTAAAAATGTCACCCTGCAATGAGATCATAACAGCTTTTGACAAAGGAAATTTCAGCAGGAAAAAAAACCAAAAACATGTCATAGTTAAAAATATCACAAAAGAGAGATCATCAAAAACAAACAGAAGAATTACAGGATCAGAACAGGAGTGGGATGCACGATGTCGTGATGGTTCAGTATAGTGTTGAAAAAACTAATACATAAATATAATCACTTATGTATGCAAGCGAAACGTGGACATGGTTGAAGAAGGACGAAAGTGGAATAAATGCTGTGGAGATGAGATCGCTGAGGAGGATGGTTGGTAAAACGTTGCGTGATAGAGTGAGGAATGAGGATATTAGAAGAATGAGTGGATGCAAGAGGAGTGTTGTGGATAGAATGCGTGTAAACAAATTGAGATGGTTTGGTCATGTGGAACGAATGGAAGAGGAAAGAATGACAAAGAGGATATACTTGGCTGAAAGGAGGGGTGTGAGGAAGCGCGGGCGTCCGAGAACTACATGGCTTGAACATGTAGATCAAATTCTCAAGGACGGCCGTGTTTTGAGTAAAAGAAACCGACGTGCGTGCATGAGAAATTGTATGACTGTGGAGGAAGCGAAAGAAGTATGTAAGGACAGATGAAATTGGCGTTCCGTTCTCTCTGCCTACCCCACTTGGGATACGGCGTGAGGGAATAGATAGATAGATAGATAAATTTGTAATTGTTTCCTTGAATTATGTAAATATGATGGTATATTTATTCAACGCAAAGTACTGTTGTTGGAGATATTGGTAATCCATCTACTATTACATATAGCTAAGGCGGCTTGCAATGGAACTGCAGAAATTAGTTAATACAGATCCTGCTGTTTATGTTGTTAATGTATCAGTTGCAGATTGTGTACATAGTTGTATCTGTGAAAGGTGCAAATAATAACTTTATTATGTCGGATATTTCAGTAGTCCAAGGACTCCTATTTATCCGTTTAGGTGACAATTTATTTATATTTCTATAACTCTCTCCAGTCTAGTTATTTCAACAATATTGTGGAAGGTGCAGTGGTATAAGAAGAAAGGATTATAATTCAAGAGTTGTGTTAATACTGTGGAAATCCATTTTTATTAAATTTAATTTATTAAAAATATATTCATAAATGTTATTAAACGCAGTTTAATTTCCACCGTTCGGATTTAATATCTCAAATAGTGGTAATTAAACAGCGTTGAATAATATTTTTATATTTTATTTAATTAAAACTAAAAAGGAATATTTTGAAGATATCGCAATGCAGTGATAAACTTGTTCCAGCGCATTAAATTGCATATTGTTTAATACCATCGTAAAATGATACTAATCTACAGTTGAGAATAAACTAAATAAGAATGCATACAACATGATATAATAAAATAAAATATATATATATACATAATTGCAGTAAATAAATAAATTAACGCGTTAACATTAATAACACATGATTATTGTCTTTATTAATACATGATTGCGCCTTGGCCTTCGTATCAACGCTGGTAAAACGGAGTACATATGTAATAGTACATGCACGAGTACTCACACCCCACTAATGGTTGGCAATTCCCAAATATCTCAGGTTAGTTAATTCAGGTACCTGGGAGCAACCATAACGCCAGAGGGTGATCTCCGGTCGGAATTACCAATCCGCATAGGAGCAGCTAGCGGGGCTTTCAACAACATGAACAAAGTTTGGAAGGCGTCTGGACTCAGCATCAGGACAAAATGTCGCTTGTTCAATGCGTGCATCATCCCAATCCTTCTATATGGCTGCGAGTCTTGGCACTTAACCAAGGCTCAAGAGCGGAAGATACTAAGCTTTGAAAACAAGTGTCTTAGAAGGATTTTGGATGTCAGATGGTATGAACATGTTACAAATGATGCTGTGCGCCGGCGCACCCAGCAGAGACCTGTAATCTCCGTAATACAAGAGAGACCATGGTCCTGGCTGGGACATGTTTTGAGAATGCCCAATGATAGTTGGCCAAAAAGAGCACTGTTCTTCCGTCCGCAGGGGTTCCGTAGGCCCGGGCGTCCCTCTTTCACAATACACCGTTCCTATGACAACGATATCAGAGCGCAAGGAATGTCGTGGGAAGAGGTGACGCAATTGGCACAGAGACGCTCTGAATGGAGGAGGCTGGTTTCTGCCCTGTGCTCCCGAGAGGAGCGTTGAGGGCGATGATGATGATGATGATTGTCATGTAGGTACCTACCTAACATATTCACACAGTTTCGCTTCTCCACGGACCAGCCGAAACAAGTTGATAAGCTGATTCAACATACATAAAAACAACCCTTAATATTTGGCTCATATTGCAGTTCCCGAATTACATATTTCCATTTTTCTTGTTGTTGTGAATAACTTAGAAACAATGCAGTTTGATGAGTTATTAATAATAATAATAATATGACCATTTATGTAGCACCGTACTGTGAAAATATCACTTCAAGGGCGCTTTACATTAATTAAGGATCAACATCCAGGTCCATTTTAAAAAAAACTACATAATATCAATTTGCAGCAAATTCTACTTTTGTTTCTCTGGTTCTTTATAGAACCCTTGAATTGCTGACTTTGTCTGGCCAGGGTATCCGAAGCATTCTTCAATGCATCCACATCACAAATGTCCCCAACCGGTTCATGTAACTCACTTTCAACTCCATACAACTAAGATCTGAAGAAACTAAGTGCTTAAAACGGCTATGAATTTACTGCCAAATATTATATTTTGAAGACTTAATATGCTCTTCTTATGACTGTTTGTTCACAGGAAATATGTAAGTATTTAGTATATTTAACATCATAATATTTTTTACTCTTAAATAATCGTTTGCATATTCTTTGTTTAATAAGAATTTGAAGAAGAATTAGGGTTAGTTGGAAGAGATCGCGCCTTTGCGATAAACTCGCCCTCTGTATATTGATTGTATTTAATTTGAATGTATACCTTTTATGTAATTGTTTTTTATCAATGTATAGTAAAGAATGAATAAATAAATAAATAAGATTAAAACAAAGTGAACTTACGTTATGGTGGCTTTCAAGTGAAACGCAAACATGACGTGAACTCTGGTATGTGATGGGAAAATCTTACCTGAAACAAGAAATAAACAATAAAAATAAAAAAATGCACTGTAAGTAGGCAATAAATACACAAAAATATTTACATATTTTATTAGTAGAAACGTAAATACATTAAATATTTTTTACAATAGATTTTAGAAGATATCTGAATATAACCGCCCGAGAATTACATGGTAAGATCATACAATCCAGATCCTACAGGACATCAAAATTGAGTAGGTATATTGAAAAGGCGAAATTGTATGACGGTGACAAAGGCGAAAAATGTATACAAGTAAAGGAGTTATTGTTACTAATACATAATCAAGTGTTATAGTAGGTTTGTACACTTTATTCAACAAAATGGTTATTCATTTAGTTATTAGTAATACAAAGTTTAATCAAAGGTTGGATATTGGTAAATAAATTATATTTATTTATTTATTTCATCTCATAAACGGCAAAGCTTTTAACACGATAGATCAACAGACATCAGTAAAAAAAATAACAGATAAAATAGACCCAGAGTAACACAAATAAAAATAAATATATCAATGATAAAAACAAAGGTATAAACTTATTTCAACAAAAACACGAAAAGGCGTTATTGGCGAAAAAGGTAGATGCCAGCAATAAAGACATCTTCATAAATAGATTTAAATAACGTTTGTTTACACTCCAAAAGCAGCAGTATCCTATATTGCTGGTGGTGGTTGGTAAGGTAACATTCACAAGTTTTCAATAATCTAATCAATAATATTGTGACTGAGCGTATATAAGTTGACTTTTGATTTATAGACACTGGTATTAGACAAAACGGGACATATAAATCATGCACTCTATACGACGCGAAGACGCAACGTCTCATTCTTCGTGCAAGTTTTAGACCAAAAACATTGTGAATATCTTATAAATTGCCAGATATATTGCAGTTTATATGACACCTTGATTTGTATGAGAATCAGATACCTACTATCTTCTGCATGCTCTGTCAAAACATATAATATTTGTTTAAATTTGTTGAATACCTCAAAACAGAGATAAAAAATATGTTTTAATCTTGAAGTACAATGTACATTTTTTTTATTTTCATTAAAAATATTACATTTGCTAAAAACAAAAACTAGACCAGTTTATAAATGAAAAATCAACATTATACATCGGGTCATGAAAGAATTTTCACAAATGTTTGCTACATGGTGTTGCCTGTTGAAAATCAAACAGATTTAAAAAAATACTGTAATACATTTCACATTGTAATCACACTTACTTACAAACACTATTAACTTACAACAAGACTTAAGTAATATAACTGATATATGTAACTTTGTTATTAATTTGTGCAAACCGCAAGGTTACGTATTTTCGTGCTAGTTTTCCCCGCATTACTCAGAATTTGAAAAAAGATAATTTTAAAAATAATAAAATACTAACGTGTACAAAATGCCGAAAATGCGCAAAGGCAATAATAATAACATACTCATTTTATTTTCAAATGTGCCGAATCAAGCAGTGTTTGTCGTCTTCTTCCGCCGTTATCTCAATTTATTTGTGGTCAGCTCTCCGGATTCTAAATTTTCAGAGCTTCCTAACCTGAAACGCTGTCTCTTTGTAAGTTTTCGCTGGTTATATCTTTTCCTTTTACTCCCAAACATATTTGTAGGGGTCTGCCGCAAAGCTTTGACCCTGACTCGTAGTTAAGAATCTATTTTGGTCATATATTCCTTCTAGCTGTCTTTTTGCATGACAATATGAATGGAGTCTGGATTCTTACAATTCACATTAATATTTAAAAAAAAAGCAGTTTCTGCAATCTTTCCATAAAAATTATAATGCAAATAATGTAAAACATGAGCAAACTAATCTTGTGTTTGCGCGTCTAGGTCTCGACAGGAAGATACGAATATGTAACTACCTGAACAAAAACTAATCTCTACCGTTTCTGTTTTAGTAAGTAAAAAGTACAAAACAAACAAGATGTTATAACTGTAACAACAACACAAGAAGTTTTTAGATAAGTTTTATGCAAATAGCATTATACAATTGAAAACGTGTGTAAAAAGATTACGTTATGAAATAAAAAAAATTACACTTACCTGCAATACTTAATTTACTTTACTTCTCCTACTATACCATCACGGCATAACCTACACGTGGGGTAGCCAGCAGACCTGAGTCAAAACAAATTTTAGCGTTACGTTTTCGTGTTGCAATCGTTCGAATGTAGACGACGTTGCGCCAATGTGTCAATTTTCGTAACTATTGTGTATTTTACCTACGAAATTGACACTTCGTCTATATTCGAACGCTAATGGAACGAAAACGTGACGTTAAAATGTGTTTTGACTCAGGCCTTAGCTGCATGCAATAAACGTAAAAGTTATACTCTCTGTGCCAACAAAAAAAATACATTCAGTATGGGTGGCACACCTCATCGCTGAATTTAAGATGTAATTTTTTTCTAACACTTGCCTTTTACAGAACAATCGAAAAAAACCAAAAAAGTGGAAAACCATTTTACTACCGGATGCTTCACGAATTAAACGGATTAACTGGGCTACAAGGTGCTTAACACGTTGTTTTATTATTCAATTTTCTATCTTTGACATTTTTCATTTATTTGACATTCCTCAGTGCTCTATTATTATTATTTATTGACACTCAATAATATTAATTTCTTAACATCCATTTTTAAGTGTCATAGCGTCCCAGCTGACAGCCTACCTTGAGAGTAACGATTTGTATCAAAAGCACCAATTCGCATACAAAAAACACCACTCCACCGAATCCGTGCTCACAAGACTGACATCTGACTTGATTGCGGGCGTTGCATCAGGAAACATCGGCCTGGTAACGGTCCTTGACATGAGCGCCGCCTTCGACACCGTAGAACATGAAATAATAATAATAATAATAATTTATTCAAACAATAATATCGTCTTTACATTTTCATTATAACACAGTTGAACATACTTAATACAATCACAAAAAAAAATGTCTTCCACACTAGCCATAGGGCTGTGTTGTGGCAGAAATACAAATGAGATACAAAACAATAGAGTTTTTGAAGTTAGCAAAAATAAAAAAAAGAAAGCTAAAACCTTATAATAAATTAATAAAAAACATCTAGTCAAACAAAATCAATTATTTACAAACATGTCTCCACAATACGGTCAATTACAAAAATAAACACACACTACAATACAAAAATGGGTCAGAGAATAATCTAGCAATGTCAATGAGTGAAATCTGTCTGCGAATGAGTCATTATTGGCTGTGTTAGTTGGGTTAGTAATAATTGTCATGAACGTCAGTATATAAGTCTTCAATAATGAGATGGTGAGTTATCCAATGTTCACGCCAGTGCACTGGGCTTCGCAATGAGCCCTGAATGCCAGCAAAAGCCAGTGAATGAGCGAGTCAATAGGTTAGCGGCTGATTCAACAGTGTGTTAGTTTATTAGTTCAGGTAAAAAGCTATGTATGACAATGAGTGAGTTCGCGGGCAAATACGCGAGTGAGCGAATGTGTAACTGAACAAGTTATCAATCCAAGAAATCTAAGAACATTATGGATGGAAGGGCTTTGTTGGTATAGATTGTTAAATGATAAATATCCTCACAGATCCACTGTGTACATATTTTCCCTTTCTTCCATATACAATTTGCAGAAGGCTTGATAAGTAAGAAAATTAGTTTGACTCTAAATGATTATATGAAATTAAATGCTGTGATTGAAAAGGAACGAAATGAAACAGTAATATTTTACTTACATGAAAATATGCTTTCACAAAGTTTATTCACCCATGATAAAATTAACAATAAAAATGTTAGTAATGTGTTAGACTAAAGTATGTTGTTTGCTGGACGTTCAATAGAGATCTGACCTAGCTAATTATTCACTACTTCCACCAAACATAATTGTTAAGGAAATATTCATCGCCATCTACCTATGATCGTTGTAAACTAATACCTAGCTAGTTACCAAGATATTTAGTAATTATTTTCTGTAACGTGCTTCTTGATGATCCGGGTAGATGTCGCCACACAGCCCCCTCCAAGTGAAAAATGCAGGTTTTTCACTGATTTGGTTGAAATATTTTCCTTCCAGACCGCGTGATGTATGTATGTGGTCTGTCGACTGAGTTGTTAGCTTCCTCTGGATGTTCTATGAAGGCTGGTTTACATCGATCCAACGATACTTTCTTTTGTTCTCCGTTTATTTTTAATATGGCAGTTTTGTCATCCCTCGAGCAAACTTCATAAGGCCCCTTGTAAGCTGGAAGCAAAGGTTTATATATTCTATCGTCTCTCAAGAAAAAATGTGATGCCTTACCAAGTTCTGGATGTACGAAAATATTATCCTTGTGGTGATGTTTAATAGGTTTCGGTTTTACATTCCTCATAAACGTTATAAGTTGCTGTGTATAGTAAGTTGGATCTGCATTTTCTGTGTTTTCCTGTAGAATGTCAGCTGGCATGCGCAGTGAATTTCCAAACATCATCTCTGCAATGGAAAAATTATGGTTTTCTCGTATCGTGCACCTTAAACCAAATAAGATTGTTGTTAGGGATTTAGTCCATGGTATAGGGTGATGTGCTTTTATAGACGTTTTTAGTGTCCTGTGGAAACGTTCTATAAGTCCATTCGCCTGTGGGTGATACGAATTGGTTTTGACATGTTGGATACCTATTCTGCAACAGAAAGATTTAAAATCAGAAGATAAAAATTGACGGCCTTGGTCCGATATGATCTTCTCTGGGACGCCGTACTTTGTGATCCAGTTGTCCCATAAAGCACGTATTATTGTGGTAGCTGTGATATCTGCTATTGGGATTACCTCAACCCATCTGGAAAAACGATCTATAATTGTTAAGCAATATCGCATACCTTCTGATGGAATAAATGGACCTATCAAGTCCACGTGGATTGTATGGAACTTTCCGTTAGGTAGTGGAATTGGAATAATTTGTGTTTTTGTGTGCTTGTGGATTTTTGCTTTTTGGCATGGTATGCACAATTTACACCATTTTGTGCAATCACTTTTCATATTTTTCCACACACCTCTCTGGCTTATTGTTTTAATTGTATCCTTGGTACCTGTGTGACTTAAATTATGGATACTCTGGAAAAATTGTCTTTGTAAAGTTTTAGGTATATAAGGTCTCATGTTACCATTATGTGTGTCAAAAATTATTTGTAAGCCTTGAAAATTGTTTTTTATTAAATTAAGTGAGTGATCTTTTGTTTTTAACATGTCTAAAAGTTCTATGTCTTTTAATTGCTCTCTGGATATTTCATCTAATGATATGTTATGATTCATTTCTATCATTTCGACGCGTGAGAAAGCATCTGCGACAACATTTGATTCGCCAGTGATATATCTTATATCGGTGGTATACTGGGATATATAATCAAGATGTCTTTGCTGCCTGGGTGTTTCTTTAGCATAACTTTTTTTACTGAACATGAATTGAAGGGGTTTATGATCGGTAAATACTGTAAAATCTCTACCTTCTAGGTAATGTTTGAAATGTCTTATAGTTTCATATATTGCTAATAGTTCTCGATCATAAGTGCTATAAGAGCATTGTGCCTTGTTAAGTTTTTTTGAGAAAAAACAGATTGGTTCATAATTATTTGATTCGTCTGTCTGTTGTATAACTCCACCAATGGCAAAGTCTGATGCGTCTGTCCACACTGACAGTTTTTTGTTTGCATCAGGAAAACTTAACTTAGTAGCATGTAATAAAGATTTTTTTACCTCTTCGAAATCGTTATTTGTGATTTCGTTCCATTCGACAGGTCTATTGTCGTTTTTGGTTGCCCCTTTTAGATAGTCGTTCAGTCTGACAAGCTTTTGTGCAGCCTTCGGTATAAATCGTCTGTAGAAGTTGGTCAGAGCGATGAATCTGCGGAGATCCTTTATTGTTTTGGGTTTTTTGTACTCACTTATGGCTTTTATTTTTTCTGGAGCTGGTCCAACTCCTGCTGCTGATATTTCATATCCTAGAAAAATTAAGGATGATTTGGCAAATTGACATTTAGAAGGGTTAAGTATCATACCATTCTCCTGTAGTCTTTCGAATAGAGCAGTCAGATGTCGTATGTGAGTTTTTTCGTCGGGTGACGCTATCAGAATGTCATCTATATATGTGTGTATTCCTTCTAGTCCTTGAGTGATGGTGTTCATGTGCCTCATGAACGTCTGGCACGCACTGGTTACCCCAAATGGCATGCGTAAAAACTCAAAATTCCCGAAAACGGTGGTAATTGCTGTCTTCTTGATGTCTGCTTCGTTGACAGGAATCTGGTGGTATGCACGCTGGAGATCTATCTTAGAAAAAATTTTACAATTGTGCAAATCATTACAAATATCATGAATATGTGGAAGTGCATATCTATCTGGCACTGTCATAGAGTTAAGCTTACGATAATCACCACAAGGGCGATATGTACCGTCACTCTTTTTTACCATGTGAAGAGGCGATGCCCATTCACTGTTTGAGGGTCGGCAGATACCTTGAGCAACCATGTTCTCAAACTCTTTTTTCGCTTGTTTCAGCAGTTCTGGAGACAAACGTCGAGGTTTGAACATAAAAGGATTGCCACGGGTATCTATGTAATGTATTGTAGAATGTTGACAATCAGTATATGGTCTATTTATATCAATCAGTTTGGGATATTTTGCTAATAATTGATGGTAAGGGTTATTTTTATCTAGTAATGAAACTGACGAAATATCATTATCAATACAGTTTGTGTTGTAACCTACGACCTTATGTTTGTTAGTATTGTCTATCAACATTTTGTTTCTAATATCTACAATTAAATTAAAGTGATTCAGAAAGTCTGCGCCGATAATTGCGCGTGGAACGTCTGCAATGATAAAGTTCCATCTGAAAATTTTCTTTAGACCGAGGTCTAAATTTAATGTGGTTGTGCCAAATGTCTTGACCACTGTCTCATTCGCTGCAAAGAGTTTTAGGTTATCTTTACCGTTTAAACTTTGGCGTAAACATAAGGAACGCGGAACTAAGCATAGTTCTGAACCGGAGTCAATCAAAAATGACGTACCTTGTATGCGATCCTTTATGAAGAGACGAATTTTTGTATGCAGTTCACCCGTCTCGCTAGTGAACTGTTCTACAAGTTTTTTGAGTTAGATGGTTTGTTTGATGTAAATGAACACGGAGAAATACATTTGCGAGCTTTGTGTCCGAATTGTTCATGATAGAAACACAGTTTTGTACTATTATTACAAGTCTTTATATTATTATAACTACGATATTTATTTTGATTTTGTTTGTAAGACGCGTTGTTGTTTTTGACAGAGCTGTCAATATGTGAACTATGGCGGGTGTTGCCATGATAGAAATTTTTTCTATGAAAATTATTTTGATTTTTGTGTTGCAACTGTTTGCTAAGATTGTCGAATTTCTCAGTTAATTTAATCACTGATTGCTGTAAGGAAATAACTTTACTAGAATTTTTATCATCTTTAGGTTGAATGGAAGCTACTTCTAAGGGTTTGTAAATTGATGAAACTTTGTCTGCTAAAATTGCGATTTCTTCTAAATTTCTGTTATCACTTGTGATATGAGCTTGTACCTGTTTGGGCAATTGTTGCACCCACAAATATTTTATCGTGGTGGTATCTAAATCTAAACCGACGGCTAACATTTTCATTTCCCTTAATAATTGTGACGGCAATTTGTCACCTAGTTGAATCCCCGAGAAAAGTTTTTCTCTGCGATTATCTGGAGATTCGCCCATTCTTTGAATGATTGCGTTTTTTAATCTGCTGTACATGGTATTACATCTGGGTAAAAATAAGATATCTGATACCTGACTAATATGTTCATGGTTGAGTTGAGCGACCAAATGTGAATACCTGGTGTCTTCCGCCGTTATATTGGCTAACTCAAATTGATTCTCTACCTGTAGAAACCAGAGTTCTACATTGTTTGTCCATATCGGTGGGATTTTCACGGACACTCGTTCTGAAAATATCGGAAAATTTGTATTAATTGTTCCTTCACTAGTACTAGCTTTCGCTGGGTGAGAGGTTGAATCGAAATTTTTGTTAGGAGTTGTCATTTTGTATCAAGTGTATGAGAAGAAAATTTGAAGTTAATTTTTAGAATTGAAATTATTTATTTTATTTTTGGATAAAATTAAATGGAATGTAAATTATTTGAATAAAATTGATTGATATACTTTCTTGATTGATTGATTGATTGAAATGTTTGGGAAAAATGTTTGCAGATGAAAAAATATTTGTGACAATAAAATTTTTTAGCAGAAAAAATTGGTACCCTGTCGACTGGTCTCAAACAGTGAATGTTCACAAAATATAATAATAATTAATGCTACTTACAAACAAAATGCTTTGTGTTATATTTAAAATCTGGAACATACAATTATATAAATAAGTACAATAAGTTATGTTCTGCCTTTGGCAGATTTTTAAAAAGACTTGTAGTCTGAAATAAATAATAGTAAAAATATTTTTAAAAAAATAATAAATAAAATATGTGGCATAAAATATGTGGACGGTTTTCTGTTCTTTGATTGCTTAAAAATACGGAGCTAAAATATCTTTTTATGTATTTTGTTCCGGGACTCTATATGCCTGAAAACCGTTCACAGAGAACTCTTCTGAACGCAGCAGTAAAGGTGAATAAAATTAGGAATTGATTAATGAATTGTTATTTAAATTGTTTCGTTCGATCACAGTTTGGAAATAAAGTTAAAATCAAAATTGAATATAGAATTAAAAGTTGTCAGGAAAATTTTCACTGATGTATTGTGACAAAATTTTTAAAGAAAAAAGTTTTTTTTAAAAGAAAAATGTAATAAATTCGTGTTCGTTCGAGGTCACCATTTATATGGATGGAAGGGCTTTGTTGGTATAGATTGTTAAATGATAAATATCCTCACAGATCCACTGTGTACATATTTTCCCTTTCTTCCATATACAATTTGCAGAAGGCTTGATAAGTAAGAAAATTAGTTTGACTCTAAATGATTATATGAAATTAAATGCTGTGATTGAAAAGGAACGAAATGAAACAGTAATATTTTACTTACATGAAAATATGCTTTCACAAAGTTTATTCACCCATGATAAAATTAACAATAAAAATGTTAGTAATGTGTTAGACTAAAGTATGTTGTTTGCTGGACGTTCAATAGAGATCTGACCTAGCTAATTATTCACTACTTCCACCAAACATAATTGTTAAGGAAATATTCATCGCCATCTACCTATGATCGTTGTAAACTAATACCTAGCTAGTTACCAAGATATTTAGTAATTATTTTCTGTAACGTGCTTCTTGATGATCCGGGTAGATGTCGCCACAACATCAATAAAAAAGCAACAACAACAACACTCACCCCATCACACCAAAAACCTCAGTAAGGCCTCCGACTCATCCACCCCAATATCAACAAGATGCCTTTTAATCACACCCCTAAATGCGCCGTCACCCCGCAAGAGTCTCCACTCTGACTTAAGTGAGTTATACACCTTCGGAGCCAATACAGTATGGAATCGCTGGCGGAAGGTTGTATTTGTCTCCACTTGAGAATGTCTCTGATCAGAAACCTGTCTGGTGAAATGCAGGTGCGTAGCAGACGGAATCGCAGGTGCTGTTCTATGGTGATATTCAGCTAACCTTAAAATATAAATCTGTCTCACGTCCAAGGCATGACACTCCCTCAGTAAATCCCCCGTTGGATAGATGTAGGGATGTCCACACATCACCTTTAACACTATTCTGTGTGCCCTGGTCAACGAACTCAATACACTTGCGGCCGCACCCCCCCAACTCAAAATTGCATTATTCACAATGGAGTAGCACAGCGCATAGTACACCGAGCGCAACAATGGGAAATCTAGGATCTCTCTAAGTCGCCTGAACAAGTATATGAGTTTTCTTACTCGTGTATTTAGAATGCAAGCGTGAGCTTTCCAGCTCAAATTCGAATCGATCTGTACACCAAGATACTTAACATTCTGCACGAGTTCTATTTTTTGAGTTGAACTTCCATAATCTGAGTGTACATGAATCTCAACATCGCTGGGCGGGAGTGACCGTGCGCTTATATGAAAACAAACCACTTTAGTTTTCTCCGTATTCAGAGTCAATAGATTCTCATTCAACCACGAGCTTGCTTCGTTAAAACCCCGTTGAGCGAGCTGGGAAACGGTACACCAATCTTTACCTTCAAACAAAAGGACAGTGTCGTCCGCAAATGTGATAACTTTACCCCCTAAAAGTCTTTTTTCGCAAAAATCGTTTATGTATACCAAAAACAGAAGAGGCCCCAGTATGCTACCCTGAGGAACTCCATAGGCTCCACAGGGGCGACCGCCACTCTTCCACTCTCCAACACGAACCGACTGTCTCCGTCTCGCCAAATAAGAAGTAAACCACCTCTGAGATAGACCTCTGACACCTATTTGCTCGAGTTTCTTGAGTAGGATTGCGTGCGACACGGTGTCGAAAGCCTTTGCCAGGTCTAAAAATATACCAATACATTTCCTGCCCTTGTCTAAATTACCTGATACATATTCTGTTAGAGTAGTAATTGCGTCCTCCGTATTTCTTCCCTGAGTGAATCCAAACTGGTTGGGAGACAGAATGCAGTTTGTGTTCAAGAACCTCAACAATCTCACCTTAATTAGCTTCTCAAAAACTTTAGATAGTACACTCAAAAGAGATATTGGCCTGTAATTTGACGCCACCTGTGGGTCTCCGCTCTTGAAGATAGGACATATAACGGCGTCACCTAAAATCGACGGAAAGATCCCTTTCGATACACTCAGATTGAATACATGCACAAGGGGTCCCGCTGCAATCAATTTAGAGTCTTTTACAACTCTAGCGCAAATACCGTCGGCTCCCGGGGCTGAGTTCAACTTCAATTCATCAATAATTTTTATCACCTCTGTAGACACTGTCGGCTCGATAAAAAAGGATCCTGAAGGTTGTTTGGGAAGGTTAACCATTCTCACCAACTGCGCTTCACTCACATCCAACTCCCGTAGTTTATCAGTTGCCAAATTGCTACCAACCGTAGCGAAATATTCATTGACTTTGTCCAACACTCGATATCTCTCAGCATTTGAGTTGAGTAAAGTCGATCCCAGTAAATCCGAGCTTCCCCTGTTCTCCTGTCTTGACATACTTAGATACTCCTTCATCACTTTCCAACATGACCGTGCATTGCTCCTGTTTTCAGCAACTCTGTTTCGAAAGTATATTATTTTTGCGGTTTTGACTACTCTGTTACATACATTTCTATACGTCGTATAATGGCGTCTCATTTCAACATTGTCACTCATTACCTGCGAAACCTTATGCAATCTATCCCTCTTTCTTATGCACCGTACTATACCAGGAGTAATCCATTCCCTACGTACACGAACAATTTTTCTTCCAACTTCCCTTCCTCCGTTCTTGATTGTTGCTTGAATCCCTTCAACAAGACTATTCATTGCCATGTCAACGTCACTCGTGATGTTATATACTTTTCGCCAGTCAGTATTACTCAAATTTCTGCCAACCATCTTATAATCAACCACAGTCTTCCTATTTGGCATCCTACTCGATTTTTCCGAAGCATCCAAACGTACAAAAGCCATAACCGGGAAATGATCAGTAATAGCACTCTCACACACCACTCCCACCATTTTGTAGTTTGTTTTTATCATAATATGATCCAGGCAAGACTCACCTCGTGTGGGTACGTTTACAGCAGAAGTTAATCCATGTTGCGCCAAAATATCTAGATAGAGTTGCGCTTGTCCACAGTCACTATTCAAAATATTTATATTCATATCTCCCGCTAAAATTATCTGCTTCTCACGTGGTAAAGTCGACAGTAACCTGTCAAGGGAATGTACAAATCTTGTTGCACTATGGAATGATGGTGATCTATAAATGGCAATTAAACTCACTGATCTTTTTATATTAATCATCAAACAATTTGCATCTTCAACAATCTCACCTGTTCCCAGTGACTCCACGGACAAATCATTTTTCAGGTAGACGATGACTCCATCATTTTGAGTAAAGTGTTTTTGGGTATTCCACGAGCTATAACCGGGAATGTTCTTGGGTATATATAAATTGTTTAACCAGCACTCTGTTAGTATTATCATGTCAAATTCCACATCAAAGTCATCGAGAAGAATCTCCAAGTTGTTGAAGTTCTTATTTATACTCCTAACGTTCACATTTAACACTTTTAAGAAGGCTCCCTGGCCCACGACATCACCGCAAAGTCCCGGTTCCGCAATAATATGCGTCTTTATAGTGGAATAACCGTCCAAATCAGCAAGAAAATCCACTCGTGAATCCAAATGAACCATTTTAGCATTTGACTGGATAATCAATCATTGATCTAGCCCTTTTATCTAGCAATATCCTACTTTACATTTGTCACTAATAGCGCTGTGGTTTGCTTCTATAGATCTTGTTCTGCAATTGCAGCAAACTGGATCCTTCTCTTTGTTGGGGCACTCCGAGTATTTATGTTTTTCAGCGCAATGAGAACACGCTACCACATTTGTGCAGTCCATCTGTGTGTGGCCATACTGTTGACATTTATAGCACCGTATTAAGGGGCTTTCATCCTCAACAACAAGACGCTGATAGCCTACGTTAACCCTACCAAGCACCATGAGTTCACTATACAAGGCTGGAGGGCATGAGCATACCATGTTGCACAACAGAGAGTTTCTATGTTTGCGTCTAAATCTGATTCTCAGTAGATCCTTAGTATCCCTCAACTGTTTGTTTTGCGCCGTTAAACACTCATTTAGCTCTTCTTCAGTAGTACTACGTATTATGCCTCTTATAACTACAAGTGGGTGCTTTCGTCTACCATCAGTCACATCAATGATATCTGTAGCCTCAGATTCTAGTTGTTTCTTTAGTCGGTTTCTGTCATCGCTTGAAGCGCAAGTTACCAACAGCTTTTTTTGTTGAGAAACGTGTCTCACTGCAGACACTCCAACACCCAAGGACTTCACATTAACACACTTTTTAAAAATTCCCTCCAAATCGTTGCTTGTTTTCTGCGGATCCTTGGCTGTGATCAGGATGGCATGCGATGGTTCCTGAGGTACCAAGGATTTCCCACTTTTTCCTGCAATCTGTGCATAAGTGACTGGTTTAGTCAACTCCCGCTCTTTTTCACAATTGTTCAATATTAGGTCCAGTTTACGGTTTTGATCTTTTAAGGATTGGTCTATAGATAAAAGTCTGTCATCTCTCACTCTTGTAACATCAGTTATATCCTCGCTCTCTCCCCGCAGCTCAATCGCAATCTCACTATCTCCCTAAGCGAAGCTATGATCTCAACAGATTTTGTGCGTTTAGCAACCAGTTCACATAGCCCGATAATTTTTTCCGTTTTTTCGTACCTGGTTAGAGATTTAGGAGTAGTTGCGTTTCCAGCAGCCTCAATGCTTCCAGGAAGCGGAGAGGACTCTCTGGAACAGGGTGTTGATCTAGGCATCAGAATATCAGCTGTCAGGGTTTTTTTCATCGCAGCATTTCGACTCTTAGTCTCCATGTTGATGTTGTGCGACGATCCAGTTCAAACGACAACAACAGAATCGAAAAGGTTATTGAAAAGAGGATTATATTATGTACATAAATAAGTAGAGAAACAATAAACAGCTATGTCAAAAATAAAACAAATTAGGCTGAGTTAAACTAGTTAGATGAATACCATCCATGTTAATCAAGGCTCCTTCAATGTCTGGAGATTGAATACAACCTTAACGGAACCGTTCTAGAACGGCTACGCTCCTACCTGACCAACAGAAGGTGGTCTGTAAAAGTTGAATCTGGGTCAACTGATGAAGACGTTGTAACTCAAGGAGTTCCACAAGGATCAGTTCTTGGTCCTGTACTTTTCATTTTGCCTGCTGGAAGAGTGTGGCATGCGAAACTATGCATACGCTGACGATCGTGTCCTCGTAGGCTTCTGTAGTCCGGATCAAAGAGACAACTTGGTGGCTACCACTGTCCAGTGTGTGGCAAAACTCTCGAGCTTAATGGCCCAGAGACGTCTTAAATTGAATCCAACTTAGACGGAATTTATGTGGGTTGCCTCTCCTGGACGGCAACATCTCTTAGACACCACACCAATCTCTGTCTCCGGCACTGACATAACACCATCGCGCACCATATCTGTTCTCGGCGTCCTACTGGATGGAGCACTCTCTATGGAGGCTCAAGTGTCAAGGACAGTGAGCACAGCCTTCTTTCATATTCGCCAACTGTACCTAGTATCAAGACACTTATCTGTAGACGCAGTTAAGAGTCTAGTCGCCGCCTTCGTCGTCTCTCGTCTAGACTATTGTAACAGCATATGTACAGGACTGCCCCAGATCCTTCTGAATCGTCTCCAGATGGCCTTTAATGCTGCTGCCAGGACCATCTATAGGGAGAACAAGCGCTGTCACATCACACCACTGCTTAAGGAGCTACACTGGCTGAGAGTCCCAGAGAGAGTGGAGTTCAAACTGTGCCTCACGGTCCACAAAGCCTTGAACGGCACGGCACCTCAATGCCTCGCTGAACTCTGTCCCCTCGATGAAACTCTGAGGCGACCACTGCGATCAGCTTCCACCGCTGTCAACAAACTTGTGGAGCCCAACAGGGCAAACACTTCCAAATTCGCAGAGAGGAGCTTTAGCGTTGCGGGGCCAACCGCCTGGAACCGATTGCCAGTGGACTTAAGACAGAACCAACCCACTGCAATGTTCAGGAGTAAGCTGAAAACACTGCTTTTCAAGAAAAGCCATGGCGCCCTTGAGATGGTCACGGATCATTAAACGGCGCCAAATACAAATTATCTTTATTATTATTATTTAAATGTCCACACCTATACAATGATGGTAACGATCCTCAGCACTGAGGGACCGACAACAAAGAAGGAGAACTCATTATACTGATGCCCACATTGCTAAAATTATGTGATAACTAAAATTTGTAAAATGGAAAGCGCCGTGAATTGTGATTAAATAAATAAATATAAACTTTAGCCATTTTACTTAACAATTAATGTTGTACATTTTGTTTTTATGGCCAACAATTTTTTTTTTAATTATTTACTCTCACTTATTGTACTATCCGCTGATACAGACTGCCTGAAATGAAGATGATCTATGAAGGGGTAATGACAAAGTGATATCAGTCCCTGCATACTGGAGTGACAAAATCCAAAGTCAAATCATCATCATCGCCCTCAACGCTCCTCTCGGGAGCACAGGGCAGAAACCAGCCTCCTCCATTCAGAGCGTCTATGTGCCAATTGCGTCACCTCTTTCCACGACATTCCTTGCGCTCTGATATCGTTGTCATAGGAACGGTGTATTGTGAAAGAGGGACGCCCGGGCCGACGGAACCTCTGCGGACGGAAGAACAGTGCTCTTTTTGGCCAACCATCATTAGGCATTCTCAAAACATGTCCCAGCCAGGACCATGGTCTCTCCTGTATTACGGAGATAACAGGTCTCTGCTGGGTCAAAACCCATAAAGAAAGTAGTGGTAAGATCAATCAGAAACCTCAATTGGAGAACCATGTCTACACAATGCAACATTGTGTAAAATCTAATCGGAAGAAGTGAGAAAGGTGTCCCAACGCTTACAAATTAGCTCAAGGCTGGCTTAAGTGATCACTTTCGGTGTCCATGGACAACGTTCACCAATTCCACTGTCACGATCTAAGGTCCACCAACCGAGAGACGCTTTATGCAAACTTTAGAAGTGACCATCTTCTTGGGATCTCATTTTTCAGATCTCAAGGGAGATCGCGATCGCCAATTCGTAAGCGTTGGGACACCTTTCTCACTTCTTCCGATTAGATTCTACACAATGTTACATTGTGTAGCATGGTTCTCCAATCGAGATTTGCGATTGGTTTTGTCATCTGCACCCAAATCCGGTTAAACAATAAATAAATAAGTAAATATTCTAAACATAAGTAGCAAAATGTTCAATGTCTTGTTCGTGATGATGTTTTATCTTTTGTTAAATACCTGCCTTGAAGACTTTAAAATGAAGAAAAGAGAGAGAGAGAGAGAGAGAGAGAGAACATCAAGGAACAACTTAGTAGTATTAATAAAATAGGTAAAATTAAAACATTATTTATTTAAATTATAACAATAATGATACATATATATATATATATATATATATATATATAAAAGAACAATCAATTCTACTATACTCAATTTTATTTATTATTTATTTATCTATTTTATTCTTCTTGCACATCATCATTCATATAACAAATAAAATAAAGCAATATACACAAGAAAAAATGTGATGATGTGCAGTGGCGAGAATATCACTATAAAGTGATTTCTTCCATCTAACCACGATTTTACACGGCCATCGCAACTCCTATAACTGAAGAAGCCAAAGAACTATGTAATAAATAAATAATTATAACCAAATATATAATTATTATACTATATAAGAATCAAAAAACGTTCTACCTTCCTGGAGATGACTCATGTATACATAGGAAGTTTAAAAGGTAGGTATTTTACAATGTACTCGTAACGTTAAAAACATACTTTTTTATATTATACAAAAACACTATCCAAATAATAAGAAAGCCTTCTTAGTGAATCAGTGTAAACTATTAATCTGTTTTTCATGAGTTAGTTCTTAAAGATTTTGTAATTAAAGCTGTCATATCGTATACGTGCTGTTATATACCTGTAGTTATAACTACAGTTGTGTCTGTGGTTTGCAGAGTCGTATTTATTGAAGGTTATGTGGTTGTACTTGTGGGTGCTGCAGTGGTGTCTGTTGAAGGATCTGTAGTTGTATCTGTAGGTGTTGCAGTGGTGTCCGTTGAAGGATCTGTAGTTGTATCTGTGGGTGCTGCAGTGGTATCAGATGAAGGATCTGTAGTTGTATCTGTGGGTGCTGCAGTGGTGTCTGTTGAAGGATCTGTAGTTGTATCTGTGGGTGCTGCAGTGGTGTCCATTGAAGGATCTGTAGTTGTGTCTGTGGGTGCTGCAGTGGTGTCCGTTGAAGGATCTGTAGTTGTATCTGTGGGTGCTGCAGTGGTATCAGTTGAAGGATCTGTAGTTGTATCTGTGGGTGCTGCAGTGGTGTCCGTTGAAGAATCTGTAGTTGTATCTGTGGGTGCTGCAGTAGTGTCTGTTGAAGGATCTGTAGTTGTATCTGTGGGTGCTGCAGTGGTATCTGTTAAAGGATCTGTAGTTGTATCAGTGGGTGCTGCAGTGGTGTCTGTTGAAGGATCTGTAGTTGTGTCTGTGGGTGCTGCAGTGGTGTCTGTTGAGGGATCTGTAGTTGTATCTGTGGGTGCTGCAGTGGTATCAGTTGAAGGATCTGTAGTTGTATCTGTGGGTGCTACAGTGGTGTCCGTTGAGGGATCTGTAGTTGTATCTGTGGGTGCTGCAGTAGTGTCTGTTGAAGGATCTGTAGTTGTATCTGTGGGTGCTGCAGTGGTATCTGTTGAAGGATCTGTAGTTGTATCTGTGGGTGCTGCAGTGGTGTCTGTAACTGATATGGTCGTGTCAGTTATTGGTTGTGTAGTTGTGTCTGTAACTGTTATGGTCGTATCAGTTATCGGTTGAGTAGTTGTGTCTGATACTGTTATAGTCGTATCAGTTATTGCTTGAGTAGTTGTGTCTGTAACTGTTATAGTCGAATCAGTTATCGGTTGAGTAGTTGTGTCTATAAGTGTTATAGTCGTATCAGTAATCGGTTGAGTAGTTGTGTCTGTAACTGTTATAGTCGTATCAGTTATTGGCTGTGTTGTTGTGTCTGTTACGGTTATAGTCGTATCAGTTATCGGTTGTGTAGTTGTGTCTGTTACTAGTATAATCGTGTCAGTTATTGGCTGTGTTGTTGTGTCTGTAACTGTTATAGAAGTATCAGTTATTGGTTGTGTAGTTGTGTCTGTAACTGAAATAGTTGTATCAGTTATTGGTTGAGTAGTTGTGTCTGTAACTGTTACGGTCGTATCAGTTATTGGTTGTGTAGTTGTGTCTGTAACTGCTAAAGTCGTATCAGTTATTGGTTGAGTAGTTGTGTCTGTAACTGTCACGGTCGTATCAGTTATTGGTTGAGTAGTTGTGTCTGTTACTGTTATAGTCGTATCAGTTATCGGTTGAGTAGTTGTGTCTGTAACAGTTACAGTCGTATCAGTTATCGGTTGAGTAGTTGTGTCTGTTACTGTTATAGTAGTATCAGTTATTGGTTGAGTAGTTGTGTCTGTTACTGTTATAGTCGTATCAGTTATCGGTTGAGTAGTTGTGTCTGTAACAGTTACAGTCGTAAAAGTTATCGGTTGAGTAGTTGTGTCTGTTACTGTTATAGTCGTATCAGTTATAGCTTGAGTAGTTATGTCTGTAACTGTTACAGTCGTATCAGTTATCGGTTGAGTAGTTGTGTCTGTTACTGTTATGGTTGTATCAGTTAATGGTTGAGTAGTTGTGTCTGTAACTGTTATAGTAGTATCAGTTATTGGTTGAGTAGTTGTGTCTGTTACTGTTATAGTGGTATCAGTTATTGGTTGCGTAGTTGTGTCTGTAACTGTTATGGTCGTATCAGTTATTGGTTGTGTAGTTGTGTCTGTAACTGTAACAGTCGTGTCAGTTATCGGTTGAGTAGTTGTATCTGTTACTGTAATAGTCGAATCAGTTATAGCTTGAGTAGTTGTGTCTGTAACTGTTACAGTCGTATCAGTTATCGGTTGTGTAGTTGTGTCTGTAACTGTTATAGTCGTATCAGTTATAGCTTGAGTAGTTGTGTCTGTAACTGTTATAGTCGTATCAGTTATCGGTTGAGTAGTTGTGTCTGTTACTGAAATGGTTGTATCAGTTATTGGTTGAGTAGTTGTGTCTGTTACTGTTATAGTCGTATCAGTTATCGCTTGAGTAGTTGTGTCTGTAACTGTTATGGTCGTATCAGTTATTGGTTGTGTAGTTGTGTCTGTAACTGTTACAGTCGTGTCAGTTATCGGTTGCGTAGTTGTGTCTGTAACTGTTACAGTCGTATCAGCTATCGGTTGAGTAGTTGTGTCTGTAACTGTGACAGTCGTATCAGTTATCGGTTGAGTAGTTGTGTCTGTAACTGTTACAGTCGTATCAGTTATTGGTTGCGTAGTTGTGTCTGTAACTGTTATAGTAGTATCAGTTATTGGTTGAGTAGTTGTGTCTGTTACTGTTATAGTGGTATCAGTTATTGCTTGGGTAGTTGTGTCTGTAACTGTTACAGTCGTATCAGTTATCGGTTGAGTTGTTGTGTCTGTTACTGTTATGGTCGTATCAGTTATCGCTTGAGTAGTTGTGTCTGTTACTGTTATAGTGGTATCAGTTATTGCTTGGGTAGTTGTGTCTGTAACTGTTACAGTCGTATCAGTTATCGGTTGAGTAGTTGTGTCTGTTACTGTTATGGTCGTATCAGTTATCGCTTGAGTAGTTGTGTCTGTAACTGTTATGGTCGTATCAGTTATCGGTTGAGTAGTTGTGTCTGTAACTGTTACAGTCGTATCAGTTATCGGTTGAGTAGTTGTGTCTGTAACTGTTACAGTCGTTTCAGTTATCGGTTGAGTAGTTGTATCTGTTACTGTTGTTGTTGAATCAGTTATTGGTTGAGTAGTTGTGTCTGTTACTGTTATAGTAGTATCAGTTATTGGTTGTGTAGTTGTGTCTGTAACTGTTACAGTCGTATCAGTTATCGGTTGAGTAGTTGTGTCTGTAACTGTTATGGTCGTATCAGTTATCGGTTGAGTAGTTGTATCTGTTACTGTTATGGTTGTATCAGTTATTGGTTGAGTAGTTGTGTCTGTTACTGTTATAGTACTATCAGTTATTGGTTGAGTAGTTGTGTCTGTTACTGTTATAGTACTATCAGTTATTGGTTGAGTAGTTGTATCTGTTACTGTTATGGTCGTATCAGTTATCGGTTGAGTAGTTGTGTCTGTAACTGTTATGGTTGTATCAGTTATTGGTTGAGTAGTTGTATCTGTTACTGTTATAGTAGTATCAGTTATCGGTTGAGTAGTTGTGTCTGTTACTGTTATGGTCGTATCAGTTATCGGTTGAGTAGTTGTGTCTGTAACTGTTATGGTCGTATCAGTTATCGCTTGAGTAGTTGTGTCTGTAACTGTTATAGTCGTTTCAGTTATCGGTTGAGTAGTTGTGTCTGTTACTGTTATAGTCGTATCAGTTATTGGTTGCGTAGTTGTGTCTGTAACTGTTATGGTCGTATCAGTTAATGGTTGCGTAGTTGTGTCTGTAACTGTTATAGAAGTATCAGTTATTGGTTGAGTAGTTGTGTCTGTTACTGTTATAGTGGTATCAGTTATTGGTTGCGTAGTTGTGTCTGTAACTGTTATAGTCGTTTCAGTTATCGGTTGAGTAGTTGTGTCTGTTACTGTTATAGTAGTATCAGTTATTGGTTGTGTAGTTGTGTCTGTAACTGTTACTGTCGTATCAGTTATCGGTTGAGTAGTTGTTCCTGTAACTGTTATGGTCGTATCAGTTATCGGTTGAGTAGTTGTGTCTGTAACTGTTACAGTCGTATCAGTTATCGGTTGAGTAGTTGTATCTGTTACTGTTGTTGTTGAATCAGTTATTGGTTGAGTAGTTGTGTCTGTTACTGTTATGGTCGTATCAGTTATCGGTTGAGTAGTTGTGTCTGTAACTGTTATGGTCGTATCAGTTATCGCTTGAGTAGTTGTGTCTGTAACTGTTATAGTAGTATCAGTTATTGGTTGAGTAGTTGTGTCTGTAACTGTTATGGTCGTATCAGTTATTGGTTGTGTAGTTGTGTCTGTAACTGTTACAGTCGTGTCAGTTATCGATTGAGTAGTTGTGTCTGTAACTGTTATGGTCGTATCAGTTATCGGTTGAGTAGTTGTATCTGTTACTGTTATGGTTGTATCAGTTATTGGTTGAGTAGTTGTATCTGTTACTGTTATGGTTGTATCAGTTATTGGTTGAGTAGTTGTGTCTGTAACTGCTAAAGTCGTATCAGTTATTGGTTGAGTAGTTGTGTCTGTTACTGTTATAGTCGTATCAGTTATTGCTTGAGTAGTTGTGTCTGTTACTGTAATGGTCGTATCAGTTATTGGTTGTGTAGTTGTGTCTGTAACTGAAATGGTTGTATCAGTTATTGGTTGTGTAGTTGTGTCTGTAACTGTTATGGTCGTATCAGTTATCGGTTGAGTAGTTGTATCTGTTACTGTTATGGTTGAATCAGTTATAGCTTGAGTAGTTGTGTCTGTAACTGTTACAGTCGTATCAGTTATCGGTTGAGTAGTTGTGTCTGTAACTGTTATGGTCGTATCAGTTATCGGTTGAGTAGTTGTATCTGTTACTGTTATGGTTGTATCAGTTATTGCTTGAGTAGTTGTGTCTGTTACTGTTATAGTTGTATCAGTTATTGGTTGAGTAGTTGTGTCTGTTACTGTTATAGTCGTTTCAGTTATCGGTTGAGTAGTTGTGTCTGTTACTGTAATAGTAGTATCAGTTATCGGTTGAGTAGTTGTGTCTGTTACTGTTATAGTAGTATCAGTTATTGGTTGTGTAGTTGTGTCTGTAACTGTTACAGTCGTATCAGTTATCGGTTGAGTAGTTGTTCCTGTAACTGTTATGGTCGTATCAGTTATCGGTCGAGTAGTTGTGTCTGTAACTGTTACAGTCGTATCAGTTATCGGTTGAGTAGTTGTTCCTGTAACTGTTATGGTCGTATCAGTTATCGGTCGAGTAGTTGTGTCTGTAACTGTTACAGTCGTATCAGTTATCGGTTGAGTAGTTGTATCTGTTACTGTTGTTGTTGAATCAGTTATTGGTTGAGTAGTTGTGTCTGTAACTGTTACAGTCGTATCAGTTATCGGTCGAGTAGTTGTGTCTGTAACTGTTACAGTCGTATCAGTTATCGGTTGAGTAGTTGTATCTGTTACTGTTATGGTTGTTTCAGTTATTGGTTGAGTAGTTGTGTCTGTTACTGTTATAGTACTATCAGTTATCGGTTGAGTAGTTGTATCGGTTACTGTTATGGTTGTATCAGTTATAGCTTGAGTAGTTGTGTCTGTAACTGTTACAGTCGTATCAGTTATCGGTTGAGTAGTTGTATCTGTTACTGTTATGGTTGTATCAGTTATTGGTTGAGTAGTTGTGTCTGTTACTGTTATAGTACTATCAGTTATCGGTTGAGTAGTTGTGTCTGTTACTGTAATGGTCGTATCAGTTATTGGTTGAGTAGTTGTGTCTGTTACTGTTATGGTCGTATCAGTTATTGGTTGTGTAGTTGTGTCTGTAACTGTTACAGACGTGTCAGTTATCGATTGAGTAGTTGTATCTGTTACTGTTATAGTCGTATCAGTTATAGCTTGAGTAGTTGTGTCTGTAACTGTTACAGTCGTATCAGTTATCGGTTGAGTAGTTGTGTCTGTTACTGTTATGGTTGTATCAGTTAAGGGTTGAGTAGTTGTGTCTGTAACTGTTATAGTAGTATCAGTTATTGGTTGCGTAGTTGTGTCTGTAACTGTTATGGTCGTATCAGTTATCGCTTGAGTAGTTGTGTCTGTAACTGTTACAGTCGTATCAGTTATCGGTTGAGTAGTTGTGTCTGTTACTGTTACAGTCGTATCAGTTATCGGTTGAGTAGTTGTGTCTGTTACTGTTATAGTCGTATCAGTTATAGCTTGAGTAGTTGTGTCTGTAACTGTTACAGTCGTATCAGTTATCGGTTGAGTAGTTGTGTCTGTTACTGTTATGGTTGTATCAGTTAATGGTTGAGTAGTTGTGTCTGTAACTGTTATAGTAGTATCAGTTATTGGTTGAGTAGTTGTGTCTGTTACTGTTATAGTGGTATCAGTTATTGGTTGCGTAGTTGTGTCTGTAACTGTTATGGTCGTATCAGTTATTGGTTGTGTAGTTGTGTCTGTAACTGTTACAGTCGTATCAGTTATCGGTTGAGTAGTTGTGTCTGTTACTGTTATGGTTGTATCAGTTAATGGTTGAGTAGTTGTGTCTGTAACTGTTATAGTAGTATCCGTTATTGGTTGAGTAGTTGTGTCTGTTACTGTTATAGTGGTATCAGTTATTGGTTGCGTAGTTGTGTCTGTTACTGTTATAGTGGTATCAGTTATTGGTTGCGTAGTTGTGTCTGTAACTGTTATGGTCGTATCAGTTATCGCTTGAGTAGTTGTGTCTGTAACTGTTACAGTCGTATCAGTTATCGGTTGAGTAGTTGTGTCTGTTACTGTTATAGTCGTATCAGTTATTGGTTGTGTGGTTGTGTCTGTAACTGAAATAGTTGTGTCAGTTATTGGTCGAGTAGTCGTATCAGTTATTTGTTGTGTAGTTGTGTCTGTAACTGATATGGTCGTAACAGTTGTAGATTGTGTAGATGTTGCCGTGGTTGATCCTGCTGTCATAGTTGTTGGAACTAGAGTTGTGGTTCTTGGACAAATGTATGTAGCGGAACATGATTTTGTAGCAGGATCAAAGAATGGAGTGGATGTTGGACAAATGATCGTGTATTTGACAAGTCCATAGCCCCCACGTACGCATGATATATATGTCTTGCAATCAGTTGATGCCGGATTGGGAAACTTGCCAGCCTGTGTACACCTGAAAGGTGGTACGGTTGTAGTTGTCGGGCGTCTTGTAGTAGTCGTTGTCGGACGTCTTGTAGTTGTCGTCCTAGTAGTTGTCGTTGGGCGTCTTGTAGTTGTAGTTGTAGGGCGTCTTGTAGTAGTCGTTGTAGGGCGTCTTGTAGTAGTCGTTGTGGGGCGTCTTGTAGTAGTCGTTGTAGGGCGTCTTGTAGTAGTAGTTGTAGGGCGTCTTGTAGTAGTCGTTGTCGTACGTCTTGTAGTTGTCGTTGTAGGGCGTCTTGTAGTAGTTGTTGTAGGGCGTCTTGTAGTAGTTGTTGTAGGGCGTCTTGTAGTAGTTGTTGTAGGGCGTCTTGTAGTAGTCGTTGTAGGGCGTCTTGTAGTAGTTGTTGTCGGACGTCTTGTAGTTGTCGTTGTAGGGCGTCTTGTAGTAGTAGTTGTAGGGCGTCTTGTAGTAGTCGTTGTCGGACGTCTTGTAGTAGTCGTTGTAGGGCGTCTTGTAGTAGTTGTTGTCGGACGTCTTGTAGTTGTCGTTGTAGGGCGTCTTGTAGTAGTAGTTGTAGGGCGTCTTGTAGTAGTCGTTGTCGGACGTCTTGTAGTTGTCGTTGTAGGGCGTCTTGTAGTAGTTGTAGTAGGGCGTCTTGTAGTAGTCGTTGTCGGACGTCTTGTAGTAGTCGTTGTCGGACGTTTTGTAGTGGTTGTCGTTGGGCGTCTTGTGGTAGTTGTCGTTGGGCGTCTTGTGGTAGTTGTCGTTGGGCGTTTTGTAGTAGTTGTCGTTGGGAGTTTTGTAGTAGTTGTTGACGGGCGTCTTGTAGTAGTAGTTGTAGGGAGTCTAGTTGTTGTGGTTGTCGGGCGTCTTGTAGTGGTCGTTGTAGGGCGTGTTGTAGTAGTTGTCGTTGGACGTCTTGTAGTGGTTGTCGTCGGGCGTCTTGTAGTTGTTGTCGTCGGACGTCTTGTAGTTGTCGGTCGGGCTGTAGTTGTTGTACTGGGACAAATGTATTGTGATGTACATGCTAGTTTTCGAGGATCGAAAAATGTGGTTGATGAACAAAGGTAGCTCACCTTTGTAAACTCTCCACCAAGTGTGAGACAATGTACGTAGCCTTTACAATTGCTTATTGAAGGATCGGGGTACACTCCAGTAGCTTCACATACGAAGGTAGATTGCCGTTTAGATCTGTGCAAAATTAAACGTAAACGTTCACTGGGATAGTCAATGGATCTTGCGTATCCATCTCCAGAATACATCTGAAAATGAAGACGTTATTAATATTTTTGCGATAATCCCGCCCTCTGTAGGTAAAATTGATACATTGAATTTATTTGAAAAAATGTAACCAATGTTCAGTGAAGAATTAAATAAATAAATAAAAAATAATTAATCTGTAAATTGAGAGACGGTAGGAGACACATAGGCTGCAAAACATAAGGGAAAGGAGTAGCATCCGAAAATGTGGAGGATCTGTTTCGAGCGGTGCAGAACAGTTACAGGGTCGCTTATGTTCGTGAAAGATATTGAAAATTTGCAGTCGAAATAGTGAGACGAAGATTTCATATCTCTTTAGATGCTCTGCAGCATAGTCTCTCACTTAGGAGAAAATTGTTAGACGCTATATTGGTATATAAAATGTTTGTATCAGTAATAGATGCCCTATCGTTATCGAGTAAAGTATACTTTGGAGGGCCTTGACTGGCGCAGAGTCATCGATTTATTTTCGACAAATACACTAGGAGTAAAAAATGATTTGATAAATATGCACCCAAAAGCTAACAGAAGTGTGAGCGTTTTACTACGAAGATGTAAAGGTTAACAATGATCTGCCTGAAGAAATGAAAAATAGGTCTAGTTTGTCATTTAAAGAATATATCACTGGCGAACAGAAGTAATGAATAATAAGGAGGATTATATTTTTGCAATTTCATGTGTGGTTGTGTTTTTGTGTGTTCTAGAACAGTGAAGTGTCAAATGCTAAGAGACAATTTATTTATAATTCGGACACATATTATTTTGATTTAACATTTTCTAACCCTTACGATACCAGCACTACGATTCTGTCCGGGGATAAATATTCACACACAATAGAATTGTGACTGTTTTTTAATATTTTTTTTTTATATATTTTGAACAATGATGAATAAATAAATAAATATAATAATCTGTACACAATATCAATAACAATACGAATTGTTAGTCAATGAATAGACACAGGCCTTATCGTACCATATTCTTAGTTTGAAGTTTAAGAAATCCGTTTTGAACCAATATGCGTTAAATAATCCCGTGGAGCACCCGGTAAAGAATTGGTCTCCCACTCTTCTGCGTAAGTTTTCGAGTGTCCTGTAAAAGGCAGGTGTTCGAAAAAATAAGACATTTTACATCTTAAATTCAGCGTTGAGGTTTGCCACCCATCCTGAATGTCTTGATTTTATACTGGCACGAAGAGGACAGTTTGCATGTTTCTTACATGCAGCTGATCTGCTGGCTACCCCACTTGTGGGATATGCCGTGATGGTATAGTAGTAGTAGTAGTAGTTAAATAAAATGGAAATAATTTATAAATAATTAAAACACTGTTATATTTTCAATATATTTATTTAAACTCTAAAGTTTTCGCCCACTTCAATGGGCATTCTCAAGAGTACTATGGAAATAATTATTAGGGCTAACAGAGAAACAATCATCTACATACATAGATGATCACTAAATTAGGAAGGGATATTAGTGGAGGTGTATTGGTACTGAGCAATAGAGAAAATGAAGGAGTTTGGATATTGACCATGATTGGTTGTGAAATATCCCTTCCTAATTTAGTGATCATCTATGTATGTAGACTACATACATAGATGATCACTAAATTAGGAAAGGATATTAGTGGAGGTGTATTGGTACTGAGCAATAGAGAAAATGAAGGAGTTTGGATATTGACCATGATTTCCACAAACACAAACACAGCCTCTGAAACCTGAAACCCATCACTCCTAACCCCCCCCCTTTTTTTCCCCTTTTCCTTTCCTTTTATGCATGTATGTTTGTATCTTTTTTTTCAGTCTCTCCCTTTTTATATATGTGTGTATGTATTTTTTTTTCTCTTTTTTTTATCCAAATTGCTTTGGATTATTGATTTTATTTTTATCATGTTTTTTTTTAAGTTAATACTTTTGGGTTAGTTGGAAGAGATCGCGCCTTTGTGATAAACTCGCCCTCTGTATATTGATTGTATTTGATTTGAATGTATACCTTTTATGTAATTGTTTTTTATCAATGTACAGTGAAGAATGAATAAATAAATAAAATATAATGATTGGTTGTGAAATATCCCTTCATTATTTATTCGCTCCACAAGTCCAAAGTAGGAGAGAAGCACAAGAAGGACGGAATATCAAATACTATTTATTTCTGTATTTTAAAACTAAAAACGTGATATCATTGATATTCTAACAAAACTAGGTTACTGTGAAAGGTGTATAAGGTTATATTTGGGTTTATAACAAAAACCCAGATATATCTTTTTAAAAAAATATTGCGCATTTGCTTATTACTTTTATCTTGTTTTAAATTCACCATACAGATGATTGATAAATGCCTGGAGAAGAGGCAGTGCATGAACAAATTGTATTTAAGCTTACAGAGGATGACCAAATTAATGTATTACTCAAAAAATGTAATTTCCTGTCTTCTCCAAATCCACAAACGCACAAAAAAGCTTCTTTACAATCATCTATAAGGAAAAGATCTGATAGGTGCACCCTCTGCCATTTAAAAGAGCTCCTTGAGCACCCCATACTTAACACTCTCTTCCTATTGAACTCAGCAAGCTGATAGCCCGATAATTCCCGTATTTAAGTCTAGAGCCATTTTCCTTGTATAGGGGGAAGATGATGGTCTTTCTCCAGTACTCTAGAGTAACTCCTTCTTTCCAAAAACTGTTGTAACGCTCCAGGAACCACGCGAGAGTCCTCGGTCTACGAGACTTAATGAGTTCAACTGAAACACATCACACCCTTCAGCTTAATCATACATCACTTTTTTCAACGAATTTATTATTTCAGTCATGTATATCTCATCATTTTCATTAACGCAATTTCCAATTGGATCATACTCATTCGCATTCGCACCACCGCATTCAAACAAATATTCAAAATACTCTTTCTGTTTACGTAGTACACATTCATCACTCACTAACACACATCGTCGCTAAAATGCAGAACTATCCTAAGTCCAATTTTAAGTAAAATTAAATTTTCCACCAAAAGTCATTTATGACGTGCTTGTTCACGGTATGCAGAAGTATCCCATGTACAAACCAAACGTTAGCACCCGGAAAACTCCAGAAGGCACCAAACGTCAGGAGCTAACCGAACAACGAATGACACAATACGTACAGTAAGTCACTATGTTGCATCACATCTACCTCTGAAAATAAAAGTAACAACCAAACGGCAAAAAAACTAAAAGCAGTAAAAAAATGGGCATTTGCTACACTAGGTTGCAGATTTATTTATTTATTTATGTCAAGGCACGTTACAGATGTTCAATATACATAATCAGTAAAAATCAGCAAAATTCAGATGAATAATCATTCATTAATTACATATATTAAAAGAAATACAAATCTAATTGGATACATAAAGTTCTTGAACGGAAGATAGGGAAAATTAATAAAAGGAAGGGTAAAAGGTGATGTGGGTATTTGCATTTAGTCTCGGAACAAAATCATCTTAGCAGTTATTTACAGGTGTACGTGGTCTCGCTACAAATGTCCACAGCATGCAATGAGTCATAATATTTATTCCTCATTTAATGCCGAGGGTGCCTCGCACCCTTCTTATTATTATTATAAGTAACAAAACCGTGGCCAAGTGCGCGTGTTGGGTAAGACAAATCGGCGTGCATGTATGAGAAATTCCATGAATGTGGAAGAAGCATGTAAAGATAGGCTAATATGGCGTCTCTCTGCCCACCTCATTTGGGATATGGAGTGATGGTGTAGATAAGTAGACGGTAACAAGGATAATCACAAAAATATGTTTTGCAGTAAAAGCAGAAACTGGATGATACCTATTGAATTGTATTTCAACTGAACTGTTATTGGTTTTCTTTTGTTTTTAACTGTAATGTATATATTTTTTGATGTTTGAAGACTATATAATATTGTTAATTTGTCATGTATTGTAAAAGGCTAATGCCGTTTATTGTTCAACATAAATAAAAACCATAATAGGTCAACTTACCAGTATAAAAATCAACACGAGAATATAAACTTTCATTATTTTTGAAACACGATATCGAAATCTGAATGAAGTCGATGAATTGAAGACTCAACTAGGGAGACGGTATATTTATTACTTTTATACCTATTTACTTAAATATCACAATGTTTAATAACATGTATGTTAGAGAATAGAGAGACAGAGAAGACGGGGGTAAATAAGTACATCTAAGATAAACACTTTGATAAAAGATGATAATATGTAGCACAGAAGAAACAATGGTATACTGTTATTTGTTAGAATTGTAAGGTAGTATTTTAACAAAAAAAACTATCACCTGCTTTTCGATTTGACCTTAAATTGTTCAGATTGTGGCTTCTCAACTGCCCTACAACCAAAAACTTGTTGTTAGCTATTTAATTTTTCTCTTTTATGAATTGAAATAGATTCTTACGCCATTTATTTATTTTAAAGCACACCCCAGATGATCAGCCAAATCAGCAAAATTCCCACAAATAATCAAAGATCCAAACCATGTACACGACATCTATAAATATGTACATACCTACATTTAATCCGATACAGACATCACGGAAAAGTGTACAGCTGATAGAAGTAGGTATAATAATAACTAGACAAATACAGGGAGGTTTTCGCCGGAGTGATCGCCAACGTTGGGGGGACCTGACATGGCACGGAAAGAAGAAGAAGAAGACAAATACAGTAGTCAATCATGAATGTACACAGACGACAGAAATGTAATATTCAGTATAAACAGTAAACACGAAACCCAGCAACAATGTACCTATAATAATGCATCTACATATAGGTAGGTACAAGCGCACATTTATTATTATTATTCTCTTTAAATTTCCTTTGCACATCATTACAGCTTTAGGCCAATGCGATGTGCAAAGAGATACAATTTATACCTACATAGTAACACAATATTCACAATATTTAAAACAAAAACAAACAAGCAAACAAAAGATCACCACAGAATGCTCGTTGCCTCAATTAAGGCAACGAACTCTCTGTAGGACAGAGAAAATATGCCACAGTTCTGAGCCAACAAATTAAAAAATACCATTGCTCTGTTGGCCGGAGAATTCATCGCCAAATTCGTTCTTCCATGGGTAGGATAGAACAACAAATGCCCCCGCGATCTATTGTAGGAGTGTGGTACGTAAAATGACAGCTCTGTCAAAATCATTGGATTCTGAATTATTCCATTCAACAATTTAAAAAAATGTTTTAGTAAGAAAAATGTTCTTCTCCTCTCAAGTGTTTCATAACTCAAAAATCCAGCGACAAACAATGAAGGATACAGAATTTGTAGTGGATCACCATAGTATATAAAAAAAACATACATGAAATAAATCAAAACAAAAAAATCCTACCTTTATCTCTTTATAAGAACCTAAAGAAAAACAAAAAAATAATAATAAAATAAAATAAGACATAAACGAAAATATCCGACACTCAACTTACTCCTGGAACAGCACCAGAACCGAAAATAACACTCCTTAATCTTCTTTTGGCTTGTATTCTCAATTAATTCACATTGTGAAAAGTTCTTCTTATAAATGTTACACATTCTATAACTTGGATTTCTAGAGTCTGCAATGGTATTGGCTTTTAAGAGATAAAAAGGAAAACGAGAACTAATCTGAGAAGGCAATCCAAAATTGATTTTGCTTAAGATGTTCAAGGCACTACATAGTACGTCATCGGTGTACATCTCGGAGTTCTGCATTTCTGAGAAGGTAACGGAAAGGCTAAAATCACTAAGATCTGCTAACACAGACTCTGTCAATAGGCTTGTGGTGCCACGTAGAAGGGGTCTCGCTAATTATGTTGATCGTGCCTTCTGTGTGGCTAGTCCGTTGCTTTGTAACAAAATTCCCAATGATTTGCGAACCCTATGATGGGTTAGTTGAAAGATATCGCTTCTGCGATAAACTCGCCCATTGCACAATTTATAATTTATTTGTATCACATTATTTTATAACTTGGTAATTATGTATGCTTCTTATTGTGCAATAAAGTTTATTATTACTAACTCTGAAGAATGTGGAGGTGTTCAAGGCAGGGTTAAAGACCCTATTGTTAAGGAGATATTACGGTTCTTGAATGGGACCTTGCGGTGGTTTTTACACAAAACGGCGCATTAAAAAATAAAAAAAATGTCTAGTAATTATTATTATTATTATGTTGGGTGTATCAAATTTAGACACACAAACACTTCTCTAAGGTTACAGACATCAATTAGAGTTCTCCTAGATTTTAATTGAGGTAGTGTTTCTTGTTTGTTGATGTGGGACAATATTTTTTTTATTGGTTGAATAAAACGTGTTCAAATTCTCTCGATCTGATCTACATATTTTTATAATGAGGATTGCATGTGGTCGAACGATATTCAAGTTTAGAACGAAATAGAGACATACTATACAAAAACATATACATTTCACATTCAAGACATTCGGTAGTACGACGAAGGATGTTTTTGGGTCGAACAGAAAACAGACATGACAAATTATATAACTACTCACAACGCCAACGACCTAATAGGTAAGTAGCAAATCAGTCACAAGACAAAATATATCTACAATCATGTTGTTATTGTCTACCGAGATACAGGCATTGCTGAAAAATATTAAGTATGTTTAATTTTAATTGTTGGCCTTCAGTAGACATTTCATGTTTTCAGTCAACATACATTTATTAACACAAGTTTTCCCCGTATCACTCATGATTCGGAGAAATATGTTAAAAATAAACTAATATCAACGTATGGAGAGCTTTGTTGTTGACAAGGAGAGAAAAATTTATGATTTAATGTGCAAATGTACTACTTAAGTTGTAAGACACGGTGTTAATTAGATTTTCACTGAGCCAAACAAAATGTTCTATGCAAACAGTAAAAACAATTTACAGACATTATTATAAAAATAATATTTGCGTTCACGCACTACAGAAATCAACTTTCATAAACATGAATATCAACTACGTACTCGTATGTATAATGAGATTATACATACGAGTACGTAGAAGATTTGGAACATCCATCCTGGTTTATTCTGCTGCCCAAGTACACGAATTCCCTCACTTGTTTGATACTCACTCCATTTATGGCAAAGTTCGCAGTGGCTAAATCTCTTCCAAAGACCATACATTTTGTTCTGTCTTCATTTATTTTCATGTTGTATTTTGACAGTAATATATTTTCCATTCTTTTTAGGGCTTCATTCAGCTCCTTCTCAGAGTCTGCGAGCAGTGCTATATCGTCAGTAAATCAAATCATATCAACCTTTTTCCATTTATTTTTACTCCTGTCCAGTTCACCGTTTCTTCTCTCAATTCATCAATAGCGAAAGCACTTGGCAATAAAATAAATTATTTAGTCATTAATTGATTAAATTCTAAATAAACCGGTGCAAAAATGGATTGGTTTCTGTCCTGTACTCCCGGGAGCGATCGGTTTGTATATCTACTATGCATACATACATTACTTTACTCGACACGTAATTTTTATTTACTTGATTATTTACATACAGTAATAAAACCAATAGTGAAAAGTCGACAGTGTTTTGTGTTAATATCAAATATGTTAAAAATGTCTTTTAACAATGTGAACACATAAACATTTTATACATTTTATAACGATGTCATATAATATACACCTTACAACTTCACTGATCAATGATGACAAACTTTCTCAACTCTTGTTTAAAAGTGTCCATACTTGTTGTTGACTTTAATGATTCTGAGACTGAATTATGTTTAAGAGATTTTTTCTTTTTAAGATGCTGTGTATAAACAGCCAAGTCCTGTTCTATTAGTCAATTGAATGACTGTGGTCTCCGGGTAAATTTATGTCCCGAGCGAACACGAGCTGTCCTACGTAAGTTGCCGCCCCGGAGACCACAGCCACTCAGCCCTAAAGAAAACTTTTGTAATAGTGACGACGGCCGTGAAAGTTTAAGATCATACAATATTTAATTTTTGCTGAATTGAAAATGTTGAACGTCTTATAGACGATTCCCATCAATGAATAAGTCTCTCACTCTCTTGTGTTAGTTCAAGAGTGTCTACCCTCTGTTCGTGAAAAATAGTTTATTATTATTATTATCTTAAAAATGTCACCCTGCAATGAGATCATAACAGCTTTTGACAAAGGAAATTTCAGCAGGAAAATAAACCAAAAACATGTCATAGTTAAAAATATCACAAAAGAGAGATCATCAAAAACAAACAGAAGAATTACAGGATCAGAACAGGAGTGGGATGCACGATGTCGTGATGGTTCAGTATAGTGTTGAAAAAACTAATACATAAATATAATCACTTATGTATGCAAGCGAAACGTGGACATGGTTGAAGAAGGACGAAAGTGGAATAAATGCTGTGGAGATGAGATCGCTGAGGAGGATGGTTGGTAAAACGTTGCGTGATAGAGTGAGGAATGAGGATATTAGAAGAATGAGTGGATGCAAGAGGAGTGTTGTGGATAGAATGCGTGTAAACAAATTGAGATGGTTTGGTCATGTGGAACGAATGGAAGAGGAAAGAATGACAAAGAGGATATATTTGGCTGAAAGGAGGGGTGTGAGGAAGCGCGGGCGTCCGAGAACTACATGGCTTGAACATGTAGATCAAATTCTCAAGGACGGCCGTGTTTTGAGTAAAAGAAACCGACGTGCGTGCATGAGAAATTGTATGACTGTGGAGGAAGCGAAAGAAGTAAGTAAGGACAGATGAAATTGGCGTTCCGTTCTCTCTGCCTACCCCACTTGGGATACGGCGTGAGGGAATAGATTGATAGAAAGATAAATTTGTAATTGTTTCCTTGAATTATGTAAATATGATGGTATATTTATTCAACGCAAAGTACTGTTGTTGGAGATATTGGTAATCCATCTACTATTACATATAGCTAAGGCGGCTTGCAATGGAACTGCAGAAATTAGTTAATACAGATCCTGCTGTTTATGTTGTTAATGTATCAGTTGCAGATTGTGTACATAGTTGTATCTGTGAAAGGTGCAAATAATAACTTTATTATGTCGGATATTTCAGTAGTCCAAGGACTCCTATTTATCCGTTTAGGTGACAATTTATTTATATTTCTATAACTCTCTCCAGTCTAGTTATTTCAACAATATTGTGGAAGGTGCAGTGGTATAAGAAGAAAGGATTATAATTCAAGAGTTGTGTTAATACTGTGGAAATCCATTTTTATTAAATTTAATTTATTAAAAATATATTCATAAATGTTATTAAACGCAGTTTAATTTCCACCGTTCGGATTTAATATCTCAAATAGTGGTAATTAAACAGCGTTGAATAATATTTTTATATTTTATTTAATTAAAACTAAAAAGGAATATTTTGAAGATATCGCAATGCAGTGATAAACTTGTTCCAGCGCATTAAATTGCATATTGTTTAATACCATCGTAAAATGATACTAATCTACAGTTGAGAATAAACTAAATAAGAATGCATACAACATGATATAATAAAATAATATATATATATATATATATGCAAAGGCAAGAGCCAAGTCTCTGCCCGACTGTACGCAGTGAAATGGAGTAAAACCTTCACCTCATACTATCTCCTGCGTAAAATCAAGTGATCTTTCATCAATGGAATGCATGTTGCACATGCATTTCCGATGAAAATTTGATCACACAGTCATTCATATATATATATATATATATATATATATATAATGGGTAATTTTCTTATAATTAATTTTCTTATAGTTAATTTTTTAATATGTTGGGTAATTTTCTTAATATCTTCACTCTCGCAGGTGTGAAAATCCAGCTAAATGCGAAAACTTCGTTTAACATATATATATATATATATATATATATATATATACATAATTGCAGTAAATAAATAAATTAACGCGTTAACATTAATAACACATGATTATTGTCTTTATTAATACATGATTGCGCCTTGGCCTTCGTATCAACGCTGGTAAAACGGAGTACATATGTAATAGTACATGCACGAGTACTCACACCCCACTAATGGTTGGCAATTCCCAAATATCTCAGGTTAGTAAATTCAGGTACCTGGGAGCAACCATAACGCCAGAGGGTGATCTCCGGTCGGAATTACCAATCCGCATAGGAGCAGCTAGCGGGGCTTTCAACAACATGAACAAAGTTTGGAAGGCGTCTGGACTCAGCATCAGGACAAAATGTCGCTTGTTCAATGCGTGCATCATCCCAATCCTTCTATATGGCTGCGAGTCTTGGCACTTAACCAAGGCTCAAGAGCGGAAGATACTAAGCTTTGAAAACAAGTGTCTTAGAAGGATTTTGGATGTCAGATGGTATGAACATGTTACAAATGATGCTGTGCGCCGGCGCACCCAGCAGAGACCTGTAATCTCCGTAATACAAGAGAGACCATGGTCCTGGCTGGGACATGTTTTGAGAATGCCCAATGATAGTTGGCCAAAAAGAGCACTGTTCTTCCGTCCGCAGGGGTTCCGTAGGCCCGGGCGTCCCTCTTTCACAATACACCGTTCCTATGACAACGATATCAGAGCGCAAGGAATGTCGTGGGAAGAGGTGACGCAATTGGCACAGAGATGCTCTGAATGGAGGAGGCTGGTTTCTGCCCTGTGCTCCCGAGAGGAGCGTTGAGGGCGATGATGATGATGATGATTGTCATGTAGGTACCTACCTAACATATTCACACAGTTTCGCTTCTCCACGGACCAGCCGAAACAAGTTGATAAGCTGATTCAACATACATAAAAACAACCCTTAATATTTGGCTCATATTGCAGTTCCCGAATTATTTCCATTTTTCTTGTTGTTGTGAATAACTTAGAAACAATGCAGTTTGATGAGTTATTAATAATAATAATAATATGACCATTTATGTAGCACCGTACTGTGAAAATATCACTTCAAGGGCGCTTTACATTAATTAAGGATCAACATCCAGGTCCATTTTAAAAAAAACTACATAATATCAATTTGCAGCAAATTCTACTTTTGTTTCTCTGGTTCTTTATAGAACCCTTGAATTGCTGACTTTGTCTGGCCAGGGTATCCGAAGCATTCTTCAATGCATCCACATCACAAATGTCCCCAACCGGTTCATGTAACTCACTTTCAACTCCATACAACTAAGATCTGAAGAAACTAAGTGCTTAAAACGGCTATGAATTTACTGCCAAATATTATATTTTGAAGACTTAATATGCTCTTCTTATGACTGTTTGTTCACAGGAAATATGTAAGTATTTAGTATATTTAACATCATAATATTTTTTACTCTTAAATAATCGTTTGCATATTCTTTGTTTAATAAGAATTTGAAGAAGAATTAGGGTTAGTTGGAAGAGATCGCGCCTTTGCGATAAACTCGCCCTCTGTATATTGATTGTATTTAATTTGAATGTATACCTTTTATGTAATTGTTTTTTATCAATGTACAGTAAAGAATGAATAAATAAATAAATAAGAATAAAACAAAGTGAACTTACGTTATGGTGGCTTTCAAGTGAAACGCAAACATGACGTGAACTCTGGTATGTGATGGGAAAATCTTACCTGAAACAAGAAATAAACAATAAAAATAAAAAAATGCACTGTAAGTAGGCAATAAATACACAAAAATATTTACATATTTTATTAGTAGAAACGTAAATACATTAAATATTTTTTACAATAGATTTTAGAAGATATCTGAATATAACCGCCCGAGAATTACATGGTAAGATCATACAATCCAGATCCTACAGGACATCAAAATTGAGTAGGTATATTGAAAAGGCGAAATTGTATGACGGTGACAAAGGCGAAAAATGTATACAAGTAAAGGAGTTATTGTTACTAATACATAATCAAGTGTTATAGTAGGTTTGTACACTTTATTCAACAAAATGGTTATTCATTTAGTTATTAGTAATACAAAGTTTAATCAAAGGTTGGATATTGGTAAATAAATTATATTTATTTATTTATTTCATCTCATAAACGGCAAAGCTTTTAACACGATAGATCAACAGACATCAGTAAAAAAAATAACAGATAAAATAGACCCAGAGTAACACAAATAAAAATAAATATATCAATGATAAAAACAAAGGTATAAACTTATTTCAACAAAAACACGAAAAGGCGTTATTGGCGAAAAAGGTAGATGCCAGCAATAAAGACATCTTCATAAATAGATTTAAATAACGTTTGTTTACACTCCAAAAGCAGCAGTATCCTATATTGCTGGTGGTGGTTGGTAAGGTAACATTCACAAGTTTTCAATAATCTAATCAATAATATTGTGCCTGAGCGTATATAAGTTGACTTTTGATTTATAGACACTGGTATTAGACAAAACGGGACATATAAATCATGCACTCTATACGACGCGAAGACGCAACGTCTCATTCTTCGTGGAAGTTTTAGACCAAAAACATTGTGAATATCTTATAAATTGCCAGATATATTGCAGTTTATATGACACCTTGATTTGTATGAGAATCAGATACCTACTATCTTCTGCATGCTCTGTCAAAACATATCATATTTGTTTAAATTTGTTGAATACCTCAAAACAGAGATAAAAAATATGTTTTAATCTTGAAGTACAATGTACATTTTTTTTATTTTCATTAAAAATATTACATTTGCTAAAAACAAAAACTAGACCAGTTTATAAATGAAAAATCAACATTATACATCGGGTCATGAAAGAATTTTCACAAATGTTTGCTACATGGTGTTGCCTGTTGAAAATCAAACAGATTTAAAAAAATACTGTAATACATTTCACATTGTAATCACACTTACTTACAAACACTATTAACTTACAACAAGACTTAAGTAATATAACTGATATATGTAACTTTGTTATTAATTTGTGCAAACCGCAAGGTTACGTATTTTCGTGCTAGTTTTCCCCGCATTACTCAGAATTTGAAAAAAGATAATTTTAAAAATAATAAAATACTAACGTGTACAAAATGCCGAAAATGCGCAAAGGCAATAATAATAACATACTCATTTTATTTTCAAATGTGCCGAATCAAGCAGTGTTTGTCGTCTTCTTCCGCCGTTATCTCAATTTATTTGTGGTCAGCTCTCCGGATTCTAAATTTTCAGAGCTTCCTAACCTGAAACGCTGTCTCTTTGTAAGTTTTCGCTGGTTATATCTTTTCCTTTTACTCCCAAACATATTTGTAGGGGTCTGCCGCAAAGCTTTGACCCTGACTCGTAGTTAAGAATCTATTTTGGTCATATATTCCTTCTAGCTGTCTTTTTGCATGACAATATGAATGGAGTCTGGATTCTTACAATTCACATAAATATTTAAAAAAAAGCAGTTTCTGCAATCTTTCCATAAAAATTATAATGCAAATATGTAAAACATGAGCAAACTAATCTTGTGTTTGCGCGTCTAGGTCTCGACAGGAAGATACGAATATGTAACTACCTGAACAAAAACTAATCTCTACCGTTTCTGTTTTAGTAAGTAAAAAGTACAAAACAAACAAGATATTATAACTGTAACAACAACACAAGAAGTTTTTAGATAAGTTTTATGCAAATAGCATTATACAATTGAAAACGTGTGTAAAAAGATTACGTTATGAAATAAAAAAAATTACACTTACCTGCAATACTTAATTTACTTTACTTCTCCTACTATACCATCACGGCATAACCTACACGTGGGGTAGCCAGCAGACCTGAGTCAAAACAAATTTTAGCGTTACGTTTTCGTGTTGCAATCGTTCGAATGTAGACGACGTTGCGCCAATGTGTCAATTTTCGTAACTATTGTGTATTTTACCTACGAAATTGACACTTCGTCTATATTCGAACGCTAATGGAACGAAAACGTGACGTTAAAATGTGTTTTGACTCAGGCCTTAGCTGCATGCAATAAACGTAAAAGTTATCCTCTCTGTGCCAACAAAAAAAATACATTCAGTATGGGTGGCACACCTCATCGCTGAATTTAAGATGTAATTTTTTTCTAACACTTGCCTTTTACAGAACAATCGAAAAAAACCAAAAAAGTGGAAAACCATTTTACTACCGGATGCTTCACGAATTAAACGGATTAACTGGGCTACAAGGTGCTTCACACGTTGTTTTATTATTCAATTTTCTATCTTTGACATTTTTCATTTATTTGACATTCCTCAGTGCTCTATTATTATTATTTATTGACACTCAATAATATTAATTTCTTAACATCCATTTTTAAGTGTCATAGCGTCCCAGCTGACAGCCAACCTTGAGAGTAACGATTTGTATCAAAAGCACCAATTCGCATACAAAAAACACCACTCCACCGAATCCGTGCTCACAAGACTGACATCTGACTTGATTGCGGGCGTTGCATCAGGAAACATCGGCCTGGTAACGGTCCTTAACATGAGCGCCGCCTTCGACACCGTAGAACATGAAATAATAATAATAATAATTTATTCAAACAATAATATCGTCTTTACATTTTCATTATAACACAGTTGAACATACTTAATACAATCACAAAAAAAATGTCTTCCACATTAGCCATAGGGCTGTGTTGTGGCAGAAATACAAATGAGATACAAAACAATAGAGTTTTTGAAGTTAGCAAAAATAAAAAAAAGAAAGCTAAAACCTTATAATAAATTAATAAAAAACATCTAGTCAAACAAAATCAATTATTTACAAACATGTCTCCACAATACGGTCAATTACAAAAATAAACACACACTACAATACAAAAATGGGTCAGAGAATAATCTAGCAATGTCAATGAGTGAAATCTGTCTGCGAATGAGTCATTATTGGCTGTGTTAGTTGGGTTAGTAATAATTGTCATGAACGTCAGTATATAAGTCTTCAATAATGAGATGGTGAGTTATCCAATGTTCACGCCAGTGCACTGGGCTTCGCAATGAGCCCTGAATGCCAGCAAAAGCCAGTGAATGAGCGAGTCAATAGGTTAGCGGCTGATTCAACAGTGTGTTAGTTTATTAGTTCAGGTAAAAAGCTATGTATGACAATGAGTGAGTTCGCGGGCAAATACGCGAGTGAGAGAATGTGTAACTGAACAAGTTATCAATCCAAGAAATCTAAGAACATCAATAAAAAAGCAACAACAACAACACTCACCCCATCACACCAAAAACCTCAGTAAGGCCTCCGAATCATCTACCCCAATATCAACAAGATGCCTTTTAATCACACCCCTAAATGCGCCGTCACCCCGCAAGAGTCTCCACTCTGACTTAAGTGAGTTATACACCTTCGGAGCCAATACAGTATGGAATCGCTGGCGGAAGGTTGTATTTGTCTCCACTTGAGAATGTCTCTGATCAGAAACCTGTCTGGTGAAATGCAGGTGCGTAGCAGACGGAATCGCAGGTGCTGTTCTATGGTGATATTCAGCTAACCTTAAAATATAAATCTGTCTCACGTCCAAGGCATGACACTCCCTCAGTAAATCCCCCGTTGGATAGATGTAGGGATGTCCACACATCACCTTTAACACTATTCTGTGTGCCCTGGTCAACGAACTCAATAAACTTGCGGCCGCACCCCCCCAACTCAAAATTGCATAATTCACAATGGAGTAGCACAGCGCATAGTACACCGAGCGCAACAATGGGAAATCTAGGATCTCTCTAAGTCGCCTGAACAAGTATATGAGTTTTCTTACTCGTGTATTTAGAATGCAAGCGTGAGCTTTCCAGCTCAAATTCGAATCGATCTGTACACCAAGATACTTAACATTCTGCACGAGTTCTATTTTTTGAGTTGAACTTCCATAATCTGAGTGTACATGAATCTCAACATCGCTGGGCGGGAGTGACCGTGCGCTTATATGAAAACAAACCACTTTAGTTTTCTCCGTATTCAGAGTCAATAGATTCTCATTCAACCACGAGCTTGCTTCGTTAAAACCCCGTTGAGCGAGCTGGGAAACGGTACACCAATCTTTACCTTCAAACAAAAGGACAGTGTCGTCCGCAAATGTGATAACTTTACCCCCTAAAAGTCTTTTTTCGCAAAAATCGTTTATGTATACCAAAAACAGAAGAGGCCCCAGTATGCTACCCTGAGGAACTCCATAGGCTCCACAGGGGCGACCGCCACTCTTCCACTCTCCAACACGAACCGACTGTCTCCGTCTCGCCAAATAAGAAGTAAACCACCTCTGAGATAGACCTCTGACACCTATTTGCTCGAGTTTCTTGAGTAGGATTGCGTGCGACACGGTGTCGAAAGCCTTTGCCAGGTCTAAAAATATACCAATACATTTCCTCCCCTTGTCTAAATTACCTGATACATATTCTGTTAGAGTAGTAATTGCGTCCTCCGTATTTCTTCCCTGAGTGAATCCAAACTGGTTGGGAAACAGAATGCAGTTTGTGTTCAAGAACCTCAACAATCTCACCTTAATTAGCTTCTCAAAAACTTTAGATAGTACACTCAAAAGAGATATTGGCCTGTAATTTGACGCCACCTGTGGGTCTCCGCTCTTGAAGATAGGACATATAACGGCGTCACCTAAAATCGACGGAAAGATCCCTTTCGATACACTCAGATTGAATACATGCACAAGGGGTCCCGCTGCAATCAATTTAGAGTCTTTTACAACTCTAGCGCAAATACCGTCGGCTCCCGGGGCTGAGTTCAACTTCAATTCATCAATAATTTTTATCACCTCTGTAGACACTGTCGGCTCGATAAAAAAGGATCCTGAAGGTTGTTTGGGAAGGTTAACCATTCTCACCAACTGCGCTTCACTCACATCCAACTCCCGTAGTTTATCAGTTGCCAAATTGCTACCAACCGTAGCGAAATATTCATTGACTTTGTCCAACACTCGATATCTCTCAGCATTTGAGTTGAGTAAAGTCGATCCCAGTAAATCCGAGCTTCCCCTGTTCTCCTGTCCTGACATACTTAGATACTCCTTCATCACTTTCCAACATGACCGTGCATTGCTCCTGTTTTCAGCAACTCTGTTTCGAAAGTATATGATTTTTGCGGTTTTGACTACTCTGTTACATACATTTCTATACGTCGTATAATGGCGTCTCATTTCAACATTGTCACTCATTACCTGCGAAACCTTATGCAATCTATCCCTCTTTCTTATGCACCGTACTATACCAGGAGTGATCCATTCCCTACGTACACGAACAATTTTTCTTCCAACTTCCCTTCCTCCGTTCTTGATTGCTGCTTGAATCCCTTCAACAAGACTATTCATTGCCATGTCAACGTCACTCGTGATGTTATATACTTTTCGCCAGTCAGTATTACTCAAATTTCTGCCAACCATCTTATAATCAACCACAGTCTTCCTATTTGGCATCCTACTCGATTTTTCCGAAGCATCCAAACGTACAAAAGCCATAACCGGGAAATGATCAGTAATAGCACTCTCACACACCACTCCCACCATTTTGTAGTTTGTTTTTATCATAATATGATCCAGGCAAGACTCACCTCGTGTGGGTACGTTTACAGCAGAAGTTAATCCATGTTGCGCCAAAATATCTAGATAGAGTTGCGGTTGTCCACAGTCACTATTCAAAATATTTATATTCATATCTCCCGCTAAAATTATCTGCTTCTCACGTGGTAAAGTCGACAGTAACCTGTCAAGGGAATGTACAAATCTTGTTGCACTATGGAATGATGGTGATCTATAAATGGCAATTAAACTCACTGATCTTTTTATATTAATCATCAAACAATTTGCATCTTCAACAATCTCACCTGTTCCCAGTGACTCCACGGACAAATCATTTTTCAGGTAGACGATGACTCCATCATTTTGAGTAAAGTGTTTTTGGGTATTCCACGAGCTATAACCGGGAATGTTCTTGGGTATATATAAATTGTTTAACCAGCACTCTGTTAGTATTATCATGTCAAATTCCACATCAAAGTCATCGAGAAGAATCTCCAAGTTGTTGAAGTTCTTATTTATACTCCTAACGTTCACATTTAACACTTTTAAGAAGGCTCCCTGGCCCACGACATCACCGCAAAGTCCCGGTTCCGCAATAATATGCGTCTTTATAGTGGAATAACCGTCCAAATCAGCAAGAAAATCCACTCGTGAATCCAAATGAACCATTTTAGCATTTGACTGGATAATCAATCATTGATCTAGCCCTTTTATCTAGCAATATCCTACTTGTACATTTGTCACTAATAGCGCTGTGGTTTGCTTCTATAGATCTTGTTCTGCAATTGCAGCAAACTGGATCCTTCTCTTTGTTGGGGCACTCCGAGTATTTATGTTTTTCAGCGCAATGAGAACACGCTACCACATTTGTGCAGTCCATCTGTGTGTGGCCATACTGTTGACATTTATAGCACCGTATTAAGGAGCTTTCATCCCCAACAACAAGACGCTGATAGCCTACGTTAACCCTACCAAGCACCATAAGTTCACTATACGTATGTATGTGGTTTGGACTGAATGTTTGTTTTGATTACTTATATTATTTTATAATTTGTAATATTTAACATTAATTTCTAAAGTTTGTTATATATTTTAATTTTACTGATATCTTTGAACTGTTTTCTTCTTGTATACCTACATGTTAAATTGTATGGAGAGTGGAGTAATGATATGTTTTGATGTAAAATGTATTAATTTAGGATTTTATTTTGTATTTAAAAAAGGCAATAGCCGTTTAAAGTTTAATAAATAAATAAATACAAGGCTGGAGGGCATGAGCATACCATGTTGCACAACAGAGAGTTTCTATATTTGCGTCTAAATCTGATTCTCAGTAGATCCTTAGTATCCCTCAACTGTTTGTTTTGCGCCGTTAAACACTCATTTAGCTCTTCTTCAGTAGTACTACGTATTATGCCTCTTATAACTACAAGTGGGTGCTTTCGTCTACCATCAGTCACATCAATGATATCTGTAGCTTCAGATTCTAGTTGTTTCTTTAGTCGGTTTCTGTCATCGCTTGAAGCGCAAGTTACCAACAGCTTTTTTTGTTGAGAAACGTGTCTCACTGCAAACACTCCAACACCCAAGAACTTCACATTAACACACTTTTTAAAAATTCCCTCCAAATCGTTGCTTGTTTTCTGCGGATCCTTGGCTGTGATCAGGATGGCATGCGATGGTTCCTGAGGTACCAAGGATTTCCCACTTTTTCCTGCAATCTGTGCATAAGTGACTGGTTTAGTCAACTCCCGCTCTTTTTCACAATTGTTCAATATTAGGTCCAGTTTACGGTTTTGATCTTTTAAGGATTGGTCTATAGATAAAAGTCTGTCATCTCTCACTCTTGTAACATCAGTTATATCCTCGCTCTCTCCCCGCAGCTCAATCGCAATCTCACGTATCTCCCTAAGCGAAGCTATGATCTCAACAGATTTTGTGCGTTTAGCAACCAGTTCACATAGCCCGATAATTTTTTCCGTTTTTTCGTACCTGGTTAGAGATTTAGGAGTAGTTGCGTTTCCAGCAGCCTCAATGCTTCCAGGAAGCGGAGAGGACTCTCTGGAACAGGGTGTTGATCTAGGCATCAGAATGTCAGCTGTCAGGGTTGTTTTCATCGCAGCATTTCGACTCTTAGTCTCCATGTTGATGTTATTTATTATTTTTTTATTATTTATTTTTAACATCTTTCAACATCTTTCATGTTGTGCGACGATCCAGTTCAAACGACAACAACAGAATCGATAAGGTTATTGAAAAGAGGATTATATTATGTACATAAATAAGTAGAGAAACAATAAACAGCTATGTCAAAAATAAAACAAATTAGGCTGAGTTAAACTAGTTAGATGAATACCATCCATGTTAATCAAGGCTCCTTCAATGTCTGGAGATTGAATACAACCTTAACGGAACCGTTCTAGAACGGCTACGCTCCTACCTGACCAATAGAAGGTGGTCTGTAAAAGTTGAATCTGGCTCAACTGATGAAGACGTTGTAACTCAAGGAGTTCCACAAGGATCAGTTCTTGGTCCTGTACTTTTCATTTTGCCTGCTGGAAGAGTGTGGCATGCGAAACTATGCATACGCTGACGATCGTGTCCTCGTAGGCTTCTGTAGTCCGGATCAAAGAGACAACTTGGTGGCTACCACTGTCCAGTGTGTGGCAAAACTCTCGAGCTTAATGGCCCAGAGACGTCTTAAATTGAATCCAACTAAGACGGAATTTATGTGGGTTGCCTCTCCTGGACGGCAACATCTCTTAGACACCACACCAATCTCTGTCTCCGGCACTGACATAACACCATCGCGCACCATATCTGTTCTCGGCGTCCTACTGGATGGAGCACTCTCTATGGAGGCTCAAGTGTCAAGGACAGTGAGCACAGCCTTCTTTCATATTCGCCAACTGTACCTAGTATCAAGACACTTATCTGTAGACGCAGTTAAGAGTCTAGTCGCCGCCTTCGTCGTCTCTCGTCTAGACTATTGTAACAGCATATGTACAGGACTGCCCCAGATCCTTCTGAATCGTCTCCAGATGGCCTTTAATGCTGCTGCCAGGACCATCTATAGGGAGAACAAGCGCTGTCACATCACACCACTGCTTAAGGAGCTACACTGGCTGAGAGTCCCAGAGAGAGTGGAGTTCAAACTGTGCCTCACGGTCCACAAAGCCTTGAACGACACGGCACCTCAATGCCTCGCTGAACTCTGTCCCCTCGATGAAACTCTGAGGCGACCACTGCGATCAGCTTCCACCGCTGTCAACAAACTTGTGGAGCCCAACAGGGCAAACACTTCCAAATTCGCAGAGAGGAGCTTTAGCGTTGCGGGGCCAACCGCCTGGAACCGATTGCCAGTGGACTTAAGACAGAACCAACCCACTGCAATGTTCAGGAGTAAGCTGAAAACACTGCTTTTCAAGAAAAGCCATGGCGCCCTTGAGATGGTCACGGATCATTAAACGGCGCCAAATACAAATTATCTTTATTATTATTATTTAAATGTCCACACCTATACAATGATGGTAACGATCCTCAGCACTGAGGGACCGACAACAAAGAAGGAGAACTCATTATACTGATGCCCACATTGCTAAAATTATGTGATAACTAAAATTTGTAAAATGGAAAGCGCCGTGAATTGTGATTAAATAAATAAATATAAACTTTAGCCATTTTACTTAACAATTAATGTTGTACATTTTGTTTTTATGGCCAACAATTTTTTTTTTTAATTATTTACTCTCACTTATTGTACTATCCGCTGATACAGACTGCCTGAAATGAAGATGATCTATGAAGGGGTAATGACAAAGTGATCTCAGTCCCTGCATACTGGAGTGACAAAATCCAAAGTCAAATCATCATCATCATCATCGCCCTGAACGCTCCTCTCGGGAGCACAGGGCAGAAACCAGCCTCCTCCATTCAGAGCGTCTATGTGCCAATTGCGTCACCTCTTTCCACGACATTCCTTGCGCTCTGATATCGTTGTCATAGGAACGGTGTATTGTGAAAGAGGGACGCCCGGGCCGACGGAACCTCTGCGGACGGAAGAACAGTGCTCTTTTTGGCCAACCATCATTAGGCATTCTCAAAACATGTCCCAGCCAGGACCATGGTCTCTCCTGTATTACGGAGATTACAGGTCTCTGCTAGGTCAAAACCCATAAAGAAAGTAGTGGTAAGATCAATCAGAAACCTCAATTGGAGAACCATGTCTACACAATGCAACATTGTGTAAAATCTAATCGGAAGAAGTGAGAAAGGTGTCCCAACGCTTACAAATTAGCTCAAGGCTGGCTTAAGTGATCACTTTCGGTGTCCATGGACAACGTTCACCAATTCCACTGTCACGATCTAAGGTCCACCATCCGAGAGACGCTTTATGCAAACTTTAGAAGTGACCATCTTCTTGGGATCTCATTTTTCAGATCTCAAGGGAGATCGCGATCGCCAATTCGTAAGCGTTGGGACACCTTTCTCACTTCTTCCGATTAGATTCTACACAATGTTACATTGTGTAGCATGGTTCTCCAATCGAGATTTGCGATTGGTTTTGTCATCTGCACCCAAATCCGGTTAAACAATAAATAAATAAGTAAATATTCTAAACATAAGTAGCAAAATGTTCAATGTCTTGTTCGTGATGATGTTTTATCTTTTGTTAAATACCTGCCTTGAAGACTTTAAAATGAAGAAAAGAGAGAGAGAGAGAGAGAGAGAGAGATAGTCCTTTTATTTTCCGGGAACATCAAGGAACAACTTAGTAGTAATAATAAAATAGGTTAAGTTAAAACATTATTTATTTAAATTATAACAATAATGATACATATATATATAAACAAGAACAATCAATTCTACTATACTCAATTTTATTTATTATTTATTTATCTATTTTATTCTTCTTGCACATCATCATTCATATAACAAATAAAATAAAGCAATATACACAAGAAAAAATGTGATGATGTGCAGTGGCGAGATTATCACTATATAGTGATTTCTTCCATCTAACCACGATTTTACACGGCCATCGCAACTCCTATAACTGGAGAAGCCAAAGAACTATGTAATAAATAAATAATTATAACCAAATATATAATTATTATACTATATAAGAATCAAAAAACGTTCTACCTTCCTGGAGATGACTCATGTATACATAGGAAGTTTAAAAGGTAGGTATTTTACAATGTACTCGTAACGTTAAAAACATACTTTTTTTATATTATACAAAAACACTATCCAAATAATTAGAAAGTTTTCTTAGTGAATCAGTGTAAACTATTAATCTGTTTTTCATGAGTTAGTTCTTAAAGATTTTGTAATTAAAGCTGTCTTATCGTATACTTGCTGTTATATACCTGTAGTTATAACTACAGTTGTGTCTGTGGTTTGCAGAGTCGTATCTATTGAAGGTTATGTGGTTGTACTTGTGGGTGCTGCAGTGGTGTCTGTTGAAGGATCTGTAGTTGTATCTGTAGGTGTTGCAGTGGTGTCCGTTGAAGGATCTGTAGTTGTATCTGTGGGTGCTGCAGTGGTATCAGTTGAAGGATCTGTAGTTGTATCTGTGGGTGCTGCAGTGGTGTCCGTTGAAGGATCTGTAGTTGTGTCTGTGGGTGCTGCAGTGGTGTCCGTTGAAGGATCTGTAGTTGTATCTGTGGGTGCTGCAGTGGTATCAGTTGAAGGATCTGTAGTTGTATCTGTGGGTGCTGCAGTGGTGTCCGTTGAAGGATCTGTAGTTGTATCTGTGGGTGCTGCAGTAGTGTCTGTTGAAGGATCTGTAGTTGTATCTGTGGGTGCTGCAGTGGTATCTGTTAAAGGATCTGTAGTTGTATCAGTGGGTGCTGCAGTGGTGTCTGTTGAAGGATCTGTAGTTGTGTCTGTGGGTGCTGCAGTGGTGTCTGTTGAGGGATCTGTAGTTGTATCAGTGGGTGCTGCAGTGGTATCAGTTGAAGGATCTGTAGTTGTATCTGTGGGTGCTACAGTGGTGTCCGTTGAGGGATCTGTAGTTGTATCTGTGGGTGCTGCAGTAGTGTCTGTTGAAGGATCTGTAGTTGTATCTGTGGGTGCTGCAGTGGTATCTGTTGAAGGATCTGTAGTTGTATCTGTGGGTGCTGCAGTGGTGTCTGTAACTGATATAGTCGTGTCAGTTATTGGTTGTGTAGTTGTGTCTGTAACTGTTATGGTCGTATCAGTTATCGGTTGAGTAGTTGTGTCTGTTACTGTTATGGTCGTATCAGTTATTGGTTGTGTAGTTGTGTCTGTAACTGAAATAGTTGTATCAGTTATTGGTTGAGTAGTTGTGTCTGTTACTGTTATAGTAGTATCAGTTATTGGTTGTGTAGTTGTGTCTGTAACTGAAATAGTTGTATCAGTTATTGGTTGAGTAGTTGTGTCTGTAACTGTTACGGTCGTATCAGTTATTGGTTGTGTAGTTGTGTCTGTAACTGCTAAAGTCGTATCAGTTATTGGTTGAGTAGTTGTGTCTGTAACTGTTACGGTCGTATCAGTTATTGGTTGTGTAGTTGTGTCTGTAACTGCTAAAGTCGTATCAGTTATTGGTTGAGTAGTTGTGTCTGTTACTGTTATAGTCGTATCAGTTATTGGTTGTGTAGTTGTGTCTGTAACTGCTAAAGTCGTATCAGTTATTGGTTGAGTAGTTGTGTCTGTTACTGTTATAGTCGTATCAGTTATTGCTTGGGTAGTTGTGTCTGTAACTGTTATAGTCGTATCAGTTATCGGTTGCGTAGTTGTGTCTGTTACGGTTATAGTCGTATCAGTTATCGGTTGAGTAGTTGTGTCTGTAACTGTTATGGTCGTATCAGTTATAGGTTGAGTAGTTGTGTCTGTTACTGTTACGGTCGTATCAGTTATTGGTTGTGTAGTTGTGTCTGTAACTGCTAAAGTCGTATCAGTTATTGGTTGAGTAGTTGTGTCTGTAACTGCTAAAGTCGTATCAGTTATTGGTTGAGTAGTTGTGTCTGTTACTGTTATAGTCGTATCAGTTATTGCTTGAGTAGTTGTGTCTGTAACTGAAATGGTTGTATCAGTTATTGGTTGAGTAGTTGTGTCTGTTACTGTTATGGTCGTATCAGTTATAGGTTGAGTAGTTGTGTCTGTTACTGTTATAGTCGTATCAGTTATTGCTTGAGTAGTTGTGTCTGTAACTGCTAAAGTCGTATCAGTTATTGGTTGAGTAGTTGTGTCTGTTACTGTTACAGTCGTATCAGTTATTGCTTGAGTAGTTGTGTCTGTTACTGTAATGGTCGTATCAGTTATTGGTTGTGTAGTTGTGTCTGTAACTGAAATTGTTGTATCAGTTATTGGTTGAGTAGTTGTGTCTGTTACTGTTGTTGTCGTATCAGTTATAGGTTGTGTAGTTGTGTCTGTAACTGTTATAGTCGTATCAGTTATCGGTTGAGTAGTTGTGTCTGTTACTGTAATGGTCGTATCAGTTATTGGTTGTGTAGTTGTGTCTGTAACTGAAATGGTTGTATCAGTTATTGGTTGAGTAGTTGTGTCTGTTACTGTTATAGTCGTATCAGTTATTGCTTGAGTAGTTGTGTCTGTAACTGCTAAAGTCGTATCAGTTATTGGTTGAGTAGTTGTGTCTGTTACTGTTATAGTCGTATCAGTTATTGCTTGAGTAGTTGTGTCTGTTACTGTAATGGTCGTATCAGTTATAGGTTGAGTAGTTGTGTCTGTTACTGTTATGGTCGTATCAGTTATTGGTTGTGTAGTTGTGTCTGTAACTGCTAAAGTCGTATCAGTTATTGGTTGAGTAGTTGTGTCTGTTACTGTTATAGTCGTATCAGTTATTGCTTGAGTAGTTGTGTCTGTTACTGTAATGGTCGTATCAGTTATTGGTTGCGTAGTTGTGTCTGTAACTGAAATGGTTGTATCAGTTATTGGTTGAGTAGTTGTGTCTGTTACTGTTATAGTCGTATCAGTTATTGCTTGAGTAGTTGTGTCTGTTACTGTAATGGTCGTATCAGTTATAGGTTGAGTAGTTGTGTCTGTTACTGTTATGGTCGTATCAGTTATTGGTTGTGTAGTTGTGTCTGTAACTGCTAAAGTCGTATCAGTTATTGGTTGAGTAGTTGTGTCTGTTACTGTTATTGTCGTATCAGTTATTGCTTGAGTAGTTGTGTCTGTAACTGTTATAGTCGTATCAGTTATTGGTTGAGTAGTTGTGTCTGTTACTGTTATAGTCGTATCAGTTATCGGTTGAGTTGTTGTGTCTGTTACTGTTATAGTCGTATCAGTTATTGGTTGTGTAGTTGTGTCTGTAACTGTTATAGTCGTATCAGTTATCGGTTGAGTAGTTGTGTCTGTTACTGTTATAGTCGTATCAGTTATTGGTTGTGTAGTTGTGTCTGTGACTGTTATAGTCGTATCAGTTATCGGTTGAGTAGTTGTGTCTGTTACTGTTATAGTCGTATCAGTTATCGGTTGAGTAGTTGTGTCTGTAACTGATATAGTCGTAACAGTTGTAGATTGTGTAGATGTTGCCGTGGTTGATCCTGCTGTCATAGTTGTTGGAGCTAAAGTTGTGGTTCTTGGACAAATGTATGTAGAGGAACATGATTTTGTAGCGGGATCAAAGAATGGAGTGGATGTTGGACATATGATCGTGTATTTGACAAGTCCATAGCCCCCACGTACGCATGATATATATGTCTTGCAATCAGTTGATGCCGGATTGGGGAACTTGCCAGCCTGTGTACACCTAAAAGGTGGCACGGTTGTAGTTGTCGGGCGTCTTGTAGTAGTCGTTGTCGGACGTCTTGTAGTAGTCGTTGTCGGACGTCTTGTAGTTGTCGTTGTAGGACGTCTCGTAGTAGTCGTTGTAGGGCGTCTCGTTGTAGTTGTCGTCGGGCGTCTTGTAGTTGTCGTTGTAGGGCGTCTTGTAGTAGTCGTTGTCGGACGTCTTGTAGTTGTCGTTGTAGGGCGTCTTGTAGTAGTTGTTGTAGGGCGTCTTGTAGTAGTTGTTGTAGGGCGTCTTGTAGTAGTCGTTGTCGGACGTCTTGTAGTTGTCGTTGTCGGACGTCTTGTAGTAGTCGTTGTCGGACGTCTTGTAGTTGTCGTTGTAGGACGTCTCGTAGTAGTCGTTGTAGGGCGTCTCGTTGTAGTTGTCGTCGGGCGTCTTGTAGTTGTCGTTGTAGGGCGTCTTGTAGTAGTCGTTGTCGGACGTCTTGTAGTTGTCGTTGTAGGACGCCTTGTAGTTGTCGTTGTAGGGCGTCTTGTAGTAGTTGTTGTAGGGCGTCTTGTAGTTGTTGTACCGGGACAAATGTATTGTGATGTACATATTAGTTTTAGAGGATCGAAAAATGTGGTTGATGAGCAAAGGTAGCTAACTTTGGAAAGCTCGCTACCAAGGGTGAGACAATGTACGTAGCCTTTACAGTTGCTTATTGTAGGATCGGGATATATTCCTGTCGCTCCACATACGTAGGTAGATTGCCGCTTAGATCTGTGCAAAATCGGATATACATGTTCACTGGGATTGTCAATGGATCTTGCGTACCCATCTTCAAAGGTCACCTGAAAATGATGATGTTTATTTATTTATAATTTCATATACTTCACAAGACCATTAAACATAATAAAAAAATTACAAACAATTCGATGCAATACAACAATTACAGTCTCTCTCTCTCACACACCCTCACCCTCACACACACACACACCCTCACACACACACACACCCTCACACACACACACACACACACACACACACACACACACACACACACACACACACACAACTATACAATGCAGACATATGACTTTAGCATCCTCCAGTAAACGAACTTATTTTTTTCATTATTACCTACTTATAAACTATGTACACAAAAGCAAAACTAATACAATAATGCTGCTATCCCCTCATACTTACCACTGTCCGCATAAACAGACACCGCGTAGCGTATATTGAAAATATACAATGCCAGTACGCATTACACTTACCCAACAGAAGATCTATTGAGGGAATGTAGGATCCTAGATGTGAAGCAAATATATATATTGAGACTATCTGAGTTCTTCCACAAGACGAAATCTGAAAGATCTCTTGTAACACATAGTCATTGCACGAGACAGATTACTGACCAGGTGATGGTAACTGCGGAGGTATGTACTACTTTTAGACAGCCAGCGTTTTCATACGATTCTTGCTCCAAAGATATATAATTCCATGAGACTTGAGTGGAGACAATTAAAGATTGGCAAAGTCTTCAAACGTGTGGTCAGAGGACATCTTTGTGATCTGGGAGTGGATGGTTCGGAGGACCTTCTCAAATTTACTATATAACAGGTTTTATTCCTTTCTTTTTTGAGCATGTTTTCGCTTTGTAAAGTCGGTTTGGTTGTTGGAGTGTTTGAGCGGTGCAGGGTATGATAGAGTGGAAGTATTTATTTATTAGTGTCTCATGACCTGTATTATATTTTTTCATAGTTTTTTTGTTAAATGCATGCTTTCGCCTTGTGATATTTTTTGCATCTTAAATTTGTATGATTATTGATTGTTCTTTTTAGAGATTTTTGATGGTTCTTTTTAGAAATTATTGATAGTTCTTTTTAGAGGTTTTCTAATTATATTTGTGCGGCCACAACACAGCCGTGGGCTAGTGTGGCTAATCTATAAATAGTGTTTCTATGTATACTTATGTTATTTAAAAAAATGTACTTGTAAAAAATATGTTAATTAAAATAAATAAATAAAAATTCATAGTGTTCTAACACTGTATACTTTCAAATTGTGAAACGAAATATAGGTTCAGAAAATATACACGATTTCTGCGTAATGGCCGTCAATAATTTCTGGTTAGGGGTTAGAACTTTAGAAGGTTAGAAACTACATGTTCTGACATTGTAAACCTGCAACAAGTATTTGTAACGTATACAAGCTCAGAAAGTTAGATAATGTCATTATGTTAAAAAAAAATATGCAGCAATAAGTAATCAATTAATCATGTAGTTTTTACTTTTACTGGTAATGTTAAGGTACACTTAAGAATAATTAATTCCTTTGTAAGAGTCAATTTTTTTTTATTATATACAAGAAACACAAACGTATAAGTACTTAGGTACCTACCACTATAAAAAAGGCGCCAGTCAAATTATAAAAAAAAAACTCATTATTTAGGATTGCTTTGGTTTTTTGAAACACTAAATACTTTATCATGCTTTCTTTTCCGAGTTTGTTTTGGTATAGATTTTTCGGATGTAGAAAGCCCACCAGATTGCACTTTATTTATAGTTTTAAATAACTTTGAAAATAATAGAAAGCCGTGGAGCACCCGGTAAAGAATATGTCTCCTATTCTTTTTCGTATATTTTCGAGTGTAAAAGGCAGGTGTTGAAAAAATAGACATTTTACATTTGAAAGTCTGCGATGAGGGCTGCCACCCATCCTGAATGTCTTAAATTTTTGTTACACGGAGAGGACAGCTTAGAGGACAGCTTGATCTGCTGGCTACCCAACATGTGAGATATGGTTGTGATGGTATAGATAAATATAGATAGACAGATAAAAAGATTACGATTACTTGAGAAAAAAGAGAAAAAAGAAATTTAATTTTATATGATGTTTGTACTTACACTGTAATTTTGTTTGATGTTTTCTACTTACTGTGTAGAGTCTTGATTGGTTTACGTATTATAAATATTTGTTGTTTTTGTATTATATTGTGAGATAAACTGTATGACTCTGTTACAATAAAATAAAATAAAGAAAATTTCGAGTATTTAGCGAGCCATGGCCTACCATTGCGATCCAATAACGAACGTCTTCTGGCAATTCCTACACACTTTACCACTTATTTCTCGAAATAATTCTCAGTTTACGGTGCTCGTCGTTGGAACGATAAACCTTCTTCGCACAGAGTTTCACAATCGCTCAATGTTTTTTAAATATTCTGTAAAGGGAAAAATGCTGTCTTCTAACCTATCCACATCCTCTGTAACTGTGACGCACTCGCTCGCAACCGAAGTCACATCCTTGGAAGTCCACTGCTGGACTATGAGAAGATGAAGCTTCTCACACCAATAAAAATAGTGAGTTACATGACGCACCTAGGTCTTGAGAGTGAGATATGATACTGAAGGATGTCACAATAAATCTGTTATGGTAGCAGTGACGCAAAGGATGCAAGGTTCCTTGACCTTTTAAGAAAAACAAAAATATAGATATTAACAAACATTAGTTAAAAAATACAGATAATATAGACAAACTGTGGGGGAGGTAGCCAAAATAAAATAAAGAATTTTAAAGCGCTGAGACAAAGTTAGAAACTGATACCTTCTGCCTTGGTACAGGCTTCATGCCTAGTTGAGTGGGTTTTTTTTTTAACAAGTTATGTTAAAATACTGTCAAATAAATAAATAAAATAAAATGAAAAAAAAAACTACACAGCCAAAATAAAATAAACATATTGATTTAAGCGTTAGGAAGAACCTTACTAAAGCCTTTGTTTGGAGCATTCTGCTATATGGTTGCGAGACGTGAACCATCAGCAAGAGTGAAAGTGGACGGCTGGCGGCCTTTGAAATGTGGTGCTACAGACGCATGCTGAAGATTCATTGGTCGGAACACGTCGAAAACGTAGAAGTGTTAACCAGGGTAGGCGAAAAAAGGCAATTCCTTAAGAGAATCAGCCAACAACGAGCTAACTGGAGTGGCCACAACATCAGGCACCCAGGACTGCTCTTCGCTATCGCGGAATGTAGGACCGAAGGCACAAACGGCAGAGGCCGACCAAGAGACGCGTATATGGACCAGCTGAAGAGGGAAATGAACTGTGGCTTATATGTAAAGCTGAAGAAACACAATAATATGGAGCAACGATTTTTCTGTTTTCTGGTTGTTTTCAAAACTCTTTGAATTATTTTGCTTGATAAAGCTTTTTCCTTTATCACCACCGTTTCACCGTTACTTCAATCCTCTGGAGTAACGCCCTCTCTTCATCGATTGTTGAAAATCTCCGGGCAGCAAGAAAAAGTCCTCGATCTACCAGACTTAATGAGTTCAAATGAAACACAATCATACTCTACAGCTCTACCATGCTTCGCTTTCGTAAACGCACTCATAATATCAGTCATTCATATCATCATTTTCATTAACGCTATTTCCAATTAGATCATACTCATTCGCATTCGTACCACCGCCATTAAACAAATCTTCAAAATACTCCTTCTGTCTACGTAGTACACAATCATCACTCACTAACACACATCCATCATTGTCTTTTTTCCATTCATTCAATTCACATTCAATATCATCCTCTTTTGTTTCCCTTCATTCCAAAATTCTTTGAAAATTTTTAACATTTCAACATGCCAAAGCACATGAAAAACTCCAGACAGCACCAAAGTTATCACAGGAGTGCAATCAAGAAGTGTCAAAAAAACGTATGGAGCTAACCCAATAGCGAATAACGCATATACATTTAGTCACTATTTTGTATTACTGAAAATAAAAATAAGAACCAAATGGAAAAAAATGTTAAAAGCAGTAAAAAAATGACGGACATTTGCCACACTATATTGCAGATAAACAATTATTCATTAATTAAATTTAAAAAGAAATACAAATCAAATTAGGTATAAGTAGTTTTTATTAGTAATGTAAAGAATATTCGTATTCGCATTCGCGAATATTCGCATATTCCAAAGTATTCGCATTCGTATTCGCAAAAAATATGCAAATGTTTTGCGAATATTATTTCGGTAATAAAGTATCGGATATTCGGTAAAAGTACCGGATACTTATCCGGTATATTGCAGAAAAAAGTACTGCAAGAAATTTTTTCTAAAGAAAACCGAGGAGTTTTGAAATATTTTAAATTCCTATACCATTTTGAAAATTCGGTGACGGGGGGGTAGAAATTTTAATGATTGAGCAATATTGTCGAAATCTAAGCAAGTCAATATTCGCTATTCGCATTCGCGAATATCCAAAATCACACATTCGTTACATCACTAGTTTTTATAGGGAGGGCAGGGAAAATTAATAATAGGAAGATAAAGAGAGGCGTGGGTATTTACATTCAGTCTCGAAACAAAATCATCCTAGCAGTTATGAAAAGGTGTACGTGGTCTCGCTAAAAATATCCAAAGCATGCAATGAGTCAAAATATTTATTCATCATTTAATGCCGTGCCGAGGGTGTCTTTTTTTTGGGCAAATAATAAATAAATATTTCTTTATTCAATCAATATCATACAAACGTCTTACACCCTTTTTTATTATTATAAGTAACAAGACCGTGGTCGCGTGCGCGTGTTGCGTAAGAGAAATCGGCGTGCATGTATGAGAAATTGTATGAATGTGGAAGAAGCGAAAGAAGTACGTAAAGATAGGCTTATATGACGTCGCGTTCTCTCTGCCCACCCCACGGAGAAATGGTATAGATATATATTCGACGGTTACACGGTTCGACGTGGTCAATGGATTCCTTTTTCTTGTATATTTATGTCATAGAATTTTTATGCGTCTGTATTTTTCTGTTATGTTTCACTATTGTCTTGATTGTTTACGTACAATGACAGCGAAAAGGTTTATAACTGTAATGCTGTTCGTTATTTCATTTCTATAATAAATAAATATAATACAGTAACAATGATATTAACAAAAATATGTTTTGCAGTAATACCATAATAGGTCAACTTACCAGTGTAAAAATCAACACAAGAAAAATAACTTTCATTATTTTTGAAATACGACATCGAAATCTGAATGAAGTCGATGAATTGAAGATTCATCTCGGGAGACGGTATATTTATTACTTCTTTACCTATTTACTTAAATATCACAAGATTTAAAAACACACGTATTTATTTTTTAAGTATAGAGGGACGGAGATAACTGAGTACATCGAAGACAAACACTATGATAAAAGATGAAAATGTGTAGTACAGAAGAAACATTGGTATACTGTAATTAGTGGTGTGGTATTTTTTTCCCAAAAAAATATCACCTGCTTTTTGATTTAAACTTTAATTTTTCAGATCCTAGCTACTCTGTCTATTACACCACAGACAAGTTACGATTTACCTTTTTAATTTTTCTTTATTATGAATCGTAATAGATCCTTACGCCACATTATACATTTCACACTTACGATAGTCATAGTCGCTAGTACGAAGAAGGATGTTTTTGGGTCGATCAGAAAACAGACATGACGAATGATATAACTACTTACAACGTCAATGACCTAATACGTAAGTAGCAAATCAGGTAGCACAAGACAAAATATACATTCATATTATTGTCTACCGAGTTACAGGCATTGCTGAAGTAAAGTGTGCTAAATTTTAATTGTTGGTCTTAAGTAGACTTAAATGCATTCAACCAATTTACTTTTATTCGTACAAGTTTTCCCCGTATCACTCATAATTCGAAGTAATAATATTAAAAATAATTTATTATCAATGTACAGAAAGCTTTGTTGTTGACAAGGAGAGAAAAATTTATGATTTGATTTGGAAATTTACCAACTTTGTAAGACACAGAGTTAATTAAATTTTCCCTAAATCAAACAAAATGTTCTATGCAAACAGTAGAAATAATTTACAGACATTATAAAAATAATATCTACGTTCAGTCAATAAATAAATCAGCTTTCATAAACAAGAATGTCAAGTATGATGATCAGCATTATGTTCAGGTACCTTCTAACATTATATAGCCTTCAGATATGTATCTATTGAAAATATTTATTAATTTCTGCATATTTTAGATAAGCTTATTTAGATTCGATACTGTGGTAACTGTTGATTGATGTAAGAGTTAGGCAGAACCTTATTTAAGCCTTTGTATGGAGCATTCTGCTATATGGTTGCGAGACGTGGACCATCAGCACGAGTGAAAGCCGACGGTTGGCGGCCTTTGAAATGTGGTGCTAGAGATGCATGCTGAAGATCCATTGGTACACAACGAAAACGAAGAGGCGTTACCCAGGATAGAAGAAAAAAAGGCAACTACTTAGAAGAATCAATGGAAATCAAGAAAAATCATGGCTTGGCTACAACATCAGACACCCGGGACTGCTTACCACCATTGTGGAGGGTAGGACCAAAGGCAGAAATGGTCAAGAGGCCGACCAAGAGGAGTTTAAATGAACCTACTGAAGGAGGACATGAACTGTGGCACAAACGTAGAACTAAAGAGCTACTACTACTACTATACCATCACGGCATATCCCACGAGTGGGGTAGCCAGCAGACCAGCTACATATAAAACATGCAAGCTGTCTTCTCCGTGCCAATATAAAATTAAGACATTCAGGATGGGTGGCAAACCTCATCGCCGAATTAAAGATGTAAAATGTCTTATTTTTCGAACACCTGCCTTTTACAGGACACTCGAAAACTTATGGAGAAGAGTGGGAGACCAATCCTTTTTCTTTGCTCGAGACTTACTGAAAATAGGGAGGAATGGAGAAGAAAATCCAAATTCGTTGCAGTCCACTCAGTAGCAGTTGCAGTGCAACTCACTTTATACTGTCGTAACTAGAGAGCATTTCTCTTCTGCTTCAGACAAATTTTTCATCGTTCCTTTTTATCACAGTATTTAGCTTTTATAATTTATTTGGAATCAGATTAATTATCTTACTTATCAAGTCTTCTGCAATATGTATATGGGAGATAGGGAAATATGTACACAGTGAATCTGTGAGGATATTTGGTTCATTATCAATCTATACCAACAACCCCTTCTCCATACTTCCATTCTATTGAATTTCATTTATATTTATCCAGACCCACTCTTGCCCATCTGTTACCAGCGAAAGGTATTTCACCGTAAGACCATTTTTTCTAAGCCCAAACTACTTCTCTTTTCTTCATCTTATGGTCTTCATTTCACCACTCTAAGTTTCCTTTTTTCTGTTCTTTATCTAGCTCCATAATCTACCCACTGCTATTTAAATTTCATAAAACTATACACATTGATGTCCACTGCAATCATTGTTCGGCGTCTGATTTCTATAAAAGTATGTTATTTCCATTTTAATATTATTTTCAAGATATATTTGAATTCGTCAATAATCTAAATTTATTATTTCACTGATTAAATCTTTGGATGCATAATTTTTGTATGGACAATATTCGCCTCAAAATCAATATTTAAGAAAGCATCGTGGCGTTCTTTTATATATTTTTTCAGATCATTACTGAAAAGTTTTATCATTGATTTTTGGGTCTGGGCGGTATCATTATTTTACTATAGAAAATTAAGCATAACCTTCGGACATTCCATATTTCTTTAACTGAGAGTACTATAAAGTACTTATTTTGAGAAATGAAATCAATGGTGATTCTTACTGTTTTCTATTTAAAAACTTCGTGTAAACATCACATTTTTCACACCAAATACAATTAACTCTTGGTACTTTTTAAAATATATAATGGAAAATAAAAAAAACATCAAAATATGGAAAGACCTTTTACTACTAAATCTATTGTTTTTTCAAATTATTTCGACAATTCAAATGAACAAAAACGGTTTTTGTATTGATTTGTTTTTACAAAAACCACCCGCGGGAAAAACCCCAAATTCCAAAAGCCACTCCGATATCACTCACATAATTTCTGTCGCTTATACCATACGTTTAATAACATATTTTGAACTTCTCCAGATTAATCATTCGAATTGATCACACTCATCTATAGTCAACCTATTTGAATAGGTATTGACTAGGTAGGTACCTAAGTCGATTCATAAGCGTCGAAACTCTGTGTTGTGCACTCCTTAAGCAAGTTCATATATGTATGTGTATCATATAAGATCTGCGCCGAATGTACCGACCTTTCGTGGTGGGTGCATAAAATTTTTGTTAGAAAAAAATAATTTTGATGATTGGGTATCGTGACACCCTGTATAAATGTAATGTATGAATGTTGGGAATGGAAGGCGACTGAGCGAGTGTATTGTTGTAAGTTTAGTAAGTAAGTTAGACTAAAATTTATGTTTGTTATAAGTTATTTTTAAGGTATAATTATAACTTTATAAAATTAAATAAATAAATAAATAAATATACAACATACCTACCTAGTTAATACCTATTTAAATAGGTTGACTATGGATGAGTGTGATCAATTGGAATGATTAATCTGGAGTAGTTCAAAATATGTTTGACATCTACACTTCTAGTAAGTAAAATCCAGTTTCTGACATCCAATTGTGTCAAAAAATTCACAACATAAACATACTTTTAATATTTTATAAACTTAAAAAAATATTTTAGTCCCTTTCCAGATATCTGGGGCTGTGGACAAACCGTATTTAGCGATCGATTACTGGCGAACTTTTCGACAATCTACCTACATGTACCGTGTAATAATGCGTTATTGTTGCAGTTATAGTAGATAATTCGTTTGTAGTCGAACGACAAGTAGGGTTTGTCTAGGGGGTCTGGCTTCAAAAATTTCAATAACCTTGGTGCAAAGTTTAACAAATTATAGAAAAATATGGACTTTCTCAAATTCTTCTGCATTGCTTCTAAGGATTAGAGGCATAAAGTATGTCCTTAATTCATAAATATCAATGGTGATATTTTTTGTCTTCGTTTTGAAATACATATGCGAAAATGAGCAATTTTGAGTTTTAGAATTGGAACTTTGAAGCAAAATATTGTAAATTTTTCATTAGATATCGATTTAAAAAAAAAATGTATATTTTAAAGTATTAAAATTTGTATTTAAATTATATTTTTGAAAATTATTTCGATATGTTCATAAATAAAAAAAAGATACAATATTATTTTTAAAGATCTATTTCATTCAAAAATGGCAGCCAAAAAAAATTACGAAAGTAAAAAAAATATTCTTGTTTGAAAGTCTCAATATATTGGCATTTAATAAGTATAAAAAAAATCAAATACACCGAACAACGATTTTTCTATTTTCTGGATGTTTTTAAATGAATTCAGCCTTTACCAATATTTCCGATGACAATATTTAACAACAAAAAAGAAACACAAATATATTTTATAATAAGACTGTAAAGAGAATACATACCAATATAAAAACCAGGAATAGAAAAATAACTTTCATTTTTTTAAAAAGACGATATCGAAATGTGAAAGAACTCGATAAATTGAACATAAGTCTCGCGAGAAGCTGTATTTATTACTTGCATTGTTATCAAATTAAACATCAAACTGCAAAATGCTATGTGTGTTTAAGGATATAGGCACAGAGAAGAGTGGGGTAAATGAATACACTTAAACAATGAGCATATAATAGGTATTAACTTGTGTTTATCATAAGAAATACATCAAGTGGAACACAGACTAGATTCTCAAGAATGGACGTGAGATGAATATATGGAATTAGAAAGTAGCCACAAGGAACTGCATGTTATGGAAGATAAAAGCATGTGCAAGGAGAAGAGTGAGTGGCGCTGGATCCTTGGTCCTTGATCCTGGAACAACCCAGCAATGGACACAGCGAGGGTATGTAAATGATCAATTACCCGTTAGTAGAGAACTATTTATTTAAGAACAGGGTTCAAGACGAATGTATTTCATTTGGGAAGTATTTGAATAAAAACAAACCATGAATATTAAAAGACTAGCTGGCCCGGCGAACTTCGTACCGCCTAAGAATCAATGAACGATTTCATACATACATCTTCTTCCCCTTGTCCTAGTTCGGTCGGGGGCCCATTGCCCCTAAGTATCTCCTCCAGAGATAACTGTCCACCGCTGCTTCCAGGACCTCTGGCCACTCCAAACCAAGTCTTTCAACACATGTTCGACACCTGCCCTATCTTCTGCCCTCTCCCACTGACTTTATGAATGATTAATATTATTAATCTCTTTACAAACTCCCGTAATTGTCAAAGTGTGTCATCGAAGGTATAGTGTAAAAAAATATAATTCATTTGGAACTTTCGCAGTTTAGCGGCCCCACCCGTTGTCGAGTACTTTTTTCCATAGAAAAAGTAATATTTTCGAAACTTGAGGAAATTGTTGCCATATGGTGAATTATTTTTTGGTCACCAAATTTTTGGAAAATTCTTTTATAGGAAAAAAAATTCGCAACTATGAAACTTGAGCGGCCCCACCCGTTGTCGAGTAATATGTACGGAATTTTAGGAAATTAATTTTCGAAGTGGATTTTTTATGCCGGCAAATTAAAATAATTCTACATATGGCAACAATTTCCTCAAGTTTCAAAAATATTACCTTTTCTATGGAAAAAAAGTACTCGACAACGGGTGGGGCCGCTAAACTGCGAAAGTTACATTCATTTTTTTTACATAGACAATTCACACACATCGAGCTAGTCCCAAACTTAGATGAATCTTGATTATGGGTACTAACGCGACGATACACACATATGCAATGCACTATATACATATATATGTAACACCCAGACCCAGGACAATTTGAAAAAGGTCATTCTTCACTTTGCCCTGCCCGGGAATCGAACCCGAGACCTCGTGACTCAAAGGAAAAAGCTCCGCGCCACACCGGCCGACATGAACAATTTATGTTGAACAATTATACTTAACTCAGATTTGTTTATAAATTATCTGCAGTACGTAATATAATTATGTAGGTACTAATTTTTTTTTCAGGTAGATTTTACCTATTCATTTAAAATTTATAAAAATTCTTTCCATGATTTTTAAAAATTGAAATATCAGAACTACAGATGTAAAATTGTATGGACAACGATTCTAATTTGAGAATGTATAAAAAATTATCATATAAATAGGCCAATCTATAAAAAAAACTTCATTGTTGATTTTGTATAATTCTCCATATTGCATTTTTTATTGAAATTAAAAATGTATGGCGTAAATAATTTTCTTCGTAATTTTTCTTCTCTGTCTGCAAATTTCACTACACAATCTTGCATCAGAACTACCTACATGAACACATTCTTATTTTCATCTTTAATAGCACAATTTTTGGTTCAATAATAATTTTCCATCTGCAAAAATAAAATACAATTTCAAATATAATCTGTGCACGTCCACATTTATGTGACAGAAGATCTATCGATACATAAATATTAGTCGAATAATGCGGTAGTTACATGGCAATAGGTTGTATCTCGCATTTTTTGCGTTTTCAAGTTTGTTCCATAAAATGCTCAAAATAGTGTAATATTTGATGTGGCAAAAGGATATGTCTCTTTATAATCAGAATAAAGAGAGAAAAGACGTAACTTATTGACATGTAGAAAGATTGTTTTCATCAACATGGCAAAAAAACTCAAATATTTTTAAACTGCAAGAAATTTTTTAGTGAATGTTACATACATCTTGTAGAAGAAATTATTAAGAGAATGTTACATCTATGTTGTAGAAATAATAATTACCTTCATTTTGATATATAATGCTCGAAATTCGGCTGAAATATCTCTTTTGCAAACTTTGTTTTTGCTCTCCTGTAAAATTATGTTTTAGTGAGATACAACCTATTGCCATGTAACTACCGAATTATAGTAAACAAATATTAGTACACATTTCGTTCATATTAGTTATAGTAATTTGGTTCTTAATATAGCAGAACCTACGGATTATTTTAGCACAATGCAACAGGCGACGTGGGGGCGCTAATAGAGCCATAACTCTCCATATTGTTTTTATTTTTGAAATTAAAAATGTATGGCGTAAATAATTTTCTTCATATTGTTTCTTTCCGTGAATTTGTAAGATGTTTTAATAGCCTATAGTTTATTCCGGGCGGAGAAGAATCCAACAAATCAGAGATCATTCAAATCGGTACAGCCATTCTTGAGTTATAAGTGTTGTAACACACACGACTTCCTTTTATATATTAGAGAAGATATGTAAAGCGGTCAGTACAAAAACAAATATAGATTACTACTATACCACCACGATATTTCCCACTGACAATTAATACTTAAAAATGTCTACCAAGCTAATGTTAGTTTATCTGATATCTTTAGTAGATAATATATGTAAAATTTTCCTTTATTTGCATCACTTTGCCCCGCATTACTCATAAAAAATAAAAATATCAAGGTGCATATCAATGTATGCAGAGTAACATTTAAAAAGAGAATTTATGATTTCATTTGCAAAGGTTGTTGTCTCGGGTAAAATTACGCCAACGAAAATGTTGTATTAGTATCTATATCTAGCTATCTATACCCTCACGCCGTGTCCCAGGTGGGGTAGGCAGAGAGAACGGAACGCCATGTCGCTCTATCCTTACATACTTCTTTCGCTTCCTCTACATTCATCCAGTTTCTCATACATGCACGCCGATTCCTCTTACTTAACACGCGACCGTCCTTGAGAATTTGATCCACGTGGTTAAGCCACGTAGTTCTTGGACGTCCGCGCTTTCTCACACCCTCTCTTTCAGATAAATACACCCTCTTCGTCAATCTTACACCATCCATTCGCTCCACATGGCCAAACCATCTCAATTTATTCACACGCATTCTATAAAACGAGCGGGCTATGGTAACTATGTAATACTCATAAACTCACTAGGCTTAACATCTTCATCTGGTCTCAAGCCTATTAAACATCTAAAATTTCGTATCTTAAGTTTTATTCTGCTACATTAAACAAAACGATGTTCAGATCATATTAATATTTAAATATGAAGTTTTATTAAATAAGTCAATATTTGATGGGATTTTTGGTGAGAATTTCTATACTTATAATACTCAGCCATCGCTCACGTCTATTGTAGAGTCTGATTCCAATGGTGCATAAAGGAAAATAATTCAAATTACTAAGTAAAATAACATTTAGCTGCCCATCACGACCACCTAGAACTATGCTTATAGCTGTTGATGTTCTTTCAGGTTTCATGAGTCTTCGTCGTTCGTTTCCCTTCTTTGTCTTGACGTTTCGATTCTACTGATGGAATCATTATGAAAAGTATTTTTGACTCCCATCAGTTGTTTCGAACTGTCAAGACAAAAGAGGTAGAACAACAAAAAGCGTAAAACTTGGAAAAACATCGATAAATGAAGATCGCGAAAGTCTACAACAAATAAGAACTATACTCACTTTTAAGCAGCTCCAGTATGCTACTAATTGCATGCAAAGTTATTAAAACATAAATATCGTTGCGCAATTTATACTACCAACATCATAAAAATATTTTAACACTAAAGACAAAAGAAAAAGGGTGGATGAGAGTGTCATATGCTTTATCTGATGCAACGAATGTTAGGCAAGATACATTGTCTAATAGGGTAATAAGCATGAAGTTGAAGAAAAAGTATCTGGAAGTATTTGACGTAAACAGAATGTCCAGGAGTGTTTGGATATTAATAATTGTTTAACCCACAAAGTAGATGTTATTAATACCAAAATTACTTCAAATTCTCGATTGCTTAGTACTAAAACACCTCTACTTAACATCCCTTAATAATGATATGTATGAAGCGTTGTTATTTTCAATAGTATATGTATATTAGTATTATGATAGGTTCAAAGATCACGAAGTTTAATCCTGTGGTGAATAAAGTTCCAGGAGATCAATTGCGAGAGGTGTTGATAAAAATCATAGTGGGTAATTTTCAATTCATAATAACAATACTCAGAAGGTACTCACAAACCTATGTGACCTAACGGTAAAAGGAGTTGATTTGCAACACAAAAGTTCTAGGTTCGATTCCTTATGAAGGTTAGGAATTTTGTTAGTAAACGTAACAGTTCTATGAATTATATTATCTTGTTTTCTGTGGTTATATAATATGTAAAACTGTCCGTTTCCAAAATATAACCAAAATAAAAATGCCATAACTAATTCAAGTATCCTCGCTTATGTGTGTCAAGTGTGTTAATATAAAGATTTTATCACCCTCTTCGTATTACAACTTTTTTAGTTTTACTACATTACGGTCACGATTTATTTTTGTATAGCAAAACTAGGATCACCGGACATAAGTCAGAAATGGCAACTTTACAGGAGAAGCAAAAATACAATAAAAGACTAGTCAAATCAAAAAAGAGTATTTTTATTCTCAAAAGTTTTGTGTTCCTCAATAGGTACAGATGTGTATGAATTGAAAACAGGAAAGTTGAAACAATAAAAATAAAATGGAATTTTTGACATATGCGCTTAAGTCAGCCGACCCTGATTTTAGAGAAATACAAACATAATTATACAACCAAAAAAGTAAACGATTGCAAAAATTAATTAAATAAAAAACAAAGCATTGAGATTAATATTATCACTCAACTGTCACGTGTCGTTAGAGTGGTATTATTCTAAATTAAATTACGAAAAGAAAAATTATGTTCCATTTTCCGATCAATGTTGTACTCAGTACTTATGTCGACATTCGGTATTAATTCGCCGAAATTTAAGGAAAGGTCCGTTTTAAGATATAGGTGGCTGATTGAAAGAGTAAACAATAAATATTTTATTTTATTTTATGCAAACAAACAGTTGAACAGTATACATAACAAGATATAAGTTACATAATAAGTAAACCAAAACAGTTTGCAGTAATATTACAAGTTTTTAGTTTTTTTTAAGATATATCTGGGTTTTGTTATAAACCCAAATACAACTTTATATACCTTCCACAGTAAGCTAAAAGCTTGTGTCGTGAAAGGGGAGTTTGCCGGCAACTGGGATCGAACCGCGGACCCCATGTTCAAGAGGCCGAGACTCTACCTCCAGGTTACCGACGAACTCGATATATAATATAAATTTTAAGAATGAAAAAGTGCTATTATTTAAAGTTAGTCGATTTTAAGCCGATTATTTTGTTTATTAATTTATACGGATTATAAAATGTTGAATATACAAATAAACAGAAATAATAAGTATACAAAATCACAAAATATGAATATGTAATAGATTATCTTACTCAACTTGTATCCATAATTAAACACTTTGCTATATTACACTAAGCCCACAAGGTTATGGTTTATAATAAGTTTTTTTTTAAAAATAAAACCAAGTTAATATGCAAAAATACGCCCAAAGCAGACAATGCGGCTGCACATGCGCGCCTTAACAATCAAGATGATAAGGACTAAGCAATCAGCACCCGCAGCAGCCTCACTACGCAAATGCCTGTATCAAGGCAAGCCGCTACAAACATAATAAAAATACAGTATAACTACGCTACCTAGAATCGCACAAAGAAATTACACAACATGTAGAAATAGTTTCCTCTTTACTTCCTCCCTAACCGTGTCAAGCAACCAAGCCCTTAGCTCCTGACTGAATAGTCTCCACCCACTAAACAACTTTATGTGCTCGGGAACCGAGTTGCAGTAAGTTGTAGAAAAGGTACTGCATATATATACCGTGACTTTTTATTGGACGCGAGCCGGTATTCAAGAGCTTCCGCTCTCATCATCAGGCTAGCCATTATATTAAGTAGATTAAAATTTTATGTAAACTAACTTTCAGAAGAAGCCTACATCTCAAAAAAATAATGCTCATCTCTGATATGGGTTTCTGTGGTTTCCCCAAAATCGTAAGGCAAATGCTGGAGATGTTTTTCTTAAAATCCGCCCACAACGGTATTCTATTTCAATTGTTTGTTACCACTGTCTTAATCACCACTTTTGTATTGCTATCCAATAACATAATAATAATTAACTTTATTGTACAAAATATATGGATACAAATGATAAAGTTACATGGTATAAACGAATAATTACAAACATACAATATATAATCATATATTCGTCACCAACTTGTAACTTCTTTACTTTTCTCTGATGAGAGCGGAAGCTCTTGAAAGCCGGCTCGCGTCTAATAAAAAGTCACAGTGGATATACTATAAAAAAGTGTTTTATTTATGATTAATTCAAAATGAATTTCCACCAAGAACCTTCGGTTGAAAATATCAATTTTACGAGTATATAAGGGGTGTTTCATATTGTTTTTCGTTTTTTGTTTGACCATTACGCGCCAACCACAGATAGTAGATGGCGGGAAGTCGTCTCAAACGCTTGGCAGGTTTGTTTAGTTTAGGAGTAATGGAAATCTTCATGGGCCCACAGCGCGCATTTCACGTGCGAGTGTTTTATAAAAACATCGATTTGTACACTATTGTTCGACATCTCTACAGGACATACTTTCATTTAACCACTATGAGAAATGTGCCGAGTGCAAATTTAATCAAGCATTTGATGCGAAAGTTTGAACAGACTGGGAACATAATGCTGGATAAATTTGGGCGCAAAAGAACATCGAGGATGAGCACGAATGCCGACCGCGTTTGCCAGTCTGTTATTCACGACAGTCACTGCAGCTTCTCTAAATTTGAACAAATTCACGGTTCATCGCATTATTCGCGATATTGCCATATGATCAGGACATTTCTGTCTACAGAAATGCAAAATCAGATCGGCTACAACCACAGCACATTCTTCCAACAAGATGCAGCCACTTCTCATGTAACAAGTGACTCCCTAGCTGCTCTTCACGAATTATTCCCTGAAAAAGTTATAAGTCGTCGAGGAGACATCTACTGGCCAACTAGGAGCCCAGTTTTAACACCTGCTGGTTTTTTCCAATAGAGCTACTTCAAAAGTAAAGTTTAAAACCCATTGTCACCCAACCTGGATGTTTTAAAGCAAAGAATCACAGACGAAATTAACGCTATTTCAAGAGCGGTGCTCCAGCGAGTGATTGAAAATTTGGTGCCAAGCTAAACAAGTGTGAAGAAGTGGATGATGCGCACTTACAAACGACTATTTTTCACAAATAAATTTTAAAAACCTGCTTTTTAATTTAACAGTGATTATTCCAAGTTTGAATGAATTCTGATGTTTTATTTTGAAGTATCAAAAAACAAAAACAATCTGAATCACCCTATATAAACTAGCGGTAGATAGGCATTTAAAAAAAATAGTTTTAGTGAGGATCCCTATTATTTTTTAAATATAATATAGCCTATGTCACCCGGGGATAGTATAGCTTCCCAACAGTAAAAGAATTTATCAAATCGGTTCAGTAGTTTCGGAGCAAACAATCAAATCTTTCCTCTTTATATAATTTTAGTATAGATATACTGATTAATGTTGAGAATTAATAAACCTAAAAACAGCCCTTGATTCTTCAGATCAAATAGGGAGGGCTGGCATAATAAAAAAAATGTCAATCCTTATTTCTACCTAGATTTAAATGCTTATTTCTACCTAGATTTAAATTCTTATTTCTGTTAACGAAAAAAGCGACTCTAAATATTCGAATGACCGATGAGATTCTTCTTATTCCGTTAAGTGCCGTCTCCTCTGCAACGGTTGGCGAAAATCGGAGCGATAGTTACCTTGTTAATTGCGGCCTTAGCCACCAATATGGTAGGTACATCTTTGAATCATTGTCCTAGATTATGTAGCCAAAAAATTGTTCTCCGACCTGGTTTCTGGTATTTTTCAAACTATCAGTTATAGAACTTGATATTTTTTCTCTCATTACAAGCTTAAAGTATTTCAATTATGACAGCGAGTTTATGGAGGAAAAATATACTAGTCAAAACGCCGTGTAACTGAAAGGTGTATCTAAGTGCGAAAAAAAATCGCGTCCATAAATGTATGCAAATATAAAGTATTCACAATACGTTCGGCTTGGCCGAAATCGCGGATATTCCTGAATCGTGACCGAAACAAGCTTACTCTAAACTAACATATATTTCGGTCCGTTAACTAATATTTTTAGAGGTCTTTTCTAAGCCTTATATGGTAGTTTCATGTGTTAAATTTACATATATAACTTCATACAATGGTTAATTTTAAAAACAACAACGATAAATGTTTTAACATTTAATTTTAAGCATTTTCAAACAATGATAAAATGATTTATTACAGGTGATGTTAAATAAATTTATAACTCCACCATCACGGCATCTCCAATAAGACGGGTAGTAACTAAATTCCTCTACGTCCCCATTTCTTTCGATAATAATCATACGTTTCATTCTCTGCGTAGCATACCGTAAAACTGAATATTTATTTAATTTTTCAATAAACGGCTTTTTAACCTTTTACAAACATAAGGTAACATAAAAAATAATAATGATAATAAGCTAGACAACCTCTTTTTAAATGCGCCGTTTTGTGGAAAAACCACTGCAAGGGTCAATTCAAGAATGAAAACGCTTCCTGGATAATAGGATCTTTAACCTTAACTCGCACACCTCCATACTCTCCATAGTTCGCAAATCTTAGGGAACTTCATTCCACAGCAACGGACAATCAATGACAATGAGATATACATATCTTCACATTAGTCTGCTGATAGCCCCCAGTATTATTATTATTGTAAGACAACATTAAAGTGTCGTTTACGTGCCAAAACAACTCAAGGACACTGTACAATTCATAAATTCTAGGACATTACATCCACGTCATATAAAAAAATATGGATAAATACACAGGTAAATGAGAAATCTCGGATACATATAGGTATCCACGTCAGAAGTTTCATATTATATTGAGTTACAAATATTTTAGATACAATATGTATCCACGTCAAGAATGTAAAACAAAATACAATATTTAAAAGGAATTAGTAAAATATAATGTTTTTAGGTCCCTTCTGAATGTCTTATAGATAGAAACAAGATTTACAAATATGTTCACAATAAACAATCGTGAAATATATTTGCGCCCGGTACCTATTGTATTTCTAGAGTCCGTGGTTTCTAAAGGGAGAGAGAGACATAGAGCTGTACTTACATTGCTACTGATTCCATACAAGATAATCAAAAAATCAGATACAAAATAATCATATATATGCATATTTGTATATTCTATTCTTATTTACTATTTGGTTTAATTAAATAAAATAAACTTTACAATTTTTTACGGGAATTTAAGAAGAGAGTTTGATTCCTCCATCACAGTAGATAAGTTTGTGTTTGAAGTTCATCGATTGCGTACAGATATCATAATCTCTCTCTACCAAGAAAATAAAATAATAATATATATCATCCTGTGTTTGTAATTAGATAATTATACCTACCTACATAATACAATAAGTGAATGCAATTAGCCTTTCATTACTGTGATTAATTAAGTATAATAGATTTCAACAATAAAAGGATATCGCCGCATATTATGTAAACCGCAACAAATGACAAATATTCTTCACATTCCACTCACTTTAAATTCTAAATATATTTTACATAACAATCAAATATTATGTTTATAATGTTCTACTGCCTCTTAAATGGATATGTCTCATTTACAAGGAGGGAGTATTGAAAGTAAAAAATAAATCGAGGAAAAAAATATATAATAATTTTAAAAAGATGTCACACCTGAACAAGGCCTAATGGAGATGCGGAGATTGAAAGAAGATGGATCCACGGTAGGGTCATTCTACTTCCCCGATCCGTAAGCCAAGTTGTCACCTACCCTATGTCTGCGAAATCTACAGTATAATATGAAAATTACAGAGTTTTAACTTAATCATTTTAATATTAATAAAATGTTTTTAGCCTAGCTCTGCCTAGAAGGTGAGACCTCGTATAGAGTCGAAACAATAAAACAGGTGTTTTATTCTACTAAAGATTTTATTTTGTGAGAGAGACGTCTTTCGTCTTATGAGGACATTGTCAATCGTATAGAGTGTTTTATTTTACTTCTGTCTTTACTAATTCCAGAGTCCATTAAAGAGATACACACATAATTTCATGTAAGCATAATAATAATAAAAAACTTTATTGTACAAAATATTTGGAAACAAATAATAAGGATACATGGTATAAACGAATAATTTTGCACAATGGGCGAGTTTATCGCAGCGACGCGATATCTTCCAACTAACCCAATGTAAGCATACATATATATATATATATATATGAACGGACTCAAATATTTATGTGTGGATTGATTGAAATTTTAAGTGCTTAACCTATTGTTTGATATTCATCATTCATTCATTTGCATCATTTTGTTATACATTCGATATTTCTTCATTAATTTTATGTTATTTTTTTCACGCAGTACGCCTCGATACAAGGCAACCTAATGAGTCTACTGCAACATCAACATTAAAGATGTATTGTTTCTGATTTTATGTATGTATTTCGGATTATTTATTCGGCGCCATCTAATGGAGGACCTATCTCAAGTCTATATCTATATTAGTCGAATCGAGTATTTATTATTATTTATTTACATATTGCAAATGGTTGTATGTTTATTTTTACATTGAACTACTTTATCTTGCATTTGCTACTGGTTGCAGAGTTTTATATTTTATGTTTATAATTTTTTCTCCTCTTTATCATACAACTATGTATCTAAACTTTTCAATTATCATTCAATTTATCGTTGGTTTTGATCTTACTTCAACTACTGTAACAATTGATCTTTAATAACACCTTCATAATCATTAACTTCATGTACAATGCAGTGCGTATTATCGGTTCAATTGTCATAGAATGCTGATATGTTTCTAACATATGAGGTCAAATTGCACGAACATACCGACCGTCCAATTCCATAACTCAACACTTCGAAATATCCAATCTTGGTATATTTATATGCTTTACAAAAACAACAGAAAGTGGAATATACTATAAAATAATCGCACTATCAGATGCATTATGTTGTATTTGTTAAACAATAGTTAAACAAATCGAAATATTTATTTGTTTAATTGAAAGCAGGAACAATATATGTATATTTTTCAGATACCTGACATACCTTTATAATGATTGATGTTGTAGCTAATGTACATTAAATGATAAATATAAATAAATAAAATAAAAAAAGGAAGTGACTGATAGCTTGTTTTTGGAATGTCGGACTGACAATCGAAAGATCCTAGGTTCAAATCCTTCCGCTGCTGATATATTCCTTGTTCACCATAGAGCCAATGACGATATGGGGTAATACCTTACTGAAGATTCATTAAAAAATTACATCAAGTTTAAATAATAAAAATAATACTTATTAAAAACAAAATACTGTGATAATAATAAAACAAATTATATATATATATATATTTTACACTTAAATTATATAGAAAACAACAGTGGTAGAATAAGTACGTTTAATGAAATCTGTACAAATACATGAAGGTCATATCATTAGTTAATATTATTCATTTTTTTCTTTTAATAGGTCTAAAAATTGTATTTGTTAATAGTAATAAAACAAAAATATATTGAATTTGTGCCAATTAAAAATAAAAGCAATTATCAAACATAGTGGGGTGTAGTGGTATCTATGGAAGTTGAAGTGTAATAATTATGTTGAAGGTTATGTAGTTGTATCTGTGAGAGGTGCAGGGTAGGTATCAGTTGAAAGTTCTGTAGTTGTGTCTGTGGGAGGTACAGTGGTATCTGGTGGAGTTGCAGTGTTAGTTATCAGTTACGGGTTCTGTAGTTGTCTCTGTGAGAGGTGCAGTGGTAGGTATCAGTTGAAAATTCTGTAGTTGTGTCTGTGGGAGTAACAGTGGTATCTGTGGGAGGTGCATTGTTAGGTATCAGTTACGGGTCCTGCAGTTGTATCTGTCGGTTATACAGTTGTTGTTATGGGTTCTGTAGTTGTGGGTTCTGCAGTTGTAGTTGTGGGTTCCGCAGTTGTAGTTGTGGCCTCTGCAGTTGTAGTTGTGGGTTCCGCAGTTGTAGTTGTCTGTTCTGCAGTAACTGTTGTAGTTGTGGGTTATGCAGTTGTAGTTGTCGGTGCTGCAGTTGTATCTGTCGGTGCTGCAGTTGTATCTGTTACCGTTGTTGGTATACTTGTTGTGGTCGGACAAACATATGTAGCAGAACATGCTCTTGTTACAGGATTAAAGAATGGCTTGGGTGGTGGACACTTATGCGTTGTTTTAGTTAATTTACTACCAGCGCATAAAATATAAGTCGTGCAGCTACTCGAAAATGGGTCAGGGAATTTTCCTTCCTCTGTACAAGTAAATGTTTTTGGACGTACCGTCGTTGGGCGGCGTGTAGTTGTTCTTGGACAAACGTATGATGCAGAACATGCGCTGGCATCAGAATCCCACAATGGAGCGAATGACGGGCACCTAAGAGTAGTTTTAATAAATCTGTTGCCAGAAGCTACGCATAATATAAATGTCCTGCAAGTGGTCGAAGACAGGTCAGCGAATTCTCCCTCTTCTGTACACTTAAAAGGTGCTACAGTCGTCGGACGTACCTTTTTTGTTGTGCTTGGACAACTATATTTTGCAGAACATGTGCGTTTAGCGGGATCAAAATACGTAGATTTTGAGCACAAATAACTCATCGATATAAACGAACCCTCATTGGGGATACACTGTATGAAACCATTGCAACCGTAGACTGAAGGATCAGGAAACAATCCAGTGGCAGTACACGTAAAGGAAGATTGACGTTTAGATCTGTGTAAAAACTGGCCTAAATCATTACTGGAGTAGTGTTGTGTTCTTGCGAATCCATCTTCAAAAGACACCTAAAAGAGAATACGGTATCAGTTACAATCTAATCACTTATTTTATTAATGATCACGATATCAAAGTTTTTTTTAAAATTTATTTCCAGTTTCCACCTGTGCGCCATTTAATGTTAAAAAAAATACAAATATTCACATCATTACACAAACAAGAACAGTACAATAAACATTTCACATGAAATACGCCTTGATTAATAAAGTTTAACACATCATAATTCACTCGATGTCGGGTGCCTTGCCGAAAAGAAAAAGAAGAAGAAGAAGAAATAAAGTTTAACATTGTAATTATTACAAATAAAAACTTTTTTTTCCCAAGTATCTACATAAAATAGCGGATCTTGAAATGGTTTCCATTTTTAAAGGTTTATTTTTCCACGTATAGACAGAACACAAAAAGCATCAAATCAACATGGGGTCTGCGATCTATCTTTTACTGAAAAATTTCAACATGCTTTTTTGTTTTGTAAAATCGCTTATAAAAATACTCCAATTTAATATCACAATGTCAATATAGTAGAACCGAAAGTAGAACCGAAATAATCTCGCCACTGCACATCATCACATTTTTTCTTGTGTATACTGCTTTATTTAATTAGTTATATGAAAGATGATGTGCAAGAAGAATAAAATAAATAAATAAATATAAAGAACGAACATTAACACACTTCAACGCACAAATAACATGCAAGTGGACTACTTGAAAAGACATTTTCCATTTTATATTCAGCGACGAGGTTTGCAATCCATTCTAAATGTCTTAAATTTTATGAAGCAATGACGAGGATGGTTTGCAATTTTAATACATAAAGCTGCTGTCTGCTGGTGACCCCCTCGTGAGATATGCCATGATGGTATAGAAGAAGTAGCAGTTAAACAGTAGGTATATATCTACAAAAGAACATAATCAAGTAATCCCACACCAGGCAGAGCGTAAATCAGTAAGATTTTATTTTTATGATATGCAAAATAGATTTTGTTTGTAAATTGATATTTCATTTTGCAAATCAACAGACTTTTACAAAAAGAACACATACTTTCGTCTTCGCGACATTCATTTTTGAGCCATTTGCACTACAGCTATCGTACTAGCACGAAAAAATATCTTGTAAATCACTTTCATTCTCAGCCATTAACACTAAATCGTCTGCATACATCAAAGCATTCACTCGATTTCCATTCAGTTCACTTACATTCATCCCATTCAGAGGTCGCATACAGAAGTCGAAAAAGAGATTGAATAGCCACGGAGACATAACACAACATTGCTTCACTCCTTTGGTGAGGGGCAAACCACTCCGAGGGTATTGTTTACCCTCACACAAGCGGAACTCCCCACGTAAAGTGATGATATTGCACGTATCAACAGTCTTTCTCGGTCCACACGATCATATGCCTTCTCCAAATCAACAAAGCCCAAAAAATCTTTTCTACGATCATTCTTAGAGAGAAGATCTGATTGGCACACTCTCTACCATTTAAAAAAGCTCCTTGCGCATCCCATACCTTACAATCAGTAGTCTTTCGAACTCTCTCAATCAAAATCCTTCCGTACAGTTTACCTACTGAGCTCAGCAAGCTAATAGCCCGATAGCTTCCGCACTCAAGCCTAGAACCTTTCCCCTTATACAGCGGACAGATGATGGCTTTCCTCCAGTCCTCCGGAGTATTGCCTTCTCTCCAACAAGTGTTCAATAGCTCTAGGCACCATGTGAGGGTCTTTGGTTCACCCAACTTGATGAGCTCAGTTGAAACACTATCATACCCAACCGCCTTACCGCACATGGCTCTTTTCAAAGCATTCTTAATTTCAGTAATACAAATCTCATCTATACCATTCATGTTACTTTCTCCACTATTATACTCACTTGTATTTCCGCCTTCACATTCAAACAGCTCTTCAAAATACTCTTTCCATCTTCTTAACACGCATTCTTCACTAACTAACAAGTTACCATCAATATCTTAATCCCTTACACAGAATTTACATTCACACCTGTCCTCTTTCGTTTCACCATCTTCCAAAATATTTTCAAGTTATCTTTCGCATTCACTGATAGCTTCTGCTTCTGCTATATCACGCACTTCTTTCTTACACACCCTGTAATTCTCTTTCTTCCGCTCTTTTTCATCTTCATTGCCCTGTCTCACACTCATTAAATCTTTCCAAGCGTTCTTCTTCTTTTCCACAATCATTTTCACATCATTATCCCACCATGCATCACCTTTCTTGCGTCCATCAGCATTCCTTGCTCATCCAATGTACATTCTTTCCCATCATGCGAGCTGAATCTCTCGTTCGTCTTCCTTTCATACTCTTCCTGTACATTTTCATCTTTCAATTTTTCGACTCTCAGCCTTTTAGTTGGCGTGATTCTTTGTGTTCTCGAGCGCCAGCCAGAAAACAGAATTATTTTTGTAAATACAAGGAAATGATCTGTTTCCTATAGCATCCGTCTCGATAGCATCGTTTCCAGGTCCGTACCCAATTATGAGTAAAATCCTAGTCAACCCTACCTTGAAGCGGATCCAAATAAGTCTGGGACCAACACATTCATATCCCTTCATACAGTTGCTCATTCTTTCAGACAAAAAAGTACCCACACCTTGACACGCATGTTGTGTGTCAGGAACTCCTGACCACAACTCGATTCTTCCCTCCCTTTCATTTATTTCACTTCCTTTCCTCTTAGTCTCTCACACACACATAAAACATCCGAAACTTTTCATTCATCAACTGTTTCATTCGTCTTTCTCAGCATCCCTCCTCTTACATTCAACACACCTACCCGACATTACGGTCTCCTCTTTGTGTCTTTTTCCCCCTTGGACGCGCCATGATGGGTGGCAAACCTCATCGCTGACGAATTGTAAAATAAAGAGATAAACAAAGTAAAAATAATACAGAACTTTTGCGTGTGAGTCCTTTCATCAGACGTTACATGTATTATTTCAAAAACTTATCATTGAAAAAAATCCTCGTAGGATAATATGCTCAAAACTAAATAAATCACAATGGTGGTTAAATTTCTAGCGACAGGACTGATTATCCAATTTAGAATGTCGTGGGATTTGCGGTAACCGAACAAACTACTTACAGAGTCAACACAAGTTATTATGTTAAACTCCTATCCGTCAATTCAGACAATTCAAACAATTTAGAATCAAAAAATTTCGTTGTAAGATGATAGGAACTAATAAGATTTTATGTTGAAATTTTAAATATATGGACCAAGTTACAAGAAACTAAATTGAAATGAAATGCGATAATATTTAAACTATCAAAATAGCCTTAACCAAAATTTCCGATGACAAAATTTACAAAAAAAAAAGAACACAAATATATTTTATAATAAGATTGTAAAGAGAATACATACCAGTATGAAAACCAGGAATAGAAAAATAACTTTCATTTTTTTAAAAAGACGATATCGAAATGTGAAAGAACTCGATAAATTGAACATTAATCTCGCGAGCTGCTGTATTTATTGCTTCCTTTGTTATCAAATTAAACATCAAACTGTATAATGCTATGTGTGTTTAAGGATATAGGTACAGAGAAGACTGGGGTAAATGAATACACATAAACAATGATCATATAATAGGTATGTACTTGTGTTTACCATAAGGAATATATCAAGTGGAACACAGATTAGGTCCTCAAGAATGGGCGAGAGATGAATATATGGAATAAGAAAGCAGTCACGAGGAACAGTATGTTATGAGAGAAAAAAGCATGTGCAAGGAGAAGAGTGAATGGCGCTCGATCTATATTATTAAAAAAGCTAATGTTAGTTTGTTAGATGTTTTAAGTAGCGTGATCATTTCTGTAAATTTTAACTTGATTTGCGTTAGATTGCCCCGCATCACTCATAGTTCATTAGAAATACGTAGGTACATATTAATATTTATGCAAGGTAACGTCCTTGAGAAACAGAGAAGTATTTATAGGCTAATTTACATAAGTTCTGAAAGTACTTACTAGGTTTTCACTAATCAAACAAAGTGATCTATGCAAACACAAGAGACAATCAACAGACATTTTAAAAATAGAAAATTCGTGGAAGAGGAATCAACGTTCTAAAACGTGAAACTCAACGGTTGTTAATCATTATCATTGTATGCTCTCTCTAAAACCAAACCATATTTACAACACTCAGTTCTGGGAAAAAATATTTGTCTTTTTTGTTGTCTAGGGTAGGTACAACAGCATAATGGAAATGTTGAATGAGTATATTTTATTGAATTCATCATGATACCATTGATTTGATGTTTACACATTCATCATTCAGAGCATCTCGTAGAATTGTTGTGTATCCTGATAATCTACCCACTCATGGAAAGATTAAGTGGAAAAGTCTACAAGAATCTTAAGCAAGGAGAATTGCTACAAAACGAGTATTTGTAATTATGTATAATATTTTGTAACTATGTAATACTCATAGCGACAAAGACTCACCAAGCTTCACTTCTTCATCTGGTCTCTAGCTTGTTTAATTTAAAAAAAATTCGAATCTATAATTTTATTCTGGTACATGAAACACAAACATGTTCAGATCAAATTAATGTATTTTGCATTAATTGTTATAATAAAATATTTATTATATTTTGTTGTCTAAATGTAGGTAGATACTTGTTATTTTTATCGATTTTCTATTTTTCTTCTTTTCGTCATTACATATTCAATTTACTTTTATTCAATCAATAATAACAATAAACACACAAAAACTGAGACACTATATCACCGACATGGCTACAATTGTTTTTTTTTTATCTGTTGATGTTTTTGAGTTAACTTTATTTATTAGTTTTTTATATGGTGCTTGAAATATTGTGTAGTGTTTTTACAGAATATTGTAAGTTACTTTCTTATTAATAGGTTATATTCGTGTGGTTGTTATTTTAGATTCTTAGATTCATATGTGTTTATGATTGTTATATGTTGTCCACTGTCCAGCAATTAGGTTTAACAACTGTCAAGCTGGCAGTGGTATATTTTATTCAAATAAAATAAATAATTTAGTTGCAGCATATACCTACTTCCACAATTCCACAATGTAATGGATGTATTAATCAATAAAGCCAATGTCAAGGAGTTGGCGTTTACTAATTAAACGTTGACTGCGTCGAGGGTGTGTTTGAGTTGGTGGGGAGGGGTAGGGTGTGAGTTGAAGTAGTTGGTATGTTAGGAGGCGGTGCTATTGTGTTTGTTTGTACATGTGAATCTTCGGTGTGTTTGTGTGTAAGTCAAATACAATAACACTGCCTTCTTACATTCCGCGCACAGTCGGGCAGATACATGCATGAGCCAAGTCTCTGCCCGACTGTACGCAGAGAAATGGAGTAAAACTTTCTGAAAAAAAACTGTGTCAGGTTTATAGTTACATGTTCTCTGGAATGATGAACCTAAGCGTCCTATAAAGGGGCCTACGGGAGATTTTAATAAATAGATAAATAAATAATTAACAGTAAAAACAGTTGACTAGCAACACAGAAGTCCTGGTCTCGATTCCTAGTGAAGGTATGGAATATTGTCGGTGAACATAACTCAACTTTAAATTGTAGAATCTCGTTTTCTTTTGTCATACATATTATAAAACTGGCTGTTTCCAAAATATTACAGAAATAAAATAGCCATAACTAATTAAACTTCACTTGTTTATGTGTATCCAATGTGTTCATATAAAGATTTGCTTACCCTATTCGTGTAGGTAACAACTTTTTTAGATTTACATCATCACGGTCACGCGGTGTTTTTGTAAAGTAAAATAAGATGAATACAAACATAATTTTCTAATCAAACAAAGCAAACGATAGTAGTAGGTAATTAAATAATGAAACTAAGAGTTGTAATAAATATTATCACGAAAATGTCACGTATCGTACTCGTGACATTATTCTAAATTAAATAATGAAAAGAAAATATGTTTTTCTTTTCGATCAATGTTGTCAAAAACCGACACTTGGTATTCATGCACCGAATTTTTTTTTAAATTATCGCTAAAGTAAGTTTCAAAAACTGAAACATAATATTAATTACAATGATGCGATGCAGAGTTTGTGTGAAATGGATACACAAAGAGAAATTAATGTTATTTATGTATACAAAAATTGCAATTTGCAATTAACTCAAACACAACCCCAAACATGAAACTTCGCAAAGGAGGAGTACGGTGGAAGCTGCTAGAGTTGAATCTGTAATTTTTCTATTGAATAGGAATTAAAATAAAACAAATATTTATTAATACCCAAAAGTAACATTAAACAATAATAACACATATTCATTTTATTTGATAATTTATTAATCCCTTTGTGACTATTGATTTGCGAGCCGGCTTTCGAAAGCTTTTTTTTTTAATTGATTGTTCTTCTGTTTGACACTTTTTTTTTAATAAAGCTTTACATTACATTTCCTTATCGATGAAAGCAAAAGCTTTCGAATTCGACTCGTAAATTAATAAAGCCACAAATGGAAGCATTACATATTTGCTTCACATTCTTGGTACCTACTGTATTTCTAGAGTCCGTGGTAAACATGTGGTGTTCTCTAACTATCTCAGGTATGGAACAGAAGTGAGGGAGATACATAAAGCTGTACTTATACTGCTACTGATTCCCAATATAATGTTAACGCGTAACCAATAGGTTATTAACACCAACCTACAAAATAATCATATAAATGCAAATTTGTATTTTGTGTTATGATTTACTACATGCTTCAATTAAAATAACATTTTACAAAAATACTTTACGAAAATACCGCGTGACCGTGATGATGTAAAACTAAAAAAAAGTTGTTAAGACGAATAGGCTAAGCAAATCTTTATATGAACACATTGGAAACAAATTAACATGGATACTTGAATATTTTGTATACTAACAGATTTTTTACTTATATTATACGACTACAAAAAACAAGATAACATAGTTCATAGACCAGTTACTAGGGATTGCAATCCAGCAAAGTGGGATCCCGCAATCCAGCGGGATCCGCGTAATTTTAGGGTCTGCGGGATCCCGCAAATGCTTGCGGATCCGCATGTGCGAATCCGCAAACTGAAGATTTTCCGAAAGTTGCCAACTAAAGGTGATACATATTTGCAAAAATACTTAAAGAAATAATTTTTAAAATGAAACACGATATTTAGTTATTCCACTATTGACTTTATTTATTTTTGCGAGCCGGCTTTCAAGAGCTTCCGCTCTCATCGTGTTTATGTTTAATATGTTTGACGATACATGATAATAACACATCTTTTTAATTTTAATTTTTACCTATTGTTTTCTGTTTGTCACATACTTAACTTGTAATGAAGCTTCACTTTACTTTTGCCTGACGATGAGAGCGGAAGCTCTTGAAAGCCGGCTCGCAAAAATAAATAAAGTCAATAGTGGAATAACTAAATATCGTGTTTCATTTTAAAAATTATTAATATGAACTTCCACCAAGAACCGTCGGTCGATAAATTAAACTTTATACTTAAAGAAGAAACAGGAAAAGAATAACGCTTAATCCTAGATTGCTACACTCGCTAAAACAGCTTGCTTGATATGTTAGAAAGATTTTAGTCCCAAAGTTTGCATTGAGAAGGCTCTCATCGACATAGCATTTGACATAAAATTTACGCACACAATCAAAAACGTGATTGACAGCTTGCAGCCCTTTAAATTGGTCGTAAAGTATTATGCAGAAGAGAGTCTACACTAATAACAGCAGACATAACATTTCGATTTATTTTAGAGAAGCTAGACACAGTATTAAGCGATGTACTATCCGGGGCGCTGCGTTCAAGAGTGAAAGAAAGATGCAGTGAAATTACAGCTATGTTGATTTATTTTCCGCATCCAAAAAAATATGACTAAGAGTTGAAAACGTGCAATTCAATATTTGTAATGCCGAAAAAGAATAAGATGCGGCAAGAAATGAAAAACATGTTACATCGAGTCATTATAGAAGACGCTCAAAATGTAGAATTTGTAGTTGTAGGTGATGTAATTGCAGATAATTGTCAACAGTCTCTGAATGTGGAAAACAATTTAACTTTACAAATGGAATAAGAAATGCAGCAAGACAATGAAGATTACACTAAATAGACAGAAACTGGACAAGAGAAATGCTTCGAAAAAATATTGAAAAAAGAAATGGCAGCATTTAAAAGTGATGGAGTTAAAGAAAAGTATTTGAATTTGTTGCACGACTTTATCAGTACAAGTATCTAACCAACAATTAGTGTGGGGCAGAATGAGCCTTTTCGGTCGCTGACTACATATGTAGTTCCTTAAGAAGTATCTTGGAAGATAACACCATTAATGCTATTTTTTTAAAAATCATTTTTCTAAAAAGAGAAGTGACTTTTCATTTGATATTTTAAAATTTGTTCCATAACACTTGATTGATTAGATAATGAATTAGTAAGAAAAATTAAAGACTAATAGTACCTATAGTTAGTTATGTCAAATTCATATATGATAGTATAGTTATTTATGTTATATTCAATTATGTACAGTAAGATGTTGTTATTTTTTGCAATTTTTAATAATCAATCAATTGGAGTCAATCCAGCAGAAATCCCGCGGGATTGAAAACGGTGCGGGATTGCAATCCCTGCCAGTTACCTTCACTTATAAAATTCCATACCTCCACTAGGAATCGAAGCCAGTACCTATGGTGTTGCAACACAACTGCTTTTACCTTTAGGTCACAGAGGTTTGTGAGTACCTTCTGAGTATTGTATTATTAACTGAAAATTACCCCCTATGATTTTTATGAATGCCTCTCGCAATTGATCTCCTGTAACTCTATTTACCACAGGATTTAACTTTAAACCTATTATAATAAAAAACGTTTATTAAAAAGTTATTAATATTATCCACTTTGTGAGATAGCCATTTATTCATTTACAAACACCCCAGAACATTCAGTTTACGTCCCTCACTTTTACAATGCAAAACGATTACATTATTAACATTGGAAAAGTGATCTAATCAATATAATGGTCCGACATTTCCGAAAGTCTCTTCAGTTTCATGAAGACTCTGTGATATTCCTCCAACTTCATGTTTATTGCCTTTTTAGACATTGCATCTGGACTTACATTCGTTGCATCAGATACAGAAGATGTCTACAGATGTCGAACAAAGTAATTTGAAACAGGAGTTGGTGGGATTGGTGGACGTACCGTAAGTAAAGTGTACTTAAACCAGCCTATGTCGATTCGTCAGCATCGGAACTCCTTTCCCATTTCTTACTAAAGGGAGTTTGCACGGTCTGTTGGTTGTGCGGATGAGGTGTCTGTTGAGTAATGAGTAATAATCTCAATATCCTCTCACTCACGCATGTGAGATCCAGTAAAATGCGAAAACTCCATTTAACATCAAACTAATGGTATTTTAAAGATTATAATAAAATGTGCTGATACAACAACATCATTAAATGCTGTAGTAACTACCTTAGACAACAGAAAATAACATGCATTTTCTACCGGAACCGACTGCAGAAAATCTAGTTCGTTTTTTAAAGCAGATGGCGTACAATGAAAATTATAACAGCCCTTGAGTTTCACGTTTTAAAAGGCTGATTATTTTTCAAGGTATTTTGTATTTTTATAATGTCAGTTGACTGTTTGCATAGAACATTTTGTTTAATTCAGCGAAAACCTAGTTAATGCTATTAGAACTTGTGTAAATTAAATCATAAATACTTCTCTTTCTCAACAACGTTACTTTGCATACATTAATATGTACATACATATTTCTAATTAATTATGAGTGATGCGGAGCAAACTAACGCAAATCAAGTTAAATTTTACAGAAATGATCATGCCACTTAAACATCTAATGAACTAACATTAGAGTGGTAGACATTTTAATAGCAGGGTAATTGCCAGTGGCAAATATCGTGGTGGTATAGTAATAATCTATATTTGTTTTGTAACTGACTACTTTACATAATTATTATGTTTTACTATTCACAGTTTATTTTTACAAGGATACTTCCCAAAATGAAATTACTATCGTCTTTGACCCTCTTCTCAAATAAATACTTCTCTACTAGCGGGTAATTGACCATTTACATACCCTCGCTCATCGCTGTGTCCATTGCTGGGTTGTTGAATAGGATCGAGCGCCACTCACTCTTCTCCTTGCACATGCTTTTATCTCCCATAACATACAGTTGCACGTGACTGCTTTCTTATTCCATGTATTCATCTGCCGCCCATTCTTGAGGACCTAATCTGTGTTCCACTCGATATCTTTCTTATGATAAACAAAAGTACCTACTATATGCTCATTGTTTAAGTGTATTCATTTACCCCAGTCTTCTCTGTATCTATATCCTTAAACACACATAGCATTATACAGTTCGATGTTTAATTTGATAACAAAGGAAGCAATAAATACAGCTTCTCGCGAGATCAATGTTCAATTTATCGAGTTCTTTCAGATTTCGATATCGTGTTTTTTTAAAAATGAAAGTTATTTTTCTATTCCTGGTTTTCATACTGGTATGTATTCTCTTTACAGTCTTCTTATAAAATATATTTGTGTTCTTTTTTTTTTGTTAAATATTGTCATCGGAATTTTGTTACGGCTATTTTGATAGTTTAAATATTATCGCATTTCATTTCAATTAAGTTTCTTGTAACTTGGTCCATATATTTAAAATTTCAATATAAAATCATGTTGGTTCCTATCATCTAACAACAAAATTTTGTGATTCTAAATTGTTTGAATTGTCTGAATTGACGGATAGGAGTTTAACATAATAACTTGTGTTGACTCTGTAAGTAGTTTGTTCGGTTACCGCAAATCCGACGACATTCTAAATTGGATAATCAGCTACAATGCACATCCGTTACTTGATTTTTTAAAATCGCGATCGATTTCGGTAAACCTTTACCATTGACGAGCGAGATAATACGAGTATTATCTCGCTCGTCAATGGTAAAGGTTTACCGAAATCGATCGCGATTTTAAAAAATCAAGTAACGGATGTGCATTGTAGAATATTTAAAAAACATTCAAAATGTCTCGTAACTGTTACATAGTTAATCCTTCTAAAATAACTGATATGGATAATCAGTCCTGTCGCTAGAAATTCAATTACCATTGTGGCTTACTTAGTTTTGAACATATTATCTTACAAGGATATTGTTCAATGATTAGTTTTTTCAAATAATCCATGTAACGTCTGATGAAAGGACTCACACGGAAAGAACTGTATTTGTTTATCTCTTACCTAATAATTCGTTAAATAACAAATACAGTGATCATTAACAAAAAAAATATACGCACAAACATTTGAAATCTACTAAACATCCTCGAGAAATATACACAAGAAATTCCAAGGAAGGATTGGTATCGGGATCAGTCAAATTTGGTGGCTGAAGAAATTTCATACCAATCAGTCTTTTAAACAAGTATTGGTCCAGAAAGTTCAGTTAAGTTTGATTTTGGAATCATACATATTATTTGAAAAGGAGTTGAATTTCAAGAACATTATGGAACCAACTACCCATATGGTTTAAACTTGTAACGCCGTGCTAATTTTCTCAGAAAATAAATTCCAAAGTTAACAATATCAAAAATAATAGCACGCTGTTTCTTTCTTTGTCTCTTTCCTACTTATACTCAAGTGTTGCACATTCTTTATACCTGACAATGCCTCAAACGTTACAATAAAAAACCTACACCTTTCAAGTTTTGTGACACCAATGTGTTTGGTCGCATTACCAATCTTTCTTCTCAATTACTTCTCTATATAATAGAATAATAATCTTCACTGCACAATATAATTATATCGTTAACAATTAGAGAATTATAAAATATGGTTATTCAATAAAATGGGTTAAAGAATGGAAAAAAGCTAAATAAATATCTATTTTCATTCTTTATATCCTTTATTTATATTCTTGATGTGTATTCTTGCTGAAATCGTTAATTTAATGTGCTATCGGTTATTGGACTAATGTTGCTAAATAAATGTATTGTGTTAATTTGTAAAAAGTCTGTTGATTTGCCAAATGAAATAAAATAAAATTTAGGTAACAAAAAATAAAAAATGAAACACTGTATAACTTTCACTAACATATTGCTTAAAGCTTTTCGGACATACATCCATCCATCTTATATAAGATATTTATTACTAAGGATGGACATATGTCCGAAAAGCTTCTTAGCAATATATTAATTAGAGAAAGCTATAGTGTTTAATTTTTTATTACCTAAATTTAAAAATGAGCTTTTATAGTGTTTCCTCTTCAAAAATAGAAAAGTTAAAACAAAATATCAATTTGAAAAGAAAAATTATTTTGCATAACATTAAAATAAAATCTTACTTATCTAGGCCCTGTCTTGGTGATGTTCTTTTGTAGATACCTGCCTTTTACGGGACATTGCTTTGTTGTTTGTACATTTGGTTTTATTTAGTTACAAGTTTTTTAACAACATTTGTTTATTACATAATATTAAACATCTAAGAGATAAATTGTTTTGTTTTTGGTATTGAGAACCCAAGATAAGTTTAGGGACTTCTACATTTATAACATCCACATTCTTTAAATTCTTCATTGTTCCTTCGAGCATAATGCAAAGAATGGGTCTCTCACATTTTCCGAAAGTTTTTGGGTGTTCTGTAAAAGGCAGGTGTTCGAAAAAAAAATACTACTACTATACTATCACGGCACGTCGTACAAGAGGGGCAGGCAGCAGATCGGTTGGATGTAATAAACATGCAAGCTGCCTACTTAGAAAGACATTTTACATCTTGTATTCATCGACGAGGTAGGCCACCCATCCTAAATGTCTTATTTTTTTTGTTGGCATGGCGAAGACAGCTTGCATGTTCAATACATACAGCTGCGATCTGCTGGTTATCCCCTCGTGGGATATACCGTGATGGTGTTGTAATAGTTATTTAAATTTTTCGTTATTTGTGCGTTAATATGTGTTAATGTGCGTTATTTGTATACTTTCCGTTCTACTATATTGAGATTGTGATATTAATTTGAGTTTTTTAACAAGCGATTATACAAAACAAAAAAAGTGTGTAAAAATTCTCCAGTAAATGAAAATGTTACAACCTGTAATTAAAAAACTATAGATCACAGACCCCATGTTGATTTGATGCTTTTTGTGTTCTGTCTATACGTGGAAAAATCAAGGTTTAAGATTGGAAACCGTTTCAAGATCCGCCATTGTATGTAGTTACTTGTAAAAAGTAAAATTATTTTTATTTGTAATAATAACAACGTTTTTGCAAGCCTAAAACTTTATGAATCAAGACGGATTTCATGTTAAACGTTTCTTGTAGTGTTCTTGCTTGTGTGACGATGTGAACATTTGTAATGCTTTTTGAACGTCAAATGGCGCCAAGGTGTCAATTGAATATAATTTCTATTTATGAAAACAAAATTTTATCCTTTGATAAATATATAAATATACCAATATATATTTATTAAATGATAAGATGGTAACTAATACCATATTCTCTTTTAGGTGTCTTTTGAAGATGGATTCGCAAGAACCCTTCACTACTCCAGTAATGATTTAGGCCAGTTTTTACACAGATCTAAACGTCAATCTCCCTCTACGTGTACTGCCACTGGATTGTTTCCTGATCCTTCAGTCTACGGTTGCAAAGGTTTCATACAGTGCATCCCCAATGGGGATTCGTTTATATCGATGAGTTATTTGTGCTCAAAATCTACGTATTTTGATCCCGCTAAACGCACATGTTCTGCTAAATATAGTTGTCCAAGCACAACAAAAAAGGTACGTCCGACGACTGTAGCACCTTTTAAGTGTACAGAAGAGGGAGAATTCGCTGACCTGTCTTCGACCACTTGCAGGACATTTATATTATGCGTAGCTTCTGGCAACAGATTTATTAAAACTACTCTTAGGTGCCCGTCATTCGCTCCATTGTGGGATTCTGATGCCAGCGCATGTTCTGCATCATACGTTTGTCCAAGAACAACTACACGCCGCCCAACGACGGTACGTCCAAAAACATTTACTTGTACAGAGGAAGGAAAATTCCCTGACCCATTTTCGAGTAGCTGCACGACTTATATTTTATGCGCTGGTAGTAAATTAACTAAAACAACGCATAAGTGTCCACCACCCAAGCCATTCTTTAATCCTGTAACAAGAGCATGTTCTGCTACATATGTTTGTCCGACCACAACAAGTATACCAACAACGGTAACAGATACAACTGCAGCACCGACAGATACAACTGCAGCACCGACAACTACAACTGCATAACCCACAACTACAACAGTTACTGCAGAACAGACAACTACAACTGCGGAACCCACAACTACAACTGCAGAGGCCACAACTACAACTGCGGAACCCACAACTACAACTGCAGAACCCACAACTACAACTGCAGAACCCACAACTACAACTGCAGAAGCCACAACTACAACTGCAGAACCCATAACTACAACTGCAGAAGCCACAACTACAACTGCGGAACCCACAACTACAACTGCAGAAGCCACAACTACAACTGCAGAAGCCACAACTACAACTGCAGAAGCCACAACTACAACTGCTGAACCCACAACTACAACTGCAGAACCCACAACTACAACTGCAGAACCCACAACTACAACTGCAGAACCCACAACTACAACTGCAGAACCCACAACTACAACTGCAGAACCCACAACTACAACTGCTGAACCCACAACTACAACTGCAGAACCCACAACTACAACTGCAGAACCCACAACTACAACTGCAGAACCCACAACTACAGAACCTCTATAAAATAAAATAAAAAAAACCACAACTATAACTGTATAACCGACAGATACAACTGCAGGACCCACAACTACAACTAGATAACCTTCAACAGAAACCACTGCAGCACCACATACACAACTACTGCACCTCCCGCAGATACCACTGTACCTCGCACAGACACAACTACAGAACTTTCAACTGATACCTACCACTGCACCTCTCACAGAGACAACAAAAGAACCCATAACTGATATCACTGCACCTCCCGCAGTTACCACTGTACTTCCCACAAACACAACTACAGAACTTTCAACTGATTATCTACCACTGCACCTCTCACAGAGACAACTACAGAACCCGTAACTGATACCTACAACTGCACCTCCGCACAGATACCACTGTACCTCCCACAGACACAACTATAGAACTTTCAACTGATACCTACCACTGCACCTCTCACAGATACAACTACATAACCTTCAACATATTACTCTTCAACTTCTATAGATACCACTACACCCCACTAAGTTTAATAATTGATTTAATTTTTTAATTGGCACTAATTGATTATATATCTGTGTCGGTTTTTTCACTATAGGTACTATATTTTCACTGTATTTTCCACAAGCTGGGTAGCCAGAAGACTTACTAAACGTATATAAAAGTCCATGTCATCCTCTCCGTTCCAATAAAAAATGTGATAAGAGTAGCACTCATCATCGCACCCACCTTTTTTTTTTTTTTTTTTTTTAACATACATAGACAATTTACACAGATTTTACACTCTTAATCTTACAGAAGAGATTGAGAGACCTATATTCTTTGCCGGGGACTTGTGTATAAGACTTTCAACATCTTCAATTCAACAGAAATGAGATATATAGATACATTAGACATCCTGAATGTCTTACTTTTGTGGCACGTAAGGACGTCCTGTTTGATATCCACTTGTGGGAAATGGTTAAGGGGAAATATGTCGTAGCTAGTAACTTTTATGTATTTTATATTTATTTAAGGATTTCACAATCTGAGTGAATTTTTCAAATATTTTAATATAAGCATTATTTACAGGTAAGCCACACCAGCCTCATGGCTGTGCTGTGGCCGCAAAACATACTCTTAACAAATACAATTTATAGACCTATGAAAAGAAAAAAAACAATAATCTAAACTAATGATATGACCTTCATGTATTTGTACAGATTTCATTATACGTATTCTACCACTGTTGTTTTCTATATATTATTTGTTATATTATTATCACAGTATTTTGTTTTTAATAAATATTGTTATTATTCAGACTTGATGCAATTTTTTTATGAATCTTTAGTAAGACATTACCCCATATCGTAATTGGCTATATGGTGAACAAGGAATATATCAGCAGCGGAAGGATTTGAACCTAGGATCTTTCAATTGGTAGTCCGACATTATCCGTCACTTCATAATTATTTTTTTTATTCGTTTATATATATAACGTATATCTTTGGCCTATAACGACCTTTTTTCGTGTCCAGTATCGGACAAAGCCCTATTTAAAAAATATAATTATTTAGAACGGTCGCGTTTTGAGTAAGAGAAATGTATTCCTATATTCTTATCTATCTATCCAGAAAGAGTAGAGTTCAAGCTGTGCCTCACGGTCCACAAAGCCTTGAACGGTACAGCACCTCTATGCCTCGCTGAGCTATGTCCCCTCGACGAAACTCTGAGGCGACCACTGCGATCAGCTTCCACCGCTGTAAACAAGCTTGTGGAGCCCAACAGGGCAAACACTTCCAAATTCGCAGAGAGGAGCTTTAGCGTTGCGGGGCCAACTGCCTGGAACCGATTACCAGCGGATTAAAGAAAGAACCAGCCCACTGCAACGTTCAGGAGTAAGCTGAAAACACTGCTTATCAAGAAAAGTCATGGTGCCCTTGAGATGGTCACGGATCATTAAACGGCGCCAAATATAAATTGTCTTTATTATTATTATTATCATAATACTGTACATTGGCTACAACGTCAATCATTATAAAGGTATGTCAGGTATCCGACAACAATAAAAATCAGTTAATTTTGTACTTATAACCCCAATATTCTGATAATAGTATTTCAAGGGGGATGTTAGTTTTTTGTTTTATTTATTTTGCAAAACTTCATATTTATCAAGAAATATGTACATATAAGGTGAATATTTAGTTTCACAAATGCTTTATTAAAATGACCAGAGATTTGACTAGTAATGTCCTTTTAAAACAATTTTTTTTTTGCTTGATGAGAGTAAACGATTTCCTGAATTATAAGCCACCCTGATATAGTTTAAAAAATTCTTCCACCAATGGTTCCAATGTTCTGAATAAAATTGATGAGAGCAGCTTATATGATGTGTTTATGAGAGTCATGACCTATAATTACCACAGAGTGTTTGATGCCCTTTCTCATAGAGGGGGCAAATATTTCCCTCATTCCTTTCTGTGTTATTCTGCATTATCTGTAGTCTCCATATCTCCTCTAACAGTTGTAGATACATGGATGAAATATATCCTGAAGAAGTGATCTGCACATCGATTACCTTGAATTTGTTAAGAGCTACAACACAAACACTTATATTGAACAATGCTCATAAAAAATATTGGCACGGAGAGGGCAGCTTGCAAGTTTATTGTGTTCGGATGATCTGCTGGCTACCCCACTCGTGGAATATGCCGTGATGGGATAGTAGTATCATTAAATAAAATTAGTTCATGGTATGTAATCCATCGATTTTCTTTACAAATTAGAGGGGAGGTGGTTAAAAAATTGGACCATAAAATTATCCGGTATGATCCGTATTATTATTCTCTGAGCTATTTTCAGTCAAACTGCATTCATGGAACTCGGCACTCACAGCTTGCACACTCAACTACTTACAGCGCCTGCACAATTATGAATTCTTCTTCTATCAGTGCCGTTTCAGGTCCCCCTGACGTTGGCGATCGCGTCTGTGTTATTCCGTTCCATTGCCGTATATTATTATTATTATTATAAAAAAAACATCACCTTGCACTGAGACCATAACAGCTTTTGGCCAAGGCGGTCTCAGCAGGAAAAATGAAAAAACAAAAGATAAAAAAACAAACAAAAAAAACAAAGAAACTACTACTACTACTATACCATCACGGCATATCCTACAAGTGGGGTAGCCAGCAGACCAGCTGCATATAAAACATGCAAGCTGTCTTCTCCGTGCCAATATAAAATTAAGACATTCAGGATGGGTGGCAAACCTCATCGCAACAAAGAAACGCCAAGTCAAAAAAAAAGGATATCATCAAAAAGAGACAGAATCAAAGGAGAATCTCTATCCTGGCGATAAAGTCATTGTATGTTATGTTAAAAATATCAACATGAACATTTAAATTGAACAATTTTATAGAATGTCTTATATTATGCAGCCACGTTATCTGCCCTTCTTCCCTCTCCACGATGTCCTTCAATCTTACCCTCTCTTAGCAACTGCAGAAGTCGATATTTATTGCTTCCCAGGATAATTATAATGAATAACGCTTCTATATTTGTTACAAATATATTATTATCATTTACCATTTTATATACACAATCTAAATAAACTGATTATAATAACTGACTCCTGTTGATTACAGTTATATATTTATTAATTTTTGATAGAACCGTCGTTACCCCGAACTTCGCGTGCTTTTTGAAGGTTTCATCACGATATTTTGAAACCTATTAGTAACAGCAAAATGAAATAGTACCAGATGATTGCTGTATATAACATATATTTAACAAAGATGAAATTTCTCATTTTTTTTAAGACTGCTATTTTTCTTTTATTTTTTTTTATTTATTTAAAAAGATATATCTGGGTTTTGTTATAAACCCAAATACAACCTTATACACCTTTCACAGTAAGCTTAAAGCTTGTGTCGTGATTTATATGATCGCTTGTGTCGTCGGTCGTGTCGTCTATTATATGATCACTTAAAAATGCTAGGCGAAGTTTAGGTATTGTTCCCTAATTTTGCCTGCCACTCGAATTTTATTTATAATGGACAAGTTTTAACAAGTAAATAAGCAAAACAATATTATATAACAAACACCCAAGAAAATATAATTCTTATAAAAAACACAGTTTTAAGGGTCATTTTAAAAACACAACATAGGTAGGCGAAGTTAGAGAATTTTACTCCATTTTTTCATTCGCCAAAAGAAATGACAAATTATTAACTCCAATGTAAGGTAGATCGCGCCTTTGCGATAAACTCGCCCTCTGTATATTGATTTATTTAATTTGAATGTATACCTTTTATGTAATTGTTTGTAATCAATCTACAGTAAAGAATGAATAAATAAATAAAGTCAGCAAACAAGTAAGTGTAAAAATCTTTCCGCAGAATAAAAGCTTGTGTCGTGAAAGGAGAGTTTGCCGGCACCTGGTATCGAACCACGGACCCCTTGTTCACGAGGCCGAGACTTTACCTCCGGGCTACCGACGAACATACATTGATTACAAGCAATTCCATACATTCAAATTTAATGGAAGTGCACTGGGATGGCTTCGCTCCTACATGACCGCGAGAAATTGGTCACTAAAAGCGAGTCAAAGCAGAACTTGTGAATCAACAGTTACTCAGGGAGTACCTCAGGGGTCTGTCCTGGGTCCAATTCTGTTCACCCTCTACATTGGATATATCGACAGTATGCTAGAAAAAACAGACTTTCGTAGCTATGCTTACGCGGATGACAGAATTCTGATCGGTTTTTGCAAACCTGATCAGAAAAATTATCTCAAGGCCCGGACCGTAGAATGTATAACAAACTTATCTAATCTAATGGCAAAGAGACGTCTGAAGCTGAATCCAGCTAAAACAGAATTCTTATGGGTCGCATCACCTGGCCGACAACATCTCTTGGATAAAGATTCCATCTCGATAGCCGACACGGATATTCTACCGTCCAGTAAGGTCTCGATACTTGGGGCACGAATCGATAGCGCACTGTCTATGGAGCCCCAAATCTCAAAGACGGTGAGCTCCGCATTTTACCACATCCGCGAAATACGCTCCGTGTCGAAAAACCTCACTCCTGATAGCATAAAAACATTAATCTCTGCTTTTGTGGTCTCTAGACTTGACTACTGCAATACGAGGGTTGCTACGTAAGTTTTGAGATACGGCAAAACCAGTGTGAATATGTCAAATCTGACATTGTCATCGTAAAATTTGAATATTTTATGGAAAACATACTCAGAACTTTTTGTCATACGAGTGATATTTCTATTATTTATACATATTTGAAAAATTAACTTTGTCAAAAAAATGGAATTAAATCGTGAACATTTTCGTGCGATAATTTTCTATGACTTTCGACGTGGATTAAACCAACAACAGTGTGTCGATCAACTCATTGCAACTTTTGATGATGAAGCACCATCTTGAGCCATCATGATTCACTGATTTTCTGAATTCAGCCGTGATCACACTTCGTTACAGGACGAACTTCCTGAAGGTCGTCCAAAATCGGCTGTTGTGCCCGAAAACATCAATGCTGTGCGTGAACTGATTTTGCGAGATCATTATGTGACATACGGTTAGATTATGGTATGCTTGAACATTAGTTCCACTTGCATATGTTTAATATTGCATGAACATTTGGCTGTCAAAAAGATTTTTTCGCGTTGGATACCGCATAATTTGGAAATTGCTCAAAAAAAGGCTCGGGTCGATTGTTGCAAACAAATGATGAAAAAATTCAATTGTGGTGCTTCAAAAGACGTTTAGAAGATTATGACAGGTGACGAATTATAGATCTATGCACATGAGCCCGAAAATAAACAGCAATCGCCTGTATGGGTCTTTCTAAACGAGCCAAATCCAACAAAAATTGTTCGCGCATGAAGCACTTCAAAGCAAATGATCGCCTGTTTTTTCGGAATTACTGGTTATATCGCTACCATTCTATTATAGCAACGTAGAACGGTTAATTCTGAATGGTACACCACCATTTGTTTGCCAGAAGTGTTCGGAAAAGTAAGGGAAACCAATTGCAGAAGACGAATCATTCTCCACACCGATAATGTAAGCTCTGACACATCAGCTCAAACAAGTGCATTTTTGAGCATTCAAAACATCGAATTTATGGGTCATCCGCCATACAGTCCTAATTTAACAACCAATGATTTCTTCTGATTCCCGCAGATCAAAAATAAATTGTGATGTCAATGTTTTTCGACGCTCGAAGAGGCGGTTGATGCGTTCAAATCACGTGTTTTGGAGGTACCTCAATCAAACTGGTAAAACGGCTCCAAAACTCAGTTCAAACGCATGCAAACGTGCATTGATTTTCACGGAGAATATTTTGGAAAACAATAAAGCCATTTTTGATTATAAATATTTGTTTTCCTTTGCGTATCTCAAAACTTAAAAGGCAACCCTCGTATACTATATTGTAGGACTGCCGCAAATTCAACTGAATCGTCTACAAATGGCATTCAATAGCGCTGCAAGGCTTATTTTCCGCGAAGATAAGGGTTGCCACATCACACCTTTGCTGGAAAAGTTACACTGGTTAAGAGTAGGTGAAAGGGTCCAATACAAACTGTGCCTTATAGTCTACAAAACTTTGAACAAAATGGCACCTCTGTCACTTGCTGAACTCTGTGTTCTCAAAACACCTGCAAGTAGACCTCTACGCTCAGCTAAGACATCCACCAACATGCTGGACGAAAACAACAGAGCAAACAAGTCCTGCTTCTATGATAGGGCTTTTGGCGTCGCAGGACCCGTCATTTGGAACCGACTCCCCGAGGACCTCCGTAAAGACCAGCCGATTACAACATTACAAGACTTCGCTCTTCCAACATAGTTTCCCGCGCCCTTGAGATGGATACAATCCATTAAACGGCGCCGAACAAATCATCCAATATAATAATAATAATAATTAATACTATCAGTATATAAATGTACATATCGACTGTTCAGTTTCACAAGTCGAAATGTCTTATATTCGAGAAATCACCATTTTTAGTAATTATGGTATATTATAAATTATACTTTAAAAACATAACTAAAAGTGAAATATTTTATATGATAATCTCACTGTTAGAGGCATTATGTTGCCTCTGTTCAGTTCAATAGTTAATTAATTTAAAAAAAAAATTTTTAGAATTGAAAATAAGTAGGTAAGTACATTAATATTTATTTCATATACTAAATATTTCACATACGAGAAAGGAAACCGTGAGTTATGGGACTGGAGATACGTGTATTAAGTAAGTAAGTACGAAAATAAGTATTTATATAGTCGATATTATGTAAGTATGTATTTTTAACCAAAAGCACCTGAGATTTAATAAAAAAAAAAAAAAAAATTTAAAAAGACTGTAATAGTGAATTAAAATTAAGACTGTTATGAAACTGTAAAAAAATAGTGCAAATACCTATATAGTAATAAAGTTATGATCCCCTTATACCAGCATAATTAGGCTGACTGGGGACGAATATAATTATATCCACGGAAAAATTAATAGTTATATTTTGAATTTGTGATTACATATTGTTAAAAAATATTTCTTGAATAAATATCTTATCTTATCTTATTTTCTATACAAAAATTAGAAACTTTGTGCAGATAAATTAGAACACTATATAAAATTTTAACGGTCAAGTAAATCAATCAATTGGTTTGCTCCAGCTCACCTTGAATGGAAAAATTGAGAGTAGTCGCGGTGTGGGAAGACGGGAGTTGTCCAGGATACGAGAGTGGACCGGAATCCAAAGGGTGGATAGAAGAGCTGTTCCGGCTAGCACCAGGACTGAGAAGCCTACGCCATGGTGATAGCCGACGTCGGGGGTACCTGACATGGCACTTTAATGAGAAGAAATCAATCAATATTTGTGTATTTAAATGTAAAGAGAAAAACAGTAAAATACAAGATTACATAAGTTACTATTTGTAGGTAAATATATTAACCTTAAAGATAGAGAAACAGAGATACAACGAGACCTTGCCCCATGGCAATGTATTAGTTAATCCTTTCGTATTACGTGTAAACACAAATACATCAACACATCCCGGTGCATCCATTGGTTGAATATATGACGGTAAGTACTGCATTATCATTAAAAGTGTTCGAAAATTTGATTTGATTTTTGAATTACTAGGTGGTTATAATGTTACTTACTAAAAAGTTGTTTGAAAATAAATTGGGTCGAGGAAAATCGCTTAATGGGCAGACGAAAGAAATAATTTTAATGTTTAAGAATATTTAAATGTTTGACTATTTTTGATTCGATACATTAATTGTGTTTTTTTATGTTGTTTCCCTTTTTAATTTGATTGTTAAAATGTCAAAGGCTAACGTCGTAAATATATGTAAATAAATAAATAATAAATATGTACATAAATAAACAAATTATTCTTATTTTAACATATTTTACGTAAAACAAAGGTGTTATTATTACCCCCAAACGTCATTAGAAAATAATACAACTTGATTTTTTGAGTTTCTGATGTTATGCTGAGTGGTATAGGAGATGCATTTTATCATATTATTATAATAACTAAGTGGTTATAACTCATTTTTCGTTAAACATTATTATAAAATGTATATGGATACAAACATTAGATAGGTATATCTGGTATATAATAAATTTTTTTTAACTGGAAACCTTAGTCTAGAATTAAAAAAAAAACAATATTATTAATTATATACAATAAACTTTCAAAAACAAAACAAAAAACTTACTTACTAAAAAAAAAACTAAAAACTTACTTTGTAAAACTTTCGTTTCTTTAGTCTAATTGTTTTGTGTCTTTTTTGTAACAGATCTTTCCTTTGTTTACATGTTTTGTATGTATACAGAGGTTTAACATGTCAAAGGCTTTGGCCGTAAATATTTGTAAATAAATAAATAATAAAATAAATAAATAAATATTAGGTGTACACCCCGTAGTCGGCAAGATGGCTGCGAGAAAGTTTCATTAGAAATACTATACATACTATCGTTTTATTTCCTTTGTAGAAAGTGATTATGATATCTTTAATCGATAAACTTCAGACATAAACTTATCTGGTGTGATAGGAAGAATAGTTCTCGCTTTATATTCCCATAATAATTTTTACTTTAATTTTATTTTAATTATGTAAAGCAAATAGTAAACAATAATACAAAATAAAAATATGCATTTATATGATTATTTTCTAGGTTGATAGTTAACTGAAAAAAAAAACAAAGTATGTAGTTAACTTCCAAATGACTTTTATTAACTTCGCGTACTAGTCATTAGACGATTAGTAAAAAATGAGATATTTTTTTTGCATTTATAGACAATCGGCACAGGTCGAGCTAATATGCCAAATCTATCTAATCTAAATCTAATCTATGCCATATCTAATATATAAAAGGAAGTCGTGTATGTTACAACACTTATAACTCAAGAATGGCTGTACCGATTTGAATGATCTCTGATTTGTTGGATTCTTCTCCGCCCGGAATAAACTATAGGCTATTAAAACATCTTACAAATTCACGGGAAGAAAAAATATGAAGAAAATTATTTACGCCATACATTTTTAATTTCAAAAATAAAAACAATATGGAGAGTTATGGCGCTATTAGCGCCCCCACGTCGCCTGTTGCATTTGCTAAAATAATCCGTAGGTTCTGCTATATTAAGAACCAAATTACTATAACTAATATGAACGAAATGTGTACTAATATTTGTTTACTATAATTCGGTAGTTACATGGCAATAGGTTGTATCTCACTAAAACATAATTTTACAGGAGAACAAAAACAAAGTTTGCAAAAGAGATATTTCAGCCAAATTTCGAGCATTATATATCAAAATGAAGGTAATTATTATTTCTACAAGATAGATGTAACATTCTCTTAATAATTTCTTCTACAAGATGTATGTAACATTCACTAAATAATTTCTTGCAGTTTAAAAATATTTGAGTTTTTTTGCCATGTTGATGAAAACAATCTTTCTACATGTCAATAAGTTACGTCTTTTCTCTCTTTATTCTGACTATAAAGAGACATATCCTTTTGCCACATCAAATATTACACTATTTTGAGCATTTTATGGAACAAACTTGAAAACGCAAAAAATGCGAGATACAACCTATTGCCATGTAACTACCGAGTTATTCGACTAATATTTATGTATCGATAGATCTTCTGTCACATAAATGTGGACGTGCACAGATTATATTTGAAATTGTATTTAATTTTTGCAGATGGAAAATTATTATTGAACCAAAAATTGTGCTATTAAAGATGAAAATAAGAATGTGTTCATGTAGGTAGTTCTGATGCAAGATTGTATAGTGAAATTTGCAGACAAAGAAGAAAAATTACGAAGAAAATTATTTACGCCATACATTTTTAATTTCAATAAAAAATGCAATATGGAGAATTATACAAAATCTCTCTCTCTTTTTTCTTTTGTTGGCTTTCACCCTTGGGGGTGTTCCTAGCCAGAAACTGCAAATACAAAATCAACAATGAAGTTTTTTTTATAGATTGGCCTATTTATATGATAATTTTTCTATACATTCTCAAATTAGAATCGTTATCCATACAATTTAACATCTGTAGTTCTGATATTTCAATTTTTAAAAAATCATGGAAAGATTTTTTATAAATTTTAAATGAATAGGTAAAATCTACCTGAAAAAAAAATTAGTACCTACATAATTATATTACGTACTGCAGATAATTTATAAACAAATCTGAGTTTAGTATAATTGTTCATGTCGGCCGGTGTGGCGCGGAGCTCTTTCCTTTGAGTCACGAGGTCCCGGGTTCGATTCCCGGACAGGGCAAAGTGAAGAATGACCTTTTTCAAATTGTCCTGGGTCTGGGTGTTACATATATATGTATATAGTGCATTGTATATGTGTGTATCGTCGCGTTAGTACCCATAATCAAGATTCATCTAAGTTTGGGACTAGCTCGATGTGTGTGAATTGTCTATGTAAATAAAAATGAATGTAACTTTCGCAGTTTAGCGGCCCCACCCGTTGTCGAGTACTTTTTTCCATAGAAAAGGTAATATTTTTGAAACTTGAGGAAATTACCATAATTGCCTTGCCATAATTATGTAGAATTATTTTAATTTGCCGTCAAAAAAAATCCACATCGAAAATTAATTTCCTAAAATTCCGTACATATTACTCGACAACGGGTGGGGCCGCTCAAGTTTCATAGTTGCGAATTTTTTTTCTTATAAAAGAATTTTCCAAAAATTTGGTGACCAAAAAATAATTAACCATATTTCAACAATTTCCTCAAGTTTCGAAAATATTACTTTTTCTATTGAAAAAAGTACTCGACCACGGGTGGGGCCGCTAAACTGCGAAAGTTCGAAATGAATTATATTTTTTTACACTATACCTTCGATGACACACTTTGACAATTACGGGAGTTTGTAAAGAGATTAATAATATTAATCATTCATAAAGTCAGTGGGAGAGGGCAGAAGATAGGGCAGGTGTCGAACATGTGTTGAAAGGCTAGGTTTGGAGTGGCCAGAGGTCCTGGAAGCAGCGGTGGACAGTTATCTCTGGAGGAGATACTTAGGGGCAATGGGCCCCCGACCGAACTAGGACAAGGGGAAGAAGATGTATGTATGAAATCGTTCATTGATCCTTAGGCGGTACGAAGTTCGCCGGGCCAGCTAGTATGTAATAAATATGAAAGTCGTCCCCTCTATGCCACCAAAACAACGAGGCATAAAGGATGGGTGACAAACCTCATCGCTGAATAAACGATGTAAAATGTCTTAAATTTTAGAACACCTGCCTTATACCGGAAAATCGAAAATTTACGGAAAAATAATTTTATAACATCCATTTTAAAAGACGATGTGCCACTCGAACCCATGCATTTTTATTTAAAATACTCGACATGCAAAAGGGTAGCGCCGTGAATTGTGAAGAAAGAAATAAATATTGACTTTTGCCATTTCACTTTACAATTGTTCAACATTTCTTTTATATGGATATGTAAATTGGATTTATGAATAGAATAAGAAATTCTTTGGATAATGAATCGCGTAGGTTAGTGTTAGGGGATTCGATCCCGACCCTTTTTTCTAATCCCGGGATTTCGGGACTATCTATAGTTGTTCCCGGGATCCCGGGACTAGTCCCGGGATTGTATTGGTAATGTAAAGTGGTAAAAAAAAGTCAGTAGGCCATGTCAAAATTACTTTTTTTTACTTTTCTGGCAATGAATTTAAGCTTTGAATCTGCAAAAAGTCGGTTAAACAAAATTACACTTCAAACTTCTAAAATAAACAACAAGGCACTTCTGTTTATGATTTATAAAAGAAACAATTTAACTTTTTTTATATTTTTAAATTAAATTCTTGTATTTGTATTTATTTCATAGTTTTAACCAGAGATGTGACGTATTTGAAAGTACTTAAAACACAAGTACAAAATACAAAATATGTAGGTATTTTCATTTTGTATTTCAAATACCTTTTCGTAAAAAGTATTTTGTATTTTACACAAAATACTTTTACAAAATACCTTTTTATTTGTTTGAAACAAAATTCAGCCATTAATTGATATGCGCGTGTGCAAGCTTTTTTTGTCAATTTGTTGAACTACGAATACAACGTTTCCATTAGAGTACTCCATATTTGAGATATACACACATAATAATGATGATTGAACTAATTATACATGACGCCGTTGAATGATCCATGACTATTCCAAGGGCGCTGTGATTTCTTCTGAACTGCAGCGTTTTCAACTTTGTCTGCAGGCAATCTGATCCAGGCAATTGACGTTAAGACTCTGGTTCTCCTTTCTGTAAATTTAGAGGTATTTGCAATATTGAACTCTACGAGTTTGTTCACGGCATTAGAAGCTGAGTACAGTCTTCGACTCAAATTTATGTCAGCAGAATAGGTCAGTAGGTAGTGTGCTACCTTGTGGACAGTGAGACACAGTTTAAACTCCACTCTCTCTGAGACTCTCAGCTAGCGTAGACTTCTTAGTAGTGAAGTGGTGTGGCAGCCCTGATTCTCTCTGTAAATGATTCGGAGGCAACATTAAAAACCATCTGAAAACGATCAAAAAAGGTCTGGAGCAGTCCTGTATATAATATGATGTTACAGTAGTCCGTACGATTTCAGATTCGGAGTATCCATCCTGATTTATTCTGCAGCCTAATTTCAGGAATTCTCTAACCTGCTTGATACTCACTCCATTTATGACTATTTTTGCAGTCGCCTCATCTTTTCGAACGACCTTACATTTTGTATTGTCTTTATTTATTTTTTATGTTGTATTTTGATAGTTCTTCCTAAGACTTTATTCAACTCATCTTCATTATTTGCAAGTAATGCTATATCGAATTATGTCAACCTTTTCTCCATTTGTCTATACTCTTGTCCAGTTATTCATTTCTTCTATCTATTCATCAATGGCTCGCTGTATATAATAGTTAAAGAGTGATGGAAATATTGAATACCCCTGTCTTACACCTTGTTCTACTATTTGTAAAAGGTATTTTAAAATACGTGTTTTGTACTTAAATACCATTTTGAAAAAGTATTTAGGTAGTATTTTGTATTGGAAATACAAAAAATCAAAAGTATTTGTATTCTGTATTTAAATACTTTTTGAAAGTACATCTCTGGTTTTAACCCAGAACAGTTTTAGTTTAGTGGGGCAATATATTCTATAATGTTGTTATTTATGTTGAGTCGATGAGTGATTTTTTGATGCTATTTTTTAAAATATCAAATCGCTCAAGCATTGTTAAAAGACTATTCCAACGCGATTTGCAGTTAAACAATAAATTAAGCTCTCTTCCATGTTCCTTTTCAATATAGTTTTGAAGCATAATATCATTCTTCAAAGATGCTCTTTTAAAAATAAGAACCACTACGAACTTTCTTTACGACTTCATTAATATTCCGGTCATTGGTCAAACTTACCATTACCGATTTTAATGACTAATCCTGAGTCCAGTTCTTCATTATCACCATCCAAATCATCAATAAAAGGCGATAGCCGTTTATGTATTAAATAAATAAATAAATAAAATATCATCACTGGTTCATTTGCAGGTATTTTTCTATACAATAAATCACAAACGGCTAAGTGAATACCGTGTGTAAAACAAACTAGGTGCTTTGCATTAACAAGTTTTCCAACTGTAATTCGGACCATCAGTAACTATTGCCACAATATCGTATCTAGTGAGATATCGAACTCAGAATAGCGCTCTTTTAAGATACTAACACAAGCTTCGGCTGTCAGTGATTCATTGATGTGCTTGAGTCCCAAATATTTGACTTAGTGTATAATTGTATTAATCCCGAAAATCCCGGGATTTCTGAAATTTAATCCCGAAAATTTCGGGACTAAAATACGACCGGGATCCCGGGATTCGGGATCCCGGGATCGAATCCCCTAGTTAGTGTATAATTCCATAGTTGTACCACATTTTAATTATTGTTCATCGGTCTTGTTTTTGTCGAACAGGACTGATTTAAATAAATTACAGATTGCACAGAACAGGGCCATGAGAACTATTTTGGGATGTAATAGGTATGCATAGGTATAATTTATAAGATTAAAAATAAAATGGTGCCACGATACCTGTTGAATAGTGTTAGATATAATTTTGAAATACATGAATACCCCACGAGAGGGCGTGACTTGTTCAGAATAAAGGTGTCGAGACGTGCGAGTACAGAGAGAAGTCTCTTCTACAGAGGCTTCAGACTCTTCAACGATTTGCCGTCACATATAAGATCTGCGCCGAATGTACCGACCTTTCGTGGTGGGTGCATAAATTTTTTGTTAGAAAAAAATAATTTTGATGATTGGGTATCGTGACACCCTGTATGAATGTAATGTATGAATGTTGGGAATGGAAGGCGACTGAGCGAGTGTATTGTTGTAAGTTTAGTAAGTAAGTTAGACTAAAATTTTTGTTTGTTATAAGTTATTTTTAAGGTATAATTATAACTTTATAAAATTAAATAAATAAATAATAAATAAATTTTAATAATTTTATTTATTTCACTTATCGCGCTGTCCGCTGATGTAGACTGCCTGAATGATCTCAGTCCCTGCATACTGGAGTGACAAAATCAAAAGTCAAAACCCATAAAGAAAGTAGTAGTAAGATGTTCAATGTCTTGTTCGTGATGAAATACTTGTCTTGAAGACTTTAAAATGAAGAAAAGAGAGAGAGAGTCCTATTATTTGACGGGAACATCAAGGAACAACTTAGAAGTAATAATAAAATAGGTAAATTAAAATATTATTTATTTAATAATAATAATAATAATAATAAACTTTATTGCACAAAATCAACATGTATAGAAGAACAAAAAACATGGTATCACAACAATAGAATTAATAATTTTGTGCAATGGGCGAGTTTATTGCTGAAGCGCAATATCTTCCAACTAACCCATGTAAAGTATAACAATAACTTTACATACATATATACAACGACAATCGACCAAATTATTTTCTACTATACTCAATTCTATACGGCCATCGCAACTCCTACAACTGGAGAAGCCATAGGACTTTTTAATAAATAGACAATTACAACCACATGTGATATATTAAGTTTAATTTATCGACCGACGGTTCTTGCTCTTGAAAGCCGGCTCGCAAAAAAATAATAAATCAATAGTGGAATTACTTTAATTATATCGGGTTTCATTTTTTTTTTTTTTACAAATATATCATATACTATATTGTCATCAAAAAATGTTCTACATTCCTGGATATGACTCATGTATACACAGGAAATTTTAAAAGTATTTTAGCAATGTAACGTAAAAAGTGGAGCACCCGGTAAAGAATTGGTCTCCCACTCTTCTCTGTAAGTTTTCGAGTGTCCTGTAAAAGGCAGGTGTTCGAAAAAATGAAGACATTGACATCTTAAATTCAGCGATGAGGCTTGCCACCCATCCTGAATGTCTTGATTTTATATTGGCACGAAGAGGACAGTTTGCATGTTTCTAACATGCAGCTGATCTGCTGGCTACCCCACTTGTGGGATATGCCGTGATGGTATAGTATAGTATAGTATATAACGTAAAAAGCATAGTTTTTTATAATATTCAAAAACACTTTCCAAATAATAAGATTGTCTTCTTAATGAATCAGTGCCGAATATTTTATCAAGAAGCCGGAATAGAAATCTTGCGCTGTCAACAAACTTCATACACAAATCTGTGGTAATATAGCTAAAATTAAAAGTCTATTTTGAACGAAAATCAGATTTTTTACTAGACATATATTATCTCAAGTAGCCAAATTCTTCTATTGCTCTCAAAAATATTTTTTAATGGGAAAGATATATCTGGGTTTTGTTATAAACCCAAATACAACCTTATACACCTTTTTCAGTAAGCTAAAAGCTCGTATCGTGAAATTGAAATAATATCATTATTGGCAAAAACAATCATAAATTTTAAAATGTACAGGCTATGATTTTATACATATTACACTCTTAATAATATGCTACTGCAAAGTTTCTTTCGTCGTTATGAACTTTTGCCATATTATCACAGAAATTTCCAATAGTGTGGGTGTTTTGAGAATATGTTTTAACTGGGATATTTAAAAAGCAAGGAAATGGAATTAAAGTAATAAAAATGATCCAGGTCACTATGGAACATAAAAAATTGGTTGTCATATTTCTACTTATATTGACATTAATCTGTTTATCATGAGTTTGTTGTTAAAGACTTTGTAATTGTAGCTGTCTATTAGTACACATGGTATTATGGTACCTGTAGTTTCTCCAACAGTTGTGTCTGTGGTTTAGACAGCCCAATCTATTGAAGATTATTACTGTGGGTGCTGCAGTGGTGTCTGTTGAAGGATCTGTAGTTGTATTTGTGGGTGTTGCAGTGGTATCTGTTGAAGGATCTGTCGTTGTATCTGTAGGTATTGCAATAGTGTCTGTTGAGGGCTATGTAGTTGTGTCTGTTATAGGTTGCGTAGTTGTGTCCGTTACAGATATAGTCGTATCAGTTATTGCTTGAGTAGTTGTGTCCGTTACAGATATAGTCGTATCAGTTATAGGTTGTGTAGTTGTGTCCGTTACTGATATAGTCGTATCAGTTATAGGTTGCGTAGTTGAGTCCGTTACAGATATAGTCGTATCAGTTATTGGTTGAGTAGTTGTGTCCGTTACAGATATAGTCGTATCAGTTATAGGTTGTGTAGTTGTGTCCGTTACTGATATAGTCGAATCAGTTATTGGTTGAGTAGTTGTGTCTGTTACAGATATAGTCGTATCAGTTATTGGTTGTGTGGTTGTGTCCGTTACAGATATAGTCGTATCAGTTATAGGTTGCGTAGTTGTGTCTGTTACAGATATAGTCGTATCAGTTATTGGTTGTGTTGTTGTGTCTGTTGCTGATATAGTCGTATCAGTTATTGGTTGAGTAGTTGTGTCCGTTACAGATATAGTCGTATCAGTTATAGGTTGAGTAGTTGTGTCCGTTACTGATATAGTCGTATCAGTAATAGGTTGCGTGGATGTGTCTGTTACAGATATAGTCGTATCAGTTATTGGTTGAGTAGTTGTGTCCGTTACAGATATAGTGGTATCAGTTATTGGTTGTGTGGTTGTGTCTGTTACTGATATAGTCGTATCAGGTATAGATTGCGTGGATGTGTCTGTTACAGATATAGTCGTATCAGTTATTGGTTGAGTAGTTGTGTCCGTTACAGATATAGTGGTATCAGTTATTGGTTGTGTGGTTGTGTCTATTACTGATATAGTCGAGTCAGTAATAGGTTGCGTGGATGAGTCTGTTACTGATATAGTCGTATCAGTTATTGGTTGAGTAGTTGTGTCCGTTACAGATATAGTCGTATCAGTTATAGGTTGTGTAATTGTGTCTGTTACAGATATAGTCGTATCAGTTATTGGTTGAGTAGTTGTGTCCGTTACTGAAATAGTCGTGTCAGTAATAGGTTGCGTGGATGAGTCTGTTACTGATATAGTCGTATCAGTTATAGGTTGCGTGGATGTGTCTGTTACAGATATAGTCGTATCAGTTATAGGTTGTGTAGTAGTGTCTGTTACTGAAATAGTCGTGTCAGTAATAGGTTGCGTGGATGAGTCTGTTACTGATATAGTCGTATCAGTTATTGGTTGAGTAGTTGTGTCCGTTACAGATATAGTCGTATCAGTAAAAGGTTGCGTGGATGTGTCCGTTACAGATATAGTGGTATCAGTTATTGGTTGTGTTGTTGTGTCTGTTACTGATATAGTCGTATCAGTTATTGGTTGAGTAGTTGTGTCCGTTACAGATATGGTCATATCAGTTATTGGTTGTGTTGTTGTGTCTGTTACTGATATAGTCGTATCAGTTATTGGTTGAGTAGTTGTGTCCGTTACAGATATGGTCGTATCAGTTATTGGTTGTGTTGTTGTGTCTGTTGCTGATATGGACGTATCAGTTATTGGTTGAGTAGTTGTGTCCGTTACAGATATAGTCGTATCAGTTAAGGGCTGTGTAGTTGTGTCCGTTACAGATATAGTAGTATCAGTTATTGGTTGAGTAGTTGTGTCCGTTACAGATATAGTGGTACCAGTTATTGGTTGTGTTGTTGTGTCTGTTACTGATATAGTCGTATCAGTTATTGGTTGAATAGTTGTGTCCGTTACAGATATGGTCGTATCAGTTATTGGTTGTGTTGTTGTGTCTGTTGCTGATATAGTCGTATCAATTATTGGTTGAGTAGTTGTGTCCGTTACAGATATAGTCGTATCAGTTATAGGCTGTGTAGTTGTGTCCGTTACTGATATAGTGGTATCAGTTATTGGTTGCGTTGGAATAGATGTGGTTGGTGTAGCTGTCGTTGTCGTTCCTGTTGTAGGCTGTGTAGTTGTGTCTGTGATCGGTACAGCCGTCGTTGTTGATCCTGTTGTGGGCCGTGTAGTTGTGTCTGTGGTAGATAAAGCCGTTGTGGTTGTAATTGTGGTGGATGTTGTTGGAATAGATGTTGTAGTTGATCTTGGACAAATATATGACGCTGAACATGTTCTTCGAATAGGATCAAATAATGGCGTGGACGTAGAACAACTATATGTAAATTTAAAAAATCCTTGGGAACGCCGTACACATAATATGTAGGTTCTACAATTACTTGAAAATGGATCAGGGAATCTGCCAGCTTCTGTACAAGATCCTGGAGCTATAGTCGTTAGAACTGTAGTTGTTGGAGCTACAGTTGTCGTTCGTGGACATACATAGGAAGCAGAACATGCTCTTCTAACAGGATCAAATGATGGAGTAGATGATGGACAACTGTACCTAAATCTGAAAAAGCCTTGAGATCGACGCACACATAATACATATGTTCTGCAATTGCTGACAGTAAGATCAGGAAATCTGCCAGCCTCTGTACAAGTAGAGGATGTTGAGATTGTGGTTGTTGCAGCAGTTGATGTTGTGGTTCTAGTCGTTGGAGGAACTGTGGTTGATGTCGGAGGAACTATGGTAGTTGTCGGTTGAACTGTAGTTGTCGTCGGTGGATCTGTAGTTGTTGGAGTTACAGTAGTCGTTCGTGGACAAACATAGGAAGCAGAACATGCTCTTTTAACAGGATCAAATGATGGAGTAGATGATGGACAACTGTACCTAAATCTGAAAAACCCTTGAGATCGACGTACACATAATACATATGTTCTGCAATTGCTGACAGTAAGATCAGGAAATCTGCCAGCCTCTGTACAAGCAGAGGATGTTGAGATTGTAGTCGTTGCAATAGTTGATGTTATAGTTCTGGTCGTTGTTGGAGGAACTGTAGTTGTTAAACTTGGACAAGTGTACTGGTTTGTACATGCTCGTCTCACTGGATCAAAAGACGTGGATCCTGAGCACACGTAGTTTAACATGATAAATCTTCGCCCAGCGGCGATGCACGAAACAAAACCCTTACAGTTGCTTACTGAAGGATCGGGAAATTTACCAGCAGATGTACATGTGAAAGTCAATTGCCGCCTAGATCTGTGAAAATGATCACTGGAAAAGTGACTGCTTTTTGCGTAACCATCTTCAATGAATACCTGAAAATAAATATGTTATTTAGTACAAAAAATACTACAACGATTTCACATACATTATCATGGAAATATTAAACGTTGCTTTAAAAGTTGGCTACAAGAATGAATTCGCCATTTGCCGTGTACAGACAGCTGGATGCGAACGTCAATCATCAAGCATCAAGCAAAAATCTTAAATCTTTCGGCGAAAATTTGGAGCATTCTCCGAAGAAATATTCCAATGAATGCCTTCGTTACCATTACATGAGACGTAACGAAGGCATTCATTCGAATATTTCTTCGGAGAATGCTTCGAATTGTCGCCGTAAGATTTAAGATTTTTGCTTGATGCTTGATGATTGACGTTCGCATCCAGCTGTCCATTAGCAAACGATAAAGTTATTTTACAACGATATTACGAGGGTGGGGTGAAAAGTTCTCGGCCTGACACAGAGATGTTACTCCAATCAGCAAAAAATTATGTTCCGCACCTGGATGCATGTGTCATTAGTTCATATGACAAATTTTAACTTGTTCTCTTAAGTAGTTGCTCCACACCAATTATTGCAGTCAACGTCTTGCTTGTTTTTCACGAAAATGAATAAATTTGAGTATCGTGCGGTCATAAAGTTCTTCGTTTTAGATGGATTAACCCTTACAGAAATTCATCCAAAGTTGACAAAAGTTTAGGAGGACTCTGTTCCTTAAATGTCAACCGTTAAAAAATGGGCAGCTGAATTTAAAGGTGATCGCACATCCCTCGAAGATGACCCATGTGAAGGATGGCCAAAAACCACAGCCATACCGGAAACCATCGAAAAAGTGGATGATTCCGTGTTGGCCGACAGGCAACTGAAGGTGCATGAGATAGCTGAAGCTGTAGGGATATCGAAAAAAAGAGTCAAAAACATTTCGCTCAAAGAATAAAGGATGAAATAGCTCCGCGCGAAAAGGGTGCCGCATTTGTTGAATGCCGATCAAAAACAAATTCGCAAATGATTTTCGCAGCAATCTTTGGACCGATAGAATAGGGATCCGAACAATTTTGTGCGGTGATTTGTCACCATGGATGAGACATGGGTCCACCACTACACTTCAGAAACGAAACAGCAGTCCAAACAATGGGTGGAAGCTGGTACAGCTCCAAAGAAAGCGAAGTCGATTGCAACTGCTGGAAAGGTCATGGCTAGCGTGTTTTGGGATGGAAAAGGTATCCTGGTAATTGATTACCTTGCAAAAGACAGAACATTTACAAACAAATATTACTCCAAACTTTTTAACCAATCTGGATGGCGAAATTCGCGAAAAGAGGCCTGGTATGAAGAAACAAAAATCATCTTTCACCAAGACAACGCACCTGTACACAAGAGTGTGTTGGCGATGGGAAAACTGCAAGATTTGGGGTATGACTTGCTCATCCATCACCACTTTTCTCCTGATTTGGCACATTCAGACTTCTTGGTTCCCAAACTTCAAGAAATTTGTTTCTGGGAAGCTCTTCGTATCCAATGAAGAAGTTGAAAGGGCTGTAGATGAATATTTTCGCAACCTTCCAGACTTTCACTTCCTGGAAGGAGTACTGATGTTGGAGAAACTCTGGATCAAGTGTATTGAAGTCAAGGGAGATTATGTAGTAAAATAAAAATAAAAAAAATCTGAAAACCGCAGTCTTTCATTGTCAGGCCGAGAACTTTTCACCCCACCCTCGTAATGTATGTAAAACGATTTAACACGAATATTTTTTTTTATTTTACGAATATTTATCCCGTGGAGCACCCGGTAAAGAATTGGTCTCCCACTCTTCTGCGTAAGTTTTCGAGTGTCCTGTAAAAGGCAGGTGTTCGAAAAAATTAAGACATTGTACATCTCAAATTCAGCGATGAGGTTTGCCGCCCGTCCTGAATGTCTTGATTTTATATTGGCACGAAGAGGACAGTTTGCATGTTTCTTACATGCAGCTGATCTGCTGGCTACCCCACTTGTGGGATATGCCGTGATGGTATAGTATAGAAGTAGTTTTTTTTTTGATCAATTAATAATTGAATGAAAATTATAATCTCTACTTATGTATGCAGAAATCTTTCACTGTATTTATTTATTTATTTTATTTTTCACTGTACATTGTTTACAATAATACAAATTAAAACATTTATCATAGAAAATATCAGTTATACAATTCAATGTACAGAGGGCGAGTTTATCGCTAAAATGCGATGTCTTCCAACTAACCCGGTATACATTGTATACATACACACTTGAGTTTTTTTTTCGTCGTGTACCTACAGATCATACTTTATTTCACTTAAAAGTATATTTAATGATGATGTTAATACAAACTTACATTATTATTTATTAAACGCTGATAACTTTAGTTTGAATAAGTTGGAAAGAATCGCGCCTAAATGTATTTTCGTGTTAATTTGCTAGTAACCAATGTACAGTAAAGAATAAATAAAAAAAATTGCTCTAAATAAATTATTTTGTCACAAATATTACTAGGAATATGGATACAAAGAAAATTGATTAAATATGAAAATTAAAAATATTTTGAATACTACTTACCAGTATAAAAACCAACAAGTGCAAATGATGCTTCATTTTTTTGTTGTACAATATCGTAATTGTAAAGATCTGGATGATTTGACAAGAGCTCTCACTAGATGTCGTATTTGATACCTTGTTATTTAATTAAACATCACACTTAATAAGATCATATATATTTATGCAGATAGGGAAAGAGGAGGCGGGGGTAATTGTACACGCACACACGACACAAAGCTCACGCCGTGTCCCAAGCGGGTTAGACATAGAGGACGAAATGCCAGCTTTAGAAGCAAATAAAAAACTGAACTTTTCACTGGCGCCCTTGAGAGGGTGTAGGGACTGTTAAACGGCGTCAAAAAATAAAATCATCCAAAATCATCATCATCGTAAATTTATCATTAAGTATATACTTGTTTCACTAGCTCTATATTTATACAATTTCCCATACACGCTCGCCGATTTCTCCGAGTTAACAAGCGGCCGTCCTTGAGATATTTCATCTTAATGCCGATCTGAGGAAGGAGAAAAGTTCTTGGATAACGTCAGCTTGTCTGGGGTTTATTTATTTAATAATTCACAATTTACAGCGCTAATCTTTTATATGTTGGAGATATTCATAATGTTCACACCAGTATGTATATAAAGTATGAAACAGAATTAAACAATAATAACAATTAAACCTCCACAGTTGCAATGTCACCCAGAATGAGGCACTGGACAGAACCGAAGAAGGTAGACCCTTCCATCATGTGGGACTAATAATCGCCCAAGAAGAAGAAAAGTTGTAGTAATACAGAAAATCTCTTCCAGAAAACCTTTATATAAGTGTGATATTATTTTGCAAGAACAAAGAATGAAAAGTTACCTAATTATATGTGTATATTAAGGCAAACCATACCGATACTATCACGACACATCCCACGACTGGGGTAGTCAGCAGATAAATGTTGAACGAAGTTTTCGCATTTTACTGGATTTTCACACCTGCGTGAGAGGAGATATCAAGAATAATACTGTTGTATATTATACATTAAATAAAATTACGTGGCTGCATAATATCCATCCACATCGATTCATTGTTTTCATGAAAGGACATTAACCTAAAGCCTTTGGCATTTTATTTTCCTTTCTAAAGATGTGTTAAAGTTCATATTCCTTAATACATGGAAACATAGTTCCAAATACTAATAGTATGAACAGTGAATGAAGATGAATGGAAAATCGTTGAGTGAGGAGGAATATTGCCAAATCATACATAGCATAAATGATAAAAAAAAAATTACACATTGTATGTCAATTTTAATAGAATTCTATATCAATACGCAACACACACCAAGGAATAGGCAAGTATTTGAAACAGGAATAAATGACGTGTCAGGTACACTGAGAAAAATATTAAACGAAATTTCACAACGAATCAATGGTGCGTACTATCAAATTAGGACCAGAGATAGTACAAACGATTCATTAGTACGAATCTATAAAATTAACTTTTCGCAAACAAGTCGTTGGTAATACCAGCTCTGGTCCTAATCTGATAGTACGTACCAATGATTCGTTGTGAGTATTTTTCTCAGTGTAGTACAAAGTCTTGTGTCTACAGAGCAACTAAGGAATGCCACTTTACTCAAAAATGTCAAAAAAATATCAACAGAAAATCAAAGTGGTCAATATGGAAGTCAATAAGTAAAATATTATTATAATAGTTTTGCAATACGATGTCAATTTACAAAGGTAGAAATTTACAAACAGCCTACGAATTTACACAACATAATGTCAATTTACACATTTGAATAACTAATAAAAAAAATATGGACATTTAAGGAAACTATCAGCCAAAATGAGTATTGATTGTATTTTACCTGAATGTTTACCTTTTATGTAATTATTTGTAATCAATGTAAATTAAAGAATGAATAAATAAATAAATAAAATGTCCGGGCTAAAAAACATCATTTTAAGCTTCACGGCAATGAATATGCAAGGATTGCTGGTCCTTATTATCATCGTCTCGTTGATGATTTTTACAATCCTTTGTCTTTTTTGGATATTTAAAGACATTTAAAAAAAATATTGTTGGCAAAGTTTCCCCCGCATCACTTAAAATTCGGAATAAAATATTTTAATATCAATGTAAACGCAGTGCAGCAGATAAAAAACAAAAGATTTATGATTTTATTTGCCAAGTAAGCGTTAATTACGTTTTCATTGAACGGTACTAAATTGTTTAAACGTTACTGAAAAAAAAAACTTACCGAGACAATCAACAAACATAAAAAATGTAATAATTATTTACACACAACATGAAGGAAAAGATCAGCCAAGTTAAACGTGAACGATAAAAAAACCATCACCATCATCACATGTTTCCTAGATTACCGAGATGCTAGGGAGGCTGATGATGAAATCGGGAGTCAATGGACTCGCTGCATGTTATGAACATACAACTCGTCGTCGTTCTGAGCCAAAAACAAGATATTTAGGATAAGTGGCATACCTCATTTCTAAATAAAATTGTTATCTACTCGAAAACTAAAATGAAAAATCAGATCTATTCAATTTCGGGGAATCCACGTTGAAAGATCAAAAGATAAGGGGTCTGAATTCTCCCACTGCTAACCTTTTTTTTTTTTTTTTTTTTTTTTTTTTAATTTTATTTAACAGAATACATGTACATTAATTGTTTCTTATATACTATACATATTTTTTTGCATTCTCTTGAGAACAAAAATACGTTTTTACCCCTCCAGAAAGTGCACAAACACTTGTGTAGGAGTGGGAAGCAGTGTCTATACATAATACATATCAAAAATACATAAACACATACAAATACACATAAATACAACAAAACATATAAACACCAAAAAAATACCGGCATCAGGTGAATAAACATTCTACCCAATGCTTCCATACAAATATGTTACAATTTTACACTATTATGTGGGTAGTTAATAATAATAAAAACATCTGAATGTATGCACAATAAATATTATTCCAATGTATTATATCAATAGTTGTTAATTATTATTTATTAAGTCGATGAACCCATTGGGGAGTTGAAGCTGTTGGTTCGGTTTTTTTTTTTGTAAAAGGTTTTAATTAAATTTTTGAATTTTGTCTTACACTTTGTGTCTCTAATTATACTGGGTAAATTATTAAATAAAGTGATACCTCTATATGTATACTGATTTTGGGCTGTTGTTGTTTTGCATTTGGGTATTTTTAATTTACTGAATGATCTTGGCCTCCCCGATATATTTGACAAGTAAATATCGGTTTTCTGAACAATATCATTATGTACTTGAATTATACTTGCCTTTTCAAATAATTCCTCAACTCTCGGCACGGGGAAAATTTTAAACAGTTCAACCGTAGGAAATGTTCGTTGTTTCTTTAGAGCGATTTTAATGATAAGCTTTTGTAAAATTTTGATTGGCATTAAATTTGATTGGTATGCAGCGCCCCAAGCTACAATTCCGTACTGTAATACAGACTGGCACAACGCATAGTAGACGGTCTTCAAAGTTTTCATACACAATATGTTTCTCAATCCCAAAAAAATATATATAAGTTTCCTGATTCTCTTTGAGACTAATTCAATTTGCGGTTTCCATCTTAAATTCTCATCAATAATTATTCCTAAATACTTAATGTTCTTGGAGGGGTTAATAGTCTCACATTTACATTCGTCATTGTGCCTACATGAATAACCATGCACTGTTATTTTAAAATGAGGAGGTAATAATTGGTTCTTTAGTGAAAAAAATATGTATGATGTTTTTTCTGTATTCAGTGACAATAGGTTTTGGTCAAACCATTTTTTTAAGGTATTCATTGCTTTGTTTGCTGACACCATTAAACTATCTATGTCTCGTTCTTGAATTAAAACAACTGTGTCATCCGCATATGATATGATTCTTCCAACCGATGGTAACTGAAACACATCGTTAACGTAAGCAATGAATAAAATTGGTCCAATTACTGTTCCCTGGGGTATACCGAATGTAGACGTTAGAGGATTGCTATAATGGGTATTTATATTTACACACTGGATGCGGTTATTTAGGTAACTCTCAAACCAGTTCAGGACTTTACCTTTAATACCAATTTTTTTCAGCTTAGATATCAATTTTTCATGAGAAATGCTGTCAAACGCTTTCCGCAAATCAATAAAAATTCCCAAGCATTTGTCCCCTTTGTCAAGAGCTTTCGTTATTGTGCCAGTTACGTCAGCTATAGCCTCGGATGTTCCCATTCCCGGTCTGAAGCCGAACTGATTAGAACTTAAAATATTATATTATATTACCTTATACACCACACAAACATAAAAAGTTAGTCGTTTATCCAAATTCACTTCCTAGAGTAGATTTTCCGTGATGAAAAGCTATAAATTTATGTTTTAAGTATAGTCCAATACCAGCTCTTAATTTGTGTTATCCAATGCCGTTACTGACTCCACACGGATTCTTCTGATTGATGGTTCAGATGAAATTCCATAATCGTATTAACTAATAAAAACAAATGTTTTAATTCAACTAGAGGTAGAGTCTCGGCCTCGTGAACAAGGAGTCCGTGGTTCGATACCAAGTGCCGGCAAACTCCCCTTTTACGACACAAGCTTTTAGTAGCTTACTGTGACAGGTGTATAAGGTTTATTTGGGTTTATAACAAAAACCCAGATATATCTTTTTGTAAAAAGAAAACTCATTATTATAATAATTATCATCATTGAATGATACATCTTTCACATTATCAATCATCTCCACAAACTAAATATAAGATGGACTAGTTTTATTCACGGCAAAGTATTTATTTTTGACCTATTGTTCCCCATTGATTTCCTTTGTTTTGCATTATTTATTTTATTGAGTGTTGCTTATTGATTAATTACTCTAAATTTATACAAAAATGTATTTCTGACTTTTGCGTCTATTTGTGCTTGTTGTTTATTTTACTGCTTGATTAACATGTAAAAGGCTCACGCCGTGTGTTGATGTAAATAAATTAGAAAATAATAAATAAAATAGTTTTTTTGAACATTATCGATCATAAAACAAAATCCCCAGTTCAATTTACAGATACATAGTGATGATAATACGTAGAAGCGAGCATGTCTATCCACGTCATAACCAATTGATGAGTATTTCTGTCTGCGCAGCATTTAAAGGAAAATGTTAAGATGCAAGTCTCATGACAGAATAAATATAGTCTTGTCTGTCCCCAGATATTGAAATGAACCGTTTAGCATCTGGACACCTCACCTCGGCCTTCTGTAATCATCTTTGTCGTGTCTGCTAAGTTTATATTGTCTTTATATGTAATTAGTTTTTTGTATGTTAGCTATATTTTTTTTTAATATATATCTGGGTTTTGTTATAAACCCAAATAGGTACAACCTTATACACCTTTTTTTTTAAAAAAAAGGGCAGCGCCCGCCACATACCTCGTGCCGTACCTGGAGATATGTATCTCCATAATGACACACACATGCACAAACAGGATTTAATGTCGCATTAAAGCGAGAAATGCTGCCCCGAGGGAGCACTCTAGATTTAGCGGCCGCACACCAAAGATTTTGGTGCAAAAATTTCACAGTAAGCTACTAAAAGCTTGTGTCGTGAAAGGGGAGTTTGCCGGCACCTGGGATCGAACCCCGGACCCCTTGTTCATGAGGCCGAGACTCCACCTTCAGGCTACCGACGAATTCAATATGTATTTTTATATCATAAAGTACTCGTTTTTTTCTTATTTTTATTTTATTTAAGTTTTTGTTTACTGGGTGCGTTCGAAGATGTCGCGCTTCTGCGATTAACTCGCCCATTGAACAAATTTATTTGTTCAGTATTAATGTTGTACTTTTTTCTTAATTTAATTTTTTGTGTAATAAATATTTTTATTGTTATTATTATTTACTTAAACATTTACCGTTTAAAATAAAAATGTCCAGAAGGAATTATCTCAAAACATGTCCATTATCTATTGAAAATATTGAATATCCAGTCTTAATGAGTGAACATGGTATCCTCAGTTTTGAGAATCGTGTAGGAAGGTGTTTGACCTTTGTTTCTTGCACAAGCTTCTAAATGGTGCAATCGATTCTCCTGAACTGATCAAACTAATCTAATTTAATATCGACGTTTTTAGTGACATATGTTCATGTGACTAATTGTGAATTCTTTTGTATGTTATTCAATTCCTATTTCAACCATTTGAGCTAAATTTATGAATTTTAACTAATCTCAAATATTTGTCACTATTTTTTTAACATTAATTTTTATAATAATTTACAGTTTTATACCTGATAAATGTCACATTGTTCGTTCAACCCTTGTTTTTTATTAGTCTGTGTGTCTTTTTTGGAAAAAAAAACATTCCTTTATATACATGTATTGCATGTATATGTCTAAGTGTCTTTTTTTGAAAAATACTATACTATACCCTCACGCCGTGTCCCAAGTGGGGTAGGCAGAGAGAACGGAACGCCAAACAGATCTATCTTTACACACTTCCTTCGCTTCCTCCACATTCATACAGTTCCTCATACACGCACGTCGGTTCCTCTTACTCAACACGCGGCCATCCTTGAGAATTTGATCCACGTGATCAAGCCACGTGGTTCTCGGACGCCCGCGTTTCCTCACACCCTTTCTTTCAGGTAAGTAGGTATATCCTCTTTGTCATTCTTACCTCGTTCATTCGTTCAACATGCCCAAACCACCGTTTGAAAAAAAAACATTCCTTTATATACATACAGACAATATGAAATTTGTTCTTGCTGTTCTATATGGTATCCTCTATGATACAATAAATCAATACGTACCGTATGAAGAGTATAAATACAGCACATTTCCGAAATGGTTTTCTGCGGAGTTGAGAAAACTGATATCGGAAAAAAGGCAGCTCATAGAAACTATAAAGAAACTCATGAGGCAAAGTACTAAAACAAATTTTCTGAATTAAGGACCAGATGCAAAGTTCTGAAGTCTAAATGCTACCAAGAGCACATCAAGAACGCTGAAACCATTACTACCGATGCAAGAAGTCTGTGGAAATTCCGTAATACATTGGGCAAAAATGATTCTGGTTACCCTACGGAGATGTACTTAGAACATGTACGAGCAGATGACATGCAAAAAATTGTTAATTTGTTTGCAGATAGATTCAGCGATGTATTTGAGGTAGGCAATAGCGATGTAGACAATCCACCTGTGTTTTATGATAAATGTATAAATTTATCTAAATGTTATATTCACGTAGATAGCGTTAGATCTAAGATATTAAAACTTGATATTAGAAAAGCTGCAGGCCCTGATAACGTACCTCCTATATTTGTTAAGAAATGCGTAGAAGCCTTGATTGTACCACTGACATTTATTTTCAATAAATCGCTTGAAATGGGTTATTTCCCTAATACATGGAAAATGGGTAACATCACTCCCATTTTTAAAAAGGGCGATAAGAATGATATTTGTAACTATAGACCGATATGTTTGCAATCGACACTTGCTAAAATTTTTGAATCACTTGTTCTTGACATAATTTTACCATCTATTTCCCTTGTGATCGAACCCCAGCAACATGGTTTTATGGCAGGCAGATCAACTTTAACAAATTTGACTATCTACGAGGATTATATTGCTAATTGTCTTGCTATGGGAGGTCAGGTCGATGCCATATATTTAGACTTTTGTAAAGCGTTTGATAAGGTGTCTCACAGTGTATTACTGAGGAAACTTTCGATGCTTGGAGTAACGAATCCACTATTAGAGTGGTTCAGCAGCTACTTATCTGGTCGCACATTGCGTGTAAAAATAAACAATATCTGTTCTTATAATTTTGCAGCAACTTCAGGATTGCCTCAGGGGAGCCATCTTGGGCCAATTTTGTTCTTGATATTCATTAACGACATTATACCTGAACTAAAAACTATCGAGTTCTTACTATTTGCCGATGACATAAAATTATTTAAAAGAATTGAAACTGTTCAAGACTGTAATGTCGTTCAAGATAATCTTAATATGATTACTTCTTGGTGTCATAGAAATGATTTATACCTAAATGTTAAAAAATGTCAGTACATTCGATTTGGTAGAACAAAGAAATTTGTAGAATTTGATTATTCTATGGAGGGTGTGCGACTTACAAGAGTGACAGAAATTCATGATTTGGGAGTTCTATTTGATGAAAGGTTATCCTTTGTAAATCATATTGTTGAGATAACTGGAAGGGCAATGCGATCACTGGGATTTGTACTTCGAACGGTTTGTGATTTTCAAAACATACACGCCATATCCCTTTTGTATATTTCTCTGGTCCGTAGTCTTTTGGAATACTGTACTCCCATCTGGTCACCTGGTTATAATGTTCATATCAATAATATTGATCGTGTGCAGCGCAAATTTCTGAGATTCATTAATTATAAACTGTGTATCCCAAGAGATGAATTAGACTATGCACAATTGCAATCACGTCTACATCTAGAGAGCTTAGCAGATAGGAGAATTATGAATGACTTAATTTTTTTGTATAGAATTGTGAATAATTGTTTTGACGTCCCTGATTTGTGTTGTTTAATAAAGTACCGGGTACCTGGACGTAGTACTAGGAGTAGAGAGCTACTTTACTATGATAACTAAATACCGCTAACTATGTGAGAAACACAGTGGTTCCCCGCTTACACTGCCTCGGAAATAATTTTTTAAGCGATATTGATATGTTCAATATTAATTTTACTACTTTCAAGAATAAGACTAAGACCATGTTCAATCCATAAACTGTCTTTGAGGGTGTAAACATTTATAAGCGATAATTTATTTTATATTATTTATTTTATTTTATATTAAATGATTGATTTTATTTAGATTGATATTGTTGACATTTATTGGCTAAAATTTTATTTTGTTTTTATATAGCATTTATTAGCTATAATTTAATTTAATTTTTTTTTTAATGTGAGTTATTTATTGAATCTTGTTTTATATTAGATTGTTGGTTTTATTTGAATTAATATTTTTGACATTTATTGGCGATAATTTTATTTAATTTTTTTACGTAATGGTAAATTGTATATTTTTTTTGGATTAATATTGATATAGGGAATAATATTTTATTTTTATTTAAATAATTGTAGTGTCGTTATCTATTTATTTTCCTTAATTATTAGTAGTTTGAAATTATATCCATATATTTAAAAGAGTAATTATCCTATTTTGAATGAAACTATCGTATAATTACATTTTAAATTTGGATGATTTTATTATATTTTTTATATGTATTATTTTTTTTATTTATTTTTTTTACTCAGTATATAATTTGTTATGTTTGTTTGGTAGTGTGTTGATATATACATACATACATACATACCATCACGCCGCTTCCCTCGCGGGGTAGGCAGAAAGGATCGAGCGCCACTTCCTTCTATCCTTGCATACATCTTTCGCTTCCGTCACTGTCATACAATTCCTCATGCATGCTCTCCTGTTCAATGTGCTCAACACGTGACCGTCCTGTAGGATTTGATTTAAATGATCTTGCCATTTAATCCTCGGACGTCCGCGTCTCCGAGCACCATTCCTCTCAGCCAAATATATCTTCTTAGTCATTCTGTCCTCATTCATTCTTTCCACGTGCCCAAACCATCTTAACTTATTTACATTCATCTTTGTTATTACACCAACTTTCATTCCACATTCCTTTCGTATATCACTGTTACGCACACGATCTCTCAGACTCTTGCCACACATCCTTCTCAACGATCTCATTTCCACTGCATTTATGCCACTTTCATCCTTTTTTAACCATGTCCACGTCTCACTTGCATACATAAGTGTTGGCACTAAGATAGCAGAGTGCACCAACCTTTTAGCTGTGGTGGATATGTTTCTATTTGCAATTATTGGTCGGATTGCACCATTTACCTTATTGCCAGCAACTTTTCTCCTTTCAATATCGCTTTCACACTTCCCATCTCTCGTGAACAAACTACCTAAGTACACACATTCGTCAACTTGCTCTAACACTTCGTTGTCAATCATTACCTGGAATACTGTTCTCTCACTTCCTCTTTCAAACACCATGATTTTTGTCTTTTTTGCATTCATTCTCAATCCATTAATCGCACAATTTTCATACACACACGTCATCATTCGCTGTAGATCACTTTCACTTTCAGCCATCAATACCAAATCATCGGCAATGTGTGTTGATATGGGTGATATTTTAATATTCACAACATTTTTTAATGCCATCGATACTCATGTAATAATTTATTATCTTCTTCCGCATAATTGGAATATATTGTATGTGGTTGTTGGATTTTGAGCGGAGTATTGGTGTTTGTGTGTATTTGTGTTTCGATTATTGTTGCAAGTTCGGGAATATTGATTGATTGATATTTACGTATACTATGATACTGCTTGGCTATACATGCATGCATACTATTATTGTATGACTTATTTTGTTTTATTTGTAGGTACTGTATTTATTTGTAATACCTGTTTAAAATATTTTTTTTTTTTATTGTTTATTTTGATTTGTTGTGTTATTATGTATGCCTACACTTGCTCACACCAATTTTACTGTTTTTATTTGATAAGGTTTTTTTTTATATATTCTTTAACATAGCATCTGTTAATGTTTATATCTATACTAATTTGTATAATACTGAAATATTTGTTGTTGTTATATTTTATATTGTGCCAACCTTACTATTAAAAGGCCAGTGGGCCGTTGATGTATCAATAAATAAATAAATAAATATACATGTATTGCATGTATATTAGTCTATGTGTCTTTTTTTTAAAAAAAAAACATTCCTTTATATACATGTATTGCATGTATACAGAGTTTTAACATGCAAATGACTTAGGACGTAAATATCTGTAAAAAAGTAATATGAATGATGAATCTTCTTCTGAAGAATCTAAAATAATAATCATTTCATATACATATTCTAAATAAAAAATATTAATTTTTAATAATCAATTTATTTGGCAAGCAGGCTAAAAGTACAATAAATAATTGTTTTCTAAAAATAGATTTAACATGCATACATATTCAAATATCACGTAAACCATAAACAAAACCGTTAAAAGGTTTCGAAAATAAGACATAAGTACAGTAGGTACAGGATATTAAGATGTTACCTTTATTTGTTCTTTATTGATTGTGACACATATTTGTCTAACAAATAATGAAATAAAATTCTATTTATATATTAATAATCTTGCGTGGCACAATTTGGTTGCTTATGGAGAGAGCATTTTACTATGTGTAATATGGTTTTGTTGTTGTAATATCAATGTATACTGTGTATTTATAAATGAAATAATAAAAATTAAAAAAAAACCAATCCAAAATAAGCCAAGCCAGGTCCAGTGAATTACCAGAGCATATTATGCACAAACACACAACATAATTGGTTACTTATCAAAATTTTCGCCCTTCAACGCTTCTTCCCAGAGTACAGATCAGAAATCAGCCTCATCGATTCACAATGTCTCTGCGGCAATTCATACAGATCGCGATAGTTAAATCATGTTAAAATTAATTAATTAAATATAATTAATATTTACTGATAAAAAAAAAGATAAGTAATATTTTTAATATGGTACAAATATACATTAAAATTGAAAAAAAAGACAATGCATAAAATAATTTAATTTAAATAAATAATATACAAACAAGGTTTTTCAAATGTATATTACACATTAGTTTATTCAATAAGTATTTATAAGGGATGTTCCGTTGGAGGTTCAGTTGGAGGTTCGGTTGGAGGTTCGGTTGGAGGTTCGGTTGGAGGTTCGGTTGGAGGTTCGGTTGGAGGTTCGGTTGGAGGTTCGGTTGGAGGTTCGGTTGGAGGTTCGGTTGGAGGTTCGGTTGGAGGTTCGGTTGGAGGTTCGGTTGGAGGTTCGGTTGGAGGTTCGGTTGGAGGTTCAATAGAAGTTATAGTCGGGGTAGCAGTAGACGTTACAGTCGAGGTAGCAGTAGACGTTACAGTAGGGGTAGCAGTAGAAGTTACAGTTGAGGTAGCAGTAGACGTTACAGTCGGGGTAGCAGTAGACGTTACAGTCGAGGTAGCAGTAGACGTTACAGTCGGGGTAGCAGTAGATGTTACAGTCGGGGTAGCAGTAGAAGTTACAGTTGAGGTAGCAGTAGACGTTTCAGTCGGGGTAGCAGTAGACGTTACAGTCGAGGTGGCAGTAGACGTTTCAGTCGGGGTAGCAGTAGACGTTACAGTCGAGGTAGCAGTAGACGTTACAGTCGGGGTAACAGTAGACGTTACAGTCGGGGTAGCAGTAGAAGTTACAGTTGAGGTAGCAGTAGACGTTTCAGTCGGGGTAGCAGTAGACGTTACAGTCGAGGTGGCAGTAGACGTTTCAGTCGGGGTAGCAGTAGACGTTACAGTCGAGGTAGCAGTAGACGTTACAGTCGGGGTAGCAGTAGACGTTACAGTCGAGGTAGCAGTAGACGTTACAGTCGGGGTAGCAGTAGAAGTTACAGTCGAGGTAGCAGTAGACGTTACAGTCGGGGTAGCAGTAGACGTTATAGTCGAGGTCACAGTGGAAGTATCAGTCGGGGTGGTTGTAGATGTTACAGTCGGGGTAGCAGTAGACGTTACAGTTGGGGTAGCAGTAGAAGTTAAAGTCGAGGTCACGGTAGTAGTAGTAGTAGATGATGAGCTAATAGGACAAGCATATCGTGAAGAACAAATTTTTCTCACAGGATCGAATGGAGTGGACAATCCGCAGACGAATGTTATCTTGAAAAAACCTTGAGTAATCGGTTTCCTAATACAATTTATATATCCTCTACAGTTGCTCACTGAAGGATCGGGAAATTTACCAGTTTCCGTGCAATCTGTAGCCCTTCTGGATCTGTGCAGTAGTAAGTTTGCATCTTCGATAGAGTAATTAATATGTTTTGGCGAGGCAACATTAAAAAATACCTGCAAAAATACGATTAATGCTAGATGGACAATTGATAACATTTATAAAAGTTGCACGCTTCAAAAGGAGAGATGAGATATTGACAAATCTTACATTGAACAAACGAATTAATAACAAAAGTATTATGAGGCGACAGAATTCATTCTAAAATTTGAATGTGATATCTGAAATAAAACAATACTTTTCATTTCGAGCCATTCTAGACAGAAAATATTTTAGAACGGAAACTAGATAAAAATAAGAAACTAGATAGATAAGTTTACATTATCGTCACAAGAAAATAAAAATTATTATAAAATATAAAATGTAATAAAAATTATTACTTAACATACGTACCACTAAAAAATATAACAAAATTATGAATTTACTCGTCATTTTACTGGTATGATCTTCATACAGGAATAAACTACTCCATGAACCGAACAAATGCGAAGTTAAAAGTCGAAAACTATATTATTTGTTATTCCGTCAAAGTAATATTTATATGTATGTGAGAACGAACACACAAACACGTAAACGTGGATGAATGTTGTTACGGCGCAAAGACGTATCGATGAAATAATTTACAAAACTGCTACATGTACTTAAATATTTTTTAACTTGTCATTATTCCATTTCATTTTTCATTCTTTGCATCTCTTATTTTTAATTTTTTAATGTGTTTATTGTTCTAAATTTGTTAATTTAATGTGTTATCAGTAAGTGGACTAATGTTGCTAAATAATATTTATGTGTTATATTTGTAAGAAGTCTGCTGATATACCAAACAAAATACAATAAAATAAGTTGAAACACAAAAAAATATTTACATACGGTTCAAAAGATTTTACATACTCCAACTGTTGCACACATTTTCTCTTCCATGACTGTCAGATAGTTTCTCAAGAACGCTTTCCCACTTAATGTGTTCAGAAAGTAACGATCTTCATCGTCTCATGACACGATCTAAAAATGATTTAATGATGAGAAAATTTATTACCATTATGGCTACAATTAAGTTGCATGTATTTGGGTTTTTGTTATAAACCCAAATACAACCTTATACAAGCTTGTGTCGTGAAAGGGAAGTTTTCCGGCACCTGGGATCGAATCGCGCACCTCTTGTGCATGAAGCCGAACTTTACCTCCAAGCTACCGGCGAACTAACGAATGAACTAATTAATGTATATTTTGTCTGCATCTTTTAGACTCTACAACTACGTAGAAAAAATATTGAAATTTAAAATCATTTATACTATACTATTTTATTGAGAGAAAAGTTTTTCATGATGTCCTTACAAGACGAAATATGTCTATATACGTGCCATATTATGAAAATTTTGACATCATAAAGAACTCTTTTCAACTAGAAAAATGTGTAAAACTTTTGTATTTAATGTTTTATGAGAAAGCGATTATTACGGAAACTACTAACTATGTTGATGGAATATATTATTTTTTTAGAATTTTACAATGACCGATTTATGATGACCGAAACCGTCTTGCATTGTTAACGGGATGTATGGCTGATGTGAAAGATTTTTTTTAATAAATAAAAAAAATAAAAACCTTTTTTTGATACAGTACCCCGCATAACTCAATTAAGAGTTGAAAAATATTTATTTTAAATTTTGAAGCCCATGACGAATGAATAGCGCATTAGATAAAATTATGAAAGATTTATTAGAGTATTTGCTTAATTATTATCTTTCTGAGTAAACAATGAACCAAATTAAAGTCGTCTCTACATAAAAGTAATCATCATTAACAAACATTATGTGAAGGGTAACCTTGGGTTTCTTTACTTAATTAATATTTGGAAACAGATTAAAAAACACACCATAGTTCTCCTTCAATCGTACTTTGACACTATTTTGGCCAGTCAGGCCTTCAGGCTGCCCACTATGGCACCATCAGTTTGGATAAGAATTGTTAAGTGAGAATGTCGGGGAGCCCGACACGTCAGAATAAGAAGACATTCTATTTAGAGAAAAATATATCATACATAATACATGAAAGACTTACGTTTTGAAGACGCTCAAATGTAATGCCAACTGGTGGATTCAAGGAACCGGTAATTTATGACAAATTCTTACCTGAAAAAGAGATAAAAAAAAACAAATTATTGAAGCAATCAATAAAATACTAATAATATTTAATTGAATAGTGATATGGTTTCGACTTATAAAGTCATTGTCAAACTAATTTTATTACATACCGTGTTGTTGCTTAAATACTATGTCTATATTGTTTAAAGTTAAAATACCCAGTATTGTCTCATTCATATGTGAAACCAACTGTTTATCTCATTTTTTTCCCAAAATAAAACTTGCATTGTATAAAATCATATTTTTAAAAACATATTGATTATGCGAAGACATAGTATTTAAGCAACAACACGGTTTGTAATAACATTAGTCTGACAATGATTTTACAAGTCGAAACCAGTTCACTACTCAATCAAATATTAAGCAAAACTAAAAGCAATTGTGTTTCATCCATATATAAAAGTGATTGTATTAATTTATTTAAATCAAAATAAGATTGAACAACAATGCACTTTTTATATACCTCACGGAATTTATCAGTACTTTGCGGAAATATACAGGTTTACGTTGGAGCATTATGAGTTACCACTTTGTATAACGCGTTATATTGCGATTATCACTTCGGCGTTTTCCCGTAAACAAGTACCAAATATTTTTTCCTCTGCTGAACAATAATTCTTAAAACCACCGAAATCGTAGTGAGTTTTAACATTATCTGAGAAAAATATATTGGGAATACACCAAATGGAGAATCATATTTTTTTATATTTACGAAGTTCGAACAATTACATCGCTCTTTTGCCATCACGAATAACGCATTTAACATCTTCAATTCAGCGATGGGATATTCATCTATCCCGAATGTCCTATTTCAATATGACACGGTGGTTGAGATAGATAGAAGCATAGACATACTAGACCTGCAATTCAGTACATTATTGCGGAATATTCGTGTTCCAACTTAACGCATTAATAATAACAATAATAATATTATGCTGTCTCGCTCTATATCATTAAGATGATAATGGTTATTCGCTGTCTAACAAACCGTCTCAACGGACGCTGGTTTAAAACTGGCTGTAAAATTTGATCGGCTGTAGGACCGATATTTTCTTTGAATTACTTATTTAGTATATCTTTGGATAGAAGGATATCCCGCTATTTGTCTTTTTCAAAGTAATCTTCTTATTTTCTTACTCTTTAGTAGGGAGGATTTTAAGTAAATATATTTGAAAAACATATTCATAGACCAACAGGCGATTTTTTTCAACTTGCTCCGAATAATTTAGAAACTGAAAAAAAAAAACACTTCGATATATGTATATACAATTGCAAAAAAATGTGGATATCACATTACTGTATAATCCATGTGCTATTGCAAGAAAAGTCTGATAGCTGACACTTAAGAGAAAGTTGAAGAGTGGAAGATTAGCAGAAGTTTGTGTACATTTAAAAAAAAATTAGATCGCACCATCTCGACTACAAAAGAAGATTCCCACGAGAGCAGCACTAGGCGGCCTCGAAGGACTTGAATGTGCGGATGAATAGGAGTCGACGACTCCTGAGGTATCCAGATGTGAGATGGGTCTCTCTTCAATCTCGAAATAATCTGTTTATAACTATATTATATATAAACAAAGAACTCACGGAGGTAAACAAACAAAAATTGAGTTGAGCTCCTTTCGTTGGTTGATACTTTGCTCTTTGTTGCTCTTTTCAAGCTGGAAACACAAACAGCAGTAAATTTCAAGAAATCCGGTTAAATTTCATAGAGTAGCGGAGAAAATTATGATACAGAAACACCGAATGCACATTCCGAAACTCAATTTGTAATCTTGAAACCAATATTAACCTATTCTTGATTTGGTGTGAATTACTGTAAAATGTTTTATCACTTTGTTAATTAAATTAATTATGGTATGTTACCTATTCTGAATGCCTATCTTTTACTGGTGTGGGGACGCGAGTTTTAAATACCAGAATTTATTTATTTATTTATTTATTTAATTTTATAAAGTTATAATTATACCTTAAAAATAACTTATAACAAACATAAATTTTAGTCTAACTTACTTACTAAACTTACAACAATACACTCGCTCAGTCGCCGTCCATTCCCAACATTCATACATTACATTCATACAGGGTGTCACGATACCCAATCATCAAAATTATTTTTTTCTAACAAAAATTTTATGCACCCACCACGAAAGGTCGGTACATTCGGCGCAGATCTTATATGTGACGGCAAATCGTTGAAGAGTCTGAAGCCTCTGTAGAAGAGACTTCTCTCTGTACTCGCACGTCTCGGCACCTTTATTCTGAACAAGTCACGCCCTCTCGTGGGGTATTCATGTATTTCAAAATTATATCTAACACTATTCAACAGGTATCGTGGAACCATTTTATTTTTAATCTTATAAATTAGGATAAAAACATTCAAGCATAACATCCTTCTAACATTTAAAAATTTTAATCTTGACAACATATCATTAATTCTAGCATACCATTGTGCCAGAAATATCCAAGTGTATAACAATATCACAAGTATTTATGAAATATTTTTTATTTCACGTGTCCTGCCCGGTTCCCCTGACCTTGGCAACTATTAAGGAGAAAACTTCCCTATTCTGGGCGCGAAAAACCTCTCCTCGGTTTTGATACTGGTTCATTCTCAAATGTTTCGAAGTCAGGAGAGCTGTCTTCTGCCAGCTACTCTGCGACCTTAGATCTTTCTAATATTTACATATAAACCGTTAAATTATTTTTTCCTAAATTCCTCTGAATACTGTTTGATCTTCGACACTATAAATTATTTTACATATTGTTATGTCATCGTTGTGTTTGTGTATGTATTTTACATTTTGTTAACATGTAAAAAGCTTATTGCCGTGTATATTTGAATAAATAAATAAATAAATAAATAAAAATTATATAATTGGACCTAGAATGCCAATAATTTTTTTCTTCCCTCTGCTATTTAATATTATTATTACTATAATAAATATTAAGATTTTTTAAGAAAAGCTCTACTAAGTAAGTGTTATAATCTATTTATATATAACAAAAAGACATTACATAAACACGGATAGGTACACTTTTTTTACAAACATCTCTTTTTGTCAAAAAATGCTGACACAGGTAGAATAACGGTAAAATTACAATCACTTCTTTTAACATAACAATACGGCACATAATTACGTGGAGTCACCGGCAAATAACAGATTTCCCACTCATTTCTGTAAGTTTTCGAGTATCGTGTAAACTCAGGGATTTGTAAAACATCGAGGGTAAAACATTAAATATTTTGAGTGCCATAACCCATCCCATACCCATATGTTTGCTACCCCACTTGTGAAATATGCTGTGATGAAATAATAATAAACATATTTAGTTTCATAGTGTAAAAAGACCTTAAAGGTATTTTACCCAAGGAAAATAATATTATAAATGAATTGAAATCAAATTTAAGTTTAGTAGCAAGCGATGCTTGTTAGATTATTTTCCGTTGTTTACTAAGCATCAAGTACCTACAAACGTAAAATGAAAATCCTTAACAAAACAAACAAAACGATAATAATTTACTGTACGCCAATTAAAATTAAGAATGACAAGTAGGTACCTACATCATAATATAAAACAACCTGGATATCGTAAATGTTATGGGACAACCAGCGACGTTTGTTTCATAGACCAGTAACGCAGTACTAATTTTATCGAAAATCAAGTTCCAATATTAACAACAAGGCAATGAAATTTGGTGTTTAACTACATTACATTATGATGCTAATGGTTTCACTCGCATTTATACGTATGTGTAATTCATCGTATATACCTATTCATAGCCGGGGACTCCACAGATACTGTTACTCTAAAATATATTTTGGGAAGTAAATAAATATTATTATTATTATTAAACTGTATTATAAAAATTAATACAGTTATGATGTTAACATGAAGCATTGCAGCGTGCATTGTAAATCTTTCATGTTGACATTATCATATCTGAACCAACCCTCTATCGGCAAAGTCGGTAAATAGGTACGAGTATATGCACAACATAATAATATTATTATAAAGTACATTTGATAATATATCACAACAGCTACCTACCTCCAACACCCGATACGCTCCACAACCAGACAACCCTTGGGGCACAGCTCGTAAATTTGATTTTGTCATTAGCGATAACGTGCAAGTATTACGTAGAAATAAATGACATAATTTTAATAAGCACACAATCGTTTGTAATATAAATAAATATACATATATTCAGATGCAGCTAGTCTGCTGACTACCCCACCTATGTTTTGGCAGTGGAGTAAATACATACACTTGAAAAAGTATTTTAAGCCCATTACCCGCCTTTTTACCAATACACCCTTACCTGCTTTCAATGATATGCTACACACACCTCCATAGATCCGAGATACACTTTACCAGGTAATGATTACCTATTATCTTATTTTTTTCTTCCACGTATTTAGTTTCTATAAAAACTCACTTTATCCTTTGTGGTACCCCGTGAAGATAAAAGAAGTAGAGGAAGACCTCGTACACGATGGTCTGACGACATTAGAAGAATCGGTGGTGTTTGGTTGCAGGAAGTTCAAGACAGAGATGCCAAGAGCCAAACGGGGGAGGCTTATGTTAAGCAGTGTACAGGAATAGCTGCACAAGTCAGTAAGTACATAATATACATAAAGACATTGAAATATTTTCCTTCTATAAGAAACAAAAAACAAAATAATGAGCATTTTTTCAAAAAATTATCAATTTAATAATTTGCAAATCTTTTGACATCTTTACTTTGACGCTTGAACGACATCCCTAAGGCGATAATTATTGTGGAAAGAAGCAATTGGTTTGTTTATCATCATCCAGTTAATTGCTTTGTAAACATTTGTTTATGATTCCTTTAATAATATCGGTAGAACATCTTCCACAAAAACCTTAATTCGACAATTAATTTATTTATTAGTAATTAAGAAATGCCATCGTTCGTAATTAAACGGTAAGTAATTCAATTATAAGATAAGATAATACAGAACAGAAGCATCAAGTGAGATAAAAATATATCTATTTTAAATCATAATTAAAATGTAACTTTTACAATACTTAGAGGGAGATCGCATAGATGTCGTTGTGAAGCATAAGAAAGCAAATACTTTACACCATTCGAATTTTATATGTCTCATTTATGGCACAGAGAGGACAGGTTGCAAGTTCATTAAATGCACAAGAAAGTAGCAATTTTGCTACGTTCCTATATTGTGGAAAGATATCGTTTGTTACAAGACCGTTCTTAACATGTTTGTTTCTTTCCTGTGTTCCTTTGGGTTTTTTTAATTTTTTCTTTACTGAAAATTTACAAAAAAATACAAATACAAGTCTATAATCAACGCAACTATATTATGTTTATTCATGTTTCTATCAAATGTAGTATTTAAATAATAAATTCTAGTAACTATTATAATTTATAACCCAACCTACACACAAGTCAAAAGCCAGAATATAGTATAACTAAATGTAAATAAATAAATAAACAAGCAGCTCAAAAGATCAGGTGTGTGTTTGTGATAGAAGAGCTGCTAACACACTTTCCTCCTTCATCACATATTCTGAGATCTACTCCTAAATCCCAAGAGGGGAGTTTTGGAAGTATCTGACATACATATGTACACGAAGACGTACACTTCTAGTACTATCGGTATGGCAGTATAGTACGTACGATCTAAGATGAAAGATTAATGGTAAGCTCTCTTTTTTTGTACGCATGCAAAGGCAATATCAGTCTATCATGGGTTTAGTAGATGTATCTAGAGAATGCATAATTCATTGTTATAAAACATATCGACTTAGCTGCCAGTAAGTTAACTGACATAAGGTACGATACCTCGTGTGAAGTCCAATCATCGTCTTTATTAATTTTATTTTATTTATTTTTTACACACTTCTTTCGCATCCTCCACATTCGTCCATTTTCTCAAATATGCACGCAATTTTTTCTTACTTAGTACGCGGCCATCTATGAAAATTTGAACCACATAGTCAAGTCACGTAGTTCTAGGACGTCAACGATTTCCCGAACCTTTTCTTTCACACAAATACACCATCTTTGTCATCCTCTCATCATTCTTTTGCTCCACGTGTTCAAACCATTAAAGGTAGTTAGCCCACTGAGTTAGTTACTCGTGGGAGGCGTCGTGCTGTTACAGATAAGATATATAGATTGATACTTATAGAACTCTGTAATAAACTCAGTGATAGAAATCAGTGGATATCAGCTTAGATATCAAAAAAAAATATTGAAACGTTAATTAGGGTCTTGAATAAAATAACATTCATCAGTGTCACCAATTTGTCTGTTAGCAGTATTTTTTTTACATTTACTTTGATCTTTTATTCAATTAAAGTCTCAAATCAAAACAAAGTAAAGCTATCCGTCGATTGCACATAGTGCATACTATAGCATCAATTACATCGCGCAAAGTCACACAACAGCCCTCAAACGCAATAACAAAATACTGTTTTCATGTGTTACTCCCCGATCTGATGACATCCCAATACCACCTATACACGGTGATTGTGTACAGAGTGGAAGATGGTGTTCTTAGGCGCGATTGCATTGGAAATTTATTTGTCGGAGATTGCATTGGATATTAATCGAAGAAATCGAAGGGATATAATGTATTGATTTGAAATATTGTAACCAATGTACAGTGAAGAATAAAATTTAAAAATAAATATCCGGGCAATAAAACGATATTCACTACACGTTCACACAGTATTGGAATGGTACAGTAAAACAATACGTGGTTTTCGTGAAAATATTTTTTTCATCTAGAATCAATACTGATATTTCTACGTTCCTACATAAAAAAAAAATTAAACAATGAACGAAAAAAAAAACATATGAAAATATGTTATTTAGTATTAACACATTATTTTATAGTATTTGCGAGATCGCTTTCAAAAGCTTGCGTTCTCATCGTACGGTGAATGTAAAATATAATATATGTCCTCTTCAGGGTTCTATTTACGCATCGTGTAAACCTGATTCGTCGATATGTATGCGATTTATCTGCGATTCATAATATTACTATAATCACATTGCATAAAACGCGCATTTTACACTACTACATCAGTGATCTTGTAGTACGTATTTGATGTACGCTCCCCTTGCTAGAATAACTGCAACAGCAATAACGGTGTAGCTATATACCTACCTATTATACATAGTGTTGTTGTTACATTAATTATCTCAGAGTCTGACATAAACGGGGAGGTTTACAACTTTTATACCAATACAAGAAACAATACACTAAAGTAGAGGAGAAACTAATAAATTTACAGCGAAACCAATCGTGTCGTTTAAATACGAGTATAAATTACAAATATTACAAATTTAAAAATATTTATTTATTTATTTACTGTCTCAAAGGACACAAACAGTGAAACTTTTTGTGGAATAATAAGAAATTATAATGAAATTAATTTTGACAAAATCATATTTTAAACAATGATTTCGACAAGGATGCAATAACTGCTATTCTGAAAGCTAAGAAAACATAGACGGATAAGATCGTCTGAAATTCGGTCCTCATTGCCTACCCTACAAGAAGCATGACTTGAATAATATACAAATAGATTTTATTAATTCTTTCATAATTCATCATAACAGATATTCAGTTACGCTTTAATTTTAATTTAATTTAATTTAATTGAATTCTCTGATTGTGCATGCTGTAGACGCTCTTAATTGGGGAACTGGCCAGATCTTATTGTATGTTTGTAATTTATGTATTGTGTTGTCAGTTTTCTGTGAGTGTCTCTATGAAATAAAAAAATAAAATAAAATAAAATAAAAAAAATAATATAATGTCACACGAAGAGAGTTGAGTTATAGTAATAGTAATTACGCACTAAATCATAAAACCATTGCAATAAAATTACAACTGCGGCAAAGTGCATCATCGCACCCTCCTATTTGGTTTATCTACGTGGTGCAGCGCATGGGGATAACATTGCAACCCTCAAAAGACTTGCATACAGTACCTACTAAAGTAGGCACATACCTACATAGACAGCGTGAGTGAGGAAGGTAATTTGATTTCTTTAACGACCATTTTGGAAAGGTAGGTTTGAAACCTTATCCAATTAGCATTAATAACATTATTCAACTAGGACAATATATTTTTTTTTCAATTTTATTAAAATGATATATTTATTTTTTTCATAACATGTATAGACAATTCACACAGACCGAGCTAGTCCCAAACTCAGATATGAATCTTGTATTATGGGTTCTAACACGACGATACACATATACAATGCACTAAACACATATACATGTAACACCCAGACCCACGACAATCTGAAAAAGGTCATTCTTCATTTTGCCCTGGCCGGGAATCGAACCCGGGACCTCGTGACTCAAAGGCAAGTGCGTTAGCCTCCACGCCACACCGGTCGTCGTATTAAAGATTATTATATAATTTATAATTATCTTTAATACGACAAGCGTTATACTAAACACCATACTATACCATCACGATATAATTATTGTACAAGTGGTGGAGCCACCAGACCAGTTGCAACTTATAAACATGTAAACTGTCCTCACCAAGACAAAAAAAAATTAGACATACAGAATCGGTAAAAACCTTCATCGTTGCATTCAATATGTAAAATGTAATTTTTCGGAAACTTCCCTTTTAGTTCAGCGACGAGGTTTGCCATCCATCCTGAACGTCATAATTTTTGTTAACACGGAGAAGACAACTTTCATGTTTATTACATGCAGTTTGTCTGCTAGCTACCCCACTTGTGGGATATGCCGTAATGGAATAGTAGTGGTAGAAGAAATCAACGTAGAAATACAGCAATAATTTATTTATGAAAATATAAACAAAAAAAAATCTTATTAACGAAATATTAATTGCCCTGAAGATGCCGCAAGGCGAAAGCGCTCGGCAATTTGGATATTTTTTTTTAGAATATTGGCGATGCATCATTGTTTGGATAGTTTCCGCCTTCTAATAATTTAGATTTGTATTTAATCATTGTTAATTGATTAAATACTTACCTACTTACACGTGAAAATTAACAGTGTTTCATTTTAAAAAAAATATTTGAAAATAAATTTTCAACGCACCAACATGAAATTTAATTATTTATATATGGACTTATTTTATGATCTCGCTAAAACATATCATTAAAATTCTTAATGTAGTTTGGTATGTTTATTTTGTTATATAATAAATAAATAATTTATAGAAACACATTCTTCTCTACTTTGTATATTGACATAACATCCACACATCCCTCCCTCACGTTAGATCACAGTAGCAGGTAGGTACGTATGTAATAACGAATGTTTGAGTACGTTTCGTCGGAATCTAAATAATGTTGTGTAAAATGTGTCAGATATTTTAACAAATAGTACATATACCACACATGGTGGTGGTCACTGGCGTACTTTCCATAAAAGCAAATGGAAGTCCTCTGAAATCTCAGAGCAATCAGTTAGGTACTTGCCTTCCCAGCCCACACCATAACCTTCTTCAGTTCATCATTCACGACCCATGCAATTGGAATGTGGAATAATCAACCTTGCAATATCGGAAACTCCCCCACGCTACACGTTTTCAAAAATAACCTAAAATCTATAGATTTATCCTAAATAGTTCCTTCTCATGCCTTAAACCTTCATTTGGTTTTATTCATTACACAGGTAACATATTATATATTACTAGCGGTCCTCCTCGGCTTCGCACGGGTAGATTGGAGTTTTAGTAAGGATCCCTAACTTTTTTGAAAATACAATACCTATAGCCTATGTCACCCGGGGATAGTGAAGCTTCCCAAGAGTGAAATAATTTTTCAAATCGGTTCAATAGTTTCGGAGCCTATTCAATACAAACAATCAAATCTTTCCTCTTTATAATATAGATAATGTTCTACTTAGAGCTAAGACTGTGATTATCTTAGGTTTAGTATAAATTGTTCATGTTTATTATTAATAACAAACATTGTCAACATAATATCACACATTAGTTTGCTTAGCTGGAAGATATTGCCTCCAGGGATTAGCTCTCCAATTGCTCATGGTTTTTATCTGATCATTAAAGTGTTATTATTATTAGTATTATTATGCAAAAAAGCACCGCACTTGTAGTTTTCATACATGCTTAATAAAAAACGCACGTACTAACAATTTCATGCACAACTGCTAGTTTTCTTTGACCTAGCTTACATTCGAAATCATTAAGTTGTAGTTAAATTTTAATATAAAATTGGAAAGCTCGGTATTTTCTGATTTTTTTATATCAACATTTTTGTATTTCATCTTTTTATTAACTTATGAATTTTAACTATCTGACTTTTAACCAATATTTGTCATTTTTTATACGACTTTGATTTATTTTATTTATACCTTGACCAATTTTTTTTTACTTTTTACTTTTGTTATAATTTTAACCTGATAATGTTACACTGTTTGTTAAACTTTCCTTTTTTATTTATCTGATTGTGTGTGTGTCTTTTTTTTAAAGTGATCGTACCTTTGTATACATGTATTGTATGTATACAGGGGTTTAACATGTAAAAGGTTTTAGCCGCGAATATATGTAAATCAATAAAAATTCCTACATCGAATGATAGATGTTTTCTGATTTTTTTATATAAAAACGATGAGATCGTTGGTTATTTCAAATTCCTAATAGCTCCGCCACTGGCAGTGGTAGTAAGTACCTATATATGAATGACAGGAGTGTTTGAAGATTCTCTTTGAACAACATTACTAAGACACGTATGAAGAAAGGGGAAATAACTTTATCTAAGCGGCACGCAAATTAAGAAAATGTTTTTAGAAAAACATATTTATTCTCTACTTCAGTCCGTGTCCATCCGCCGCTGAATACAGGTATCTTCGTGAGCACACCACTTCACTCTAATCTCAAGAGAAACGAATCGTTTAACATTATCATTGCTACAGCAACCTAGTGAATGTAAATCACTGAATAAAATATTTATATTGTCTATGTTAAATAAGTGACATTCAACAAATATCTACTTGCTTTTTACAGGACACTCAAAAACTTAGAGCAAAGAGTTAGGAGACCTGTTCTATTCCGGAAATTTCTACAGATGGACAAAATATGCGTTCCTTGGACAAAATCTAGCGTAAATGAAAGCTTGAAGAAAATTTTCAAAAATATAACGTGGTCGGTTATATGCATGATGGATCAAGTAAGTTTTTGACCCGAGCATTGCAGTGGATAATTTCATTAAAATCCATTATAAAGTTGTTATACTCGTAGCACCAAGTTAAAACATCCGATCACGGTGCTTTGAGCACGTTTTGCATCGCATGCACCAACTTATTTTAATATGCACTTCTAAATACGTGATATACGTATTCCCGTGTTGGTAAGTAGGTATGTATGATGTACGTCCATTCGGTCAGCTGATAAGTCACAATATATCAAACTTTAGCTTAACTAAGTAGACGAGAGAACACCAAACTTTCTACTAGGATTAATTGCAAACCTTTAAGTACTAAAGTTACCCTGCAACATACACATATGTATGATATTTATTCATCTCCTGGTTTATAACATAGTGATAAAAATCAATCCATTCATCCATATAGATATACTACCAAGAGATTCGATCCGCCAGAGCCTGAACGTGGGTATACCTATTAAAAACATTTAGGTATCCGAACAAACAGCTAGTAGTGAACCCCACAATCCAGATACCTGGTTTCGATCTGCCGAGAAAGGTTTGGGTACAGCAAAACAGAGTGAGAACAGAATATGGGTGATGTAACTACTTGCTCTGGAGATGGGGAAAAAGAGATTACCCTGAGTTTGATTGTGGAGACGTGCAGACAGTGAGACACATAGTGCAGGACTGTCATCCAAAAACATTCAGCGGGGACCTACAGGACATCCACGAGACAAGATCGTAAGCGGTGAACTAACAGACAGAGCGCTAAAGACAAAACTTTAGAGGATACGACGCAGCCCACACGGGTGAAGATTTAAATAAATAAATAAATAATATCAATGTACAAACGTTGAGACAATATATCACCAATTGGCTACAATTAAGTTTCAGCAGCCTCACTACGTTGCCCTGTATCGAGGCGTGCTGCATATAAAAATATTTAAAAAAACATACAATTAACGAGGATTAATACATCTTACAAAAAAAAAATAATCACATCAACAAATCGATAAATCAATAACTAATGAATAAATAGATGAGTGAATAAAAGAACAAATGAATAAACAATAGGTTGAAATAAATAAATAAATAATCAATATATCAAGTATTCAAAATAAAATTGTCAGTAATAAAATAAAATAAATAAAATCTGCATGAATAACATAAACAAAATATACTGCAAATAACATAAACAATCAATATAGCAAAGTAAAACAATAAAATAAAACAAATCATGCACTTAGTCAAAAAAATAAATAAAAACTATATGAATAACATAGAGGAAACTAAACTGCAGACTTCAGAATAGGTACAGCAACGAAAATAGAACAAACAAACAATTCGATCCATGTATATTAGTCAATCAAAGAGCAAACAACAATATAAATCAAACATTGAACAAGCAAATGAATACACTCCATACAAAAAACAAATGACAAGAAACAAGTCAGTATAGAAATTAGTCAACAAATGTAAAAAATAAAATCAAACACAGTATCAATCAATCAATAATTCAAGTAACATGAGTAAAAAGTTTGCTTTTCGTTTCAGACCGACCCATCTCCATTAACCAGTTTTTATTGTTTCGTACAATAACGCTTAGACTCACATTGAGCTTAAGATGATCAGGCAACAAATTGTACAGTCTTGGTGACAGATAAAATGCTGATCGCTGTCCAAGAGCCGTATTCACAAAGGGAACGACACTGACACCCGCAAATACACACCAAGTCACACTAAAAGTAAGTTAGTAATAACATTTATCGTAAATTATTGAATGTAATGGCTCGAAAATATCATCTTTTAAAACATTTTAGTAGAAATCTACTACTGCTATACCGTCACGGCTTATCCCACAAGTGCGTAAGTCAAGTGGGTTGGCTCTCCGTGCCAGTAAAAATAAGATATTCAGTATGGGTGGCAAGCCTCATCGTTGACTTTAAGATCTAAAATGATTTTTTTCACACGTCTGCCTTTTACGGGAGACTCAAAGGCTTACGGAAAAGAATAGAAGACCTATTATTTACCGGAGACTCCACGCAGAAAAGTGCAAAACGATACTGGAAATACTAAATCCAGTATCATGTCTATCGAATCTCATCTATCTCTCAATAAAAACCATATCATATAGGTATACTTCTGTTATTAGATTAATCATACATTTCTTAATAGTGAAACTACCCTTGCAATAAAATGAAGAATTGCAGTTTCACAGAATTAGGGGCGATCAATCTTCTCACAAAACATGTGCCCCAGTAATGCGCACGTGCAACACATCTGTGCGGAATTGTTCGTAATGTAATTCAAAATTATGATAAAAAAATGCAATAACTTTTAATGAAGGGCACGGTATTTTTAATTACATTCGTCGATTATTGTGTTCAAAATAAAGTTTTCAATGAATACATCAATACACCTATTCAAATATTCATTTAAACATTCGGGTTATATGTGGGATCCTCTGAACATACCTATGTGGGATCCTCTGAACAAAGTAGGTATCTCACTTCAATAGACATTTTTCAAATATCATCTAGGCCCAATATTTCAAAGTTCCCTTAGGGTGACGATTATCCTGAGCTTGTCTTTAATTTGCTTTGACATCAAATAAACTATAACGTTTCACAATTATTCTACACCAAACCATTTAATCCTCAGACGGTCTAGTCTCCAAGCATCCTTTCTCTTAGTCAAATGTGTCATTTTGTCTTCTTTTATTCTCTCCACATTCCAAAATCACTCATTGTTGTTTATTATCTAAATTAATCTTAGTCACTACACTAGCCGTTACTCCACATTCTTTCAGTTAATCACTGGAAAATACGCAGGTGTCAATTTAGTAACAAATAATATTCTCTAAAAAATTATATCAATATGTCTGCTGGCCTCCTTATGTTCCCCCAAACGGTGAGATGTAAAAAAAAGAATGTACATTGTGATAACATCGTCGGTGTTATAATGAGAAAGGGTGACTTTTGATTGTTGCTACTGTCGGGGTAGGCGGAGGTAGCACAATAGTAGAAAAATTTAATTATTATTGTACATCGTAGGTATCTACCGTTGTTGTTGATGTTGTAAATACACAGCGAAGGGTTATAATTTGAATCGGTCGATGTCGAAAAAGCACGAGTCAATAGAAGAAATAAATTTATTTATTCATTCTTTCAAAAATATAATATCTTATTTGATTATATCTAATTTGATTATATCTAATTTGATTATATCTAATTTGATTATATCTAATTTGATTATATCTAATTTGATTATATCTAATTTGATTATATCTAATTTGAACGAATTTTTCTATAAAATTCTATGTATTGTGATCAATGTACAGTTTTGAATGAATAAATACATAAATACATAACATAATATGATATACTATCACGGAACATCCCATAAGTGGTGAGCAGTCAGAAAACCACCATCGTGTGATAAAAATATAAGTTTTCCACTACGTGCCGATAAATAAATTAAGAAATTCAAGATGGGTGGCATACCTCATCGCTATACTGAAAATATTTAATATCTTAGATAAACGTGATGTTTTGCGATTACCCGTTTTTTGCAGGACACTCGAAAATTGTACTCCGATATCAAATTTATTATAAAGTTATGTTTTTGTAGTTACTTTTTAAATTATTATTTGTGAGCAATTAGGTTTTACAACAGTCAACCTGGCAGTTGGTATATTTTATTTAACTAAAATAAAAATATGTCATTGTCTGATTACTTTATTTGTAGGAGATACTGAGATTATTATTATTATATTGGACAACATAAAAGTGTCGTTTACGTGCCAAAGCACCTCAAGGACACTGTACAATTCATAAATTCCAGGACATTACATCGACGTCATATTATAAATATAGATAAATGAAAAATCTAAGAGATTGAATTGACGTTAAACTTATTTTTATATATAAAACTACTATAATTCAAACAAAACGTTATAATTTTAAATCACGCCTATTCTAAGAAATGTGAAACTGTTATATGTTTCTTTATTAGATTGAAGTCTGTTTTAAAGTAAAATTACACATTATCGACATATAAACAAATCAGTATTTTATATAAAAAAAAAAACAATGATTTTCAGCGGCTCGATCCTGAAGATCCCGAAAGCTGGTATGGTCATTAGTCTACGGTATAGGTACATATACGTAATATGTCCTCGATCCGACCAAGATAAATGGGAGAGCGAAATATATATAAATAACCAAAAAATACAACAAAAAGCTAAAAAAATATAAACCAGCCCTCGATTTTCTCGCTACAAGCGATTCCGTCTGTTCTCAACAACGCTGGATGAGTTATGAGAGCTTCCAGGTTGATTTACAATCACCACCCTGCACTGTGTTAAAGGCACCTACACCTAGACACCTGTTATTTATTCTTACATTACTTTGTAGCTTGTATCATAAAAATAACTACTACCACAACTGGGGTAGCTAGCATACCAATCACATGCAAAAAAAACAAGCAAGCCAGCGTCTTTGTGTTGACAACAAAATTAAGACATTCAATGTGGGTCCTTAAAATTGGCATCAATAAGATACATTTTTTTTTATTGAACACCCGCCTCGAACAGTAGGTACACTCGAAAACATACAGATAGAGTGGGAGATCTTTTGATGAGATGCTCGGCGATAGTATATGCCACCCATCCTGAGTGTTACAGTGGAGGTGGAACTTCACGCCTGTATCAAAAAACATTTAAAACGAGTGTAACAAAGTCAATGCAGATACAATCAATGAAATAGTCAGTTTGATTTTTACATTTTCTAAGATTAAAGTGAAAACATTGCGAGTGAATATAGACAAGAGACATAGGTACCTATTTGGACAAAAACTACGCATCATCGAAACATTTCCAAATTCGTGGCACCATAGAATAACTGCGACCTTCACACTCGAAGGTCGAGACTTAATAGGCTTCCTGAGTCCGCCCCATTTCCGCCGCAGGCGAGTTATGAATAGTGATATTTTAAACGGCTCCACAGTTAGTCATGTCCCCATGAGAATGTTCGGACCTTCATTATTTATCACATCGTAAATGACCAGCTATTAGCAATAAGGGAAGGATATGATGTGAAAGGTGGTGGAGAAACTGAAATAAATATGAAAGAAGAAAATTCCGTGATAGCAATTAAGTTGATGTGCAACAATTAATGTAGGTACAATACTTTTGCTTTATGGCAATAAATATAAAAATCTGGCTAATATAAAAATCTTTATTTGACAAATATGATACAGAAGTATTTAGATACTATTTATATTATACATACTATATTTTGTAAGGGCACAAAACGGGCAATAATTACAAATTTAGATGCGGATAACAAAGTATACTTTTAGTCGTTCGTGAATACCCCATCAATAGCTTAGATTATCTATGGGGAGATTCGCGTTCACAATGCATTAATTTTAAGAAACTTTATACAAAAAAATACTAATACTATTCTAATATGAAGATTTTTATTGATACCGCAATATCAACTAACTTGCCAGAGTGCATACAATGATTTTATGTAATAAAGTTGTGATTAGATTATAATCGCAGCTTCAGGAGTTATCCACAATAATATTAAGCAAGCCAGGTCCATATTTATCAAATCCTCGGACTCAAGATCACTGAAAGTGAATGAATACAACTAGCCCTCAAGACAGAAGAGTGAGGAAAATCATTGGAATGGAGAGGCTTACATTCCAAGGTGGAACCGAAATAGCAAAAAAGATTATTCAGTTATGTTTTTTTTCAAAGGATGAATGTGGAAAATAAAGCTATATAGCTTGAAAAAAGTTTTGTTTACTGACAATATGGAAATATTGCATGGTAAAATTAAAAGGTAGACGTGTTGGGCTGAAAACATGTGGAAATAAAATTGGAAAAATTTGGACATCTTATGACTGAAACAATGAACCAAAATTTGAATCGTTCAGTTTCATACACGGTGAAACCACTGACAATTTTATTACTATTATGAACCCAATTTGAAAAAAAACCAAACAAACTTGAAAACGACGAGGGTGTCAAGCGTACGTTAAAAACGAACATACAATTTATCACAATTTTTTTTTTAAATATACGTCCGTAGATAATTTTAATCGTTATCTAGTAATAATATGTACCTATAAGCTAATACCAAAATCGCAGGGTCGAAACCGTGACAGAATTTACTATTAATTATTACACGGTCAAAAGGCGGCAATATTCCAACATTGGTCGTGTGCCAATGTGGAAATGAACACTTTGGTAATACAACAAGCTGGATATCCGATATGGGCTCAAGGGTCGAACGATCGACCGGATATGTCGGCCGACACCATCCATACACACATAATGTACTATTATTAGAACTCACCAGCCGCACAAACAAACACTTCCACATTGTCCTTCTCCCTCCACCGTTCCTTCCATCCACACCCACCCCACCCACCCATTGTGAAAATTATTATAGACCGAGGACCCTTCTTCTTTCTCTCTCTCACTCTCTCTCTAGTTTTGACGTACCGATGCGAGGGTAAAGTTAATAAGGCCGTTTATCATTCCAAAAACGGCGATGGTCAAGTCTCTTGCGTAACAACGCGTTATCAAGTAGTAGTAACGAAATAAACGATAAATTATATTTTTGGTATGGAAACTTTCGCATTGAAACTTAACATGGCTGCAGGCTATTTTTATTATCATTTATACGAACCAATATGGACATAACGGAAGATATAGCACGTTTTTTACGCTATGAAGTTATATCTTTCAGTATAGAACGACGAAATCATTAAAGACGATACACAAATAATGTAGGTACAAATGTGATTTGATAATAAATTCTAAGAAATCATAAACTCAAATAGGGATTAAGATCGCATATTTTTCACATAAACTTTATATTTTTCACATAAATTTTATATTTTCACATAAACTCTATATATACATAAACTCGCATATTTTTCACATTAACTTTAAAAATTACAAAGGGACCCATTTCATCAAAACTCCCAAAAACGTCGCAAATGATGGCATATCATTATTTTGTCATCAATGAGGTGTTCAAAGGATTAAAAGAGCACTTTGGGATTCAGAGTACGGCGTGTAGACATTTATTTAATGCGGAAACAAGCAATAAACCGGGAAATCGTGTACATTGAACAATCGGCATTTCATTAAAATAACGTGTTAGTACCCCAAACAAGACTTATTATGGAAGATTTATCGCAATCACAGTCGCATTTTATTTATTTATCTTTTACTACATTTTCATAATTATTCACGTTTCTTTGGATTCAATATTACCATAAAAAACGAAAAATGATCGGTCGGTGGATGGCGCTGGTAGTAGCTGCCTGAAACCTCTGACGTATCATGTTTCATAATTAAATATTATTATCTAATAATGATTCAAATTAACAAAATTTTAGAACATTGTTTATAGGTTCAATAGTTTTATAAAGCTAATTGTAAAGTTTGGGTGTTATTACTTTCAAACAAGTTAAAAATTTCAATTTTAAAAATGTATGAATTAGTGAATAAAATTAGTGACAATATTAATAATACCTACAATTGGAATTGGAAAGTCTCGCATTTTAATCAAATTTGTAACAGTTAAAAGTGCTTTCAAAATTTCATAATAGTTAAATAAAATTATTTGGCGCCCTTGAGACGGTCTAGGGACTGTTAAACGGCGTCAAAACAAAATCATCCAGAATCATCATCATATATGATAGTGAGAAATGGAACTAACATTTTACAATTTGACTAGTCATTTTGTAAAACGCGTCGGCAAATTGCAGTATCATCATCATCATCGCCCTCAACGCTCCTCTCGGGAGCACAGGGCAGAAACTGCAGTATACCTGAATAATACGTTTTCGTCATTTTAGAGACAAATATACGTATAAACAAACACACAAAATAAATGTTTTGCCAAATGAATATAGTAAACAAATTGTTCAATATTAGAGAAGCAAACATCCTAAAAGGAAACCTCGGGGTAATTTAATGTATGAAGTATCATTACATAAATAATGCTATTATTATTAGTCCAGAGAACGTATTTTTAGAGCATCCTATGTAAATAATACTTGATATAGATGTAGGTATAGGTATATATATATATAAATTTATGTAGGAAAAGTCTACGTTAAACCATTGAATTCCGATAATGTACAAAAAAAAACAACCCAAATGAAAACTTTCGATCAAAAGAAACACAAAGAAATATTAAAAAGCTAAAAAAACAGAAAATTGTGGTAAAAAAGATACCACGACAATATTATTATTATTTTATGTCACATTTATTTAACAAAATAATATTGGATTCAACATTTTATAAAAGAAAATAATAACGAATATAGGAAGCTAACATAAAAAAAATATTTAAGATGATATCATTTTAAATCATAAAAAAGCATAGTTAGCCAGTTCATAGTCTCATAATATTCTATTAAAATAGTAGAAGATCACTAACAGAGTGACAATGACAAATACCTTCCAACTATCCTGGTGGATAAGTGCCATTAACTCTCATTATTATACTACTATACTATACTATCACGGCATATTCCACAACAACAACAACAACAACAAGTGGGGTAACCAGCAGACTAACCAGCATAGAATGAACATGCAGATTGTCTTTTCTGTACCGCTATAAAATAATTTGACATTAAGGATGGGTGGCATGCCTAATCGCTGAATTTTAGATGCCAATTGTCTTATACATTCGTGAGATTTTACAAACACCTGCATTTTACACAGGACATTAGAAACCTTACTCGGGACTCCACGTGATATTTTTACTGTATAATGAATAATTAACATAACATGTACAAAAAAATTACAGTGATCGAGCTAGTTCCAAAAAAAAGAATATTATGCATCTTGTATTATGGGTACTAACGCGACGATACGCACATTTCTATGCAATGAACTACGAGTATACATACGTGTAACATTATCAAAATTGAATTTTTCACTACGGATTCCGTAATTCTATTATAGTAATATTATCGTCCAGAGCTTTAATCTGATGATCTTGATTAAAAGTCAAAATTTCAACGCATCTTCAAGTGTTGAAGAAATTAAATTAACTAGCGCGGTTGCCAGAGAACCACATGGGTCAACTTGTCGAGGACAGCCACGGGTTTAGTGTCAGAAGTCGGCGTGCTTGCATGGGAAAATGCACGAATGTGTAGGAAACGAAAGAAATGTGTAAGGATATATAGTATTGGCGTTCCGTTCTCTGAGTCTATCTTAAAAGAGATACTTGTATGATATTTGACTACGACAAAAGAAATTAAAAAAATATATACATTATTGAGAAGAAAAAAATTCAAACCAATTCATCGATACGTACATATAGGTACCTCCTAAAATTTCACAATTACAAACACCTTTACTTTCGAGCGATAAATATTTTGGTAAACCTCAAATCTGGCACGCGTAAAGCCTTAAAAAGGATTTTATTTACCATTTTACTTCCTACAAGGTAAATTTATGAACACGTAAAACGGAAAACGATTTGAATTGACGTGACTTAAGGGTAAAAGAGCGTACACGTTATCTAACTATTTATCTGTCAATATTATTATTCAACCCTCACACCACATCCCTTGCGAGGGCAACAAGGTAAAAAGACAAGGGCAAGGTAAAGGATCTTACTTTTAGTTTCATTCTAATTCCATAATAAATTCGTATTCTAAACGACGAACCAAATTAATTTTGCGTTAAATAAATTAACCAATTTGCACGAAAAATTATATGGGAACGTGGATGTAATGAACAAGATATGCAAAGATAGTTTCTTATGTGACGTTTCGTCCACTTAACAAACCCCAGGAGCCGTAGACAAACCCGCACTTGTCGATCGACTACAAACGAATTTACGACTATAACCGCAACAATATCGCAAAATTACATGGTACATGTAGGTAGATTGTCGTAAATTCGTTTGTAGTCGATCGGAAAGTGCGTGCTTGACAAGGAGGGCAGTAGGGAAACACACGGACTGGAAAAACGAAACGTCCACAAGAATTCAATGAAATTATGATGATGGAGCACAAATGTGAAACGTTGCCTAATAGCAGTAGTATGCATTTTAAGTTTCAAAATTTCACAAGCCTGTTATACAAATAAAAACCACTAAAATTTTTGAATTATTCAAAAATTTACACAAATTTTGAATTTATTTCCATTGAATGACTTGAAAATGTAATATGAGATGCCCGCTATCTCCTTGAAACATAATGGCAGAGAACTTTGTAAAGGTTTTATAAAAATATTTTTTTCTTTAAAAAAACAGTCATAACAGTTTACACTCAGAATATAAAAAAGCAATCCAATTTACTCCACCAATGTTGAATGTAAACAGTGTGACATGAGAGTGTCTCGGCTAAAAGACAAAGTCATTATGGTAAAAAGGAAAAGCACACATTAACGAAATATAAAACTTTGCGAGGAAAAATGTTGAAACACTATGGGAAAGTAAACTGAAGGATAATTTCGTGTGATGTTGTTTTTTAAGAGTTTTTTTTTCGTTGTTGTTGTAAGTACTTAAGGAACCGTTTTATTTGAAAACAGAATTTTGGATATTTAAAATTGAGAAGCGATAACATAAAGGAAGGAATATAACATCAAAATAATTTGTTCGCTCCACAATTTTGTGACAAAAAATAATGTGTGTTATTGGTATGGCATAAGGTGGACAAACAAAGCTCTACTGACAACCGAAAACAGGCAGGAGAAGTATTCAGAAGGCTTCAGACTATTATATTTCAAAAATCTTTATTTTTCAAAAAGTTCAACTTCGTCTATAGTTTATCTGTCCAAAGCTGGAAGTAAAAATATAATTATCTAGTTTTACTATACCACCACGGCATATCACAAAAGTGGGGTAGCCAGCAGACCAGCCGCATGTAATAAGCTGTCCTCTCTGTGCCAACATCATCGCTGATTTCAAGATGTAAAATGTCTTTATATTTCCGAACACCTGCCTTTTACAGGACATTTGAAAACTTACAGAAAAAAGTGAGATCAATTTTTTGCCTTGGAACTTAAAATGATAGTCAATAAATTACCTAAAAAGATAAACCAACATCACGTGCCCCCTTATGGTAACAATGTAACAAATAATGACTGGATTAAATTCACAAAAGACCAAAAAGAAAAGTTTTTTCTCAAAATGTGAACAGAGCAAAGTCTCACCGAGAGATGCAAAATAGCCCGATACCAAAGGGAAAATAAACTTTAGTCGGAAAGTTCGTGTTGTTTTTTTAAGAACATGCCCTAACAAAATTTTCATAATGTTAATAAACAAAAAACACTCCCACCTCCTCGCAAAACAGCCCCGAGTCAAAAGGCTCTACATACAATCGGCATCCATAGATATGTTAATGTTACAACTCTTGAAAACGCAAATGATTTAAATCCATACAGATTACTTATACTTTATTTTATAACGTAGTATGTACTTCATTATTTTATTGTTATTTTTTCCTGGAAAATAAATATTCATTCATTCATTCATTCAAATTCTTCCAATAAAAACGATTTTTAGCTTGACGTAATTGATGGACTTATTATATACATTTATATGGGTCGTTCGTAACATATTGAAATACTAATTAATGTGACTTATTTAGAACAATATAAATTGAAACGAGCGTTTCCTTCTTCTATAAATTTAACATGAGAGAGACGTCTTTCGACTTCTTTGAATCCAAAGATCTGTCTCGCGTTTTCTTAATATTTAGCAGAAAAAAACGATTAGTTCAATTTATCCAAATATATTTATCGTGCCTTCTGTGTGGCCGATCTGTTGCTGTGGAACAAAATTCCTTATAATTTGCGAACTCTGAACTCTGTGTGGAGGTGTTAAAGCGAGGGTTAAAGACCCTATTGTTTAGGAGGTGTTATGATTCTTGAATGGGTTCTTGCGATGGTTTTCCAACACTGCAGAGGATCTTCAAAAAATTGACTAGTTATTTATATTAAATATGAAATTCTACTACTCATTTATTCAGTCCATATGTTATAATGGCTATTATTTATGAATTGAAGTATGCAATTTAACGCTCCTCTCGGGATCTTCAGGGTGGAAAATGACACAATGAGCAAAACCCAAAGTCAGTGTCCAAAAATATCACTAAAAAAAAGAGCTTAAAAAGGAAAAGAAAATTCTTGCTCGGTTAGCAACGACCAGAAGTAATCTTATTCAGATTGAAAAGCTGCTTTCGTTGGTAACAACGCCTGAAAATATATTAATATTATCCAATGTTCACAGACCCTTAAATCGTAAAGTCGAAAAAACTCCCGAGATATAAGGCCTTTTATTTCTTTACTTTCAAAGTATGTGTTCCAACGTACTATGAGGTTTTTTTTATATTCACTCTTTTTCTTTACATTTTGAGATAACATCTACAAATGGACTTCGCAACCGACCTCGACTAATTTGTTAAAAAAGTAAACTTTGCAAGATAATTTTTCAGCAAATTATCGATGTCATTTGTGTAACACTTTTTTACTCGTAGAACCAAAAGGCTTGAAAATCCGAGAAAAACTTACTAATCTCCTTAAATGTTTTTGAAGAATATACAATCATATCATTTCCCATGATCAGCAAAAATAAAGATTAAGCGCTACTTAATCTAATTCTTGCACTTATTTTTTGCATCCATAACCTTCTTGCAGGCATGTTCTCTTGTTCACTGTACTGAATACGTTTCCGTCCTATAGGATCTGGTTTATAATATGATCTAACCGTTTAATCCTTAGGCGTTTACATCTCCATAGAGCGGTAAATACATCAGGAAGAATTCTATAGACATTTTATCAAGAAGATACCGGAAGATCTGGCGTCTTGTAGGTATAGATCTGAGATTTTCCATAAAAATAATTAAAATGTTTTGTGTCTTTCTGATTTTGAATCTGTTATAATTACGATGAATATTATAGAAAAAAAAGTATTCTCTCTCACTCTGAAAGCTACACAAAAATTTACATCATGAGTTGTTTGACAACGAAGCTGTATAAAACTTAATAAGTTACTCAGTTTTGAATTCTTCACAAGTTGAAATTCCTAAATAATCTCAATAACGATGTAGACAGAATGTCATTATAATTCAGCTAACATACATTCTAAAACGAGTCAAGAATGTTCACAAATCACAATAACAACAACAGAAATGCATTCATGCCACAATAATAATTATACATACACAAAGTTTAACACGTCTTAGCTCAGAAAATAATCATAAACCATAGACAATTAAATAAAATTAAATTACAGCTTATCGACAGAACATGAGATGTTCACTTTACATACAATTTGACAATTTAGTATCACAGAATCTGCAATATGCATATTAGTTATCAATTAAGTCTTTTATTTTTTATTTTATTTATTTTATTCATTCTTTACTGTACATTGATTAAAAACAATTACATAAAAGGTATACATTCAAATTAAATACAATCAATATACAGAGGGCGAGTTTATCGCAAATCTTTTCATTACAGCATTTCCCGCAAATGGGGAAATCTGTGGACCGTTTGCATGTAACGGACACAGATCGTCCTCTTCGTTCCATAAAATAAAAAAAAACACTCAGGGAGCGCGGCATGTTTCGCGAATAAACATTTTTCATAGAACACGCGAAAAAATAGATTAATATGTGTTGATACGAAAAAGTCCAATCGATTAATATAGATGTATTTTTTTTGGAACACGGTAAAAAGATACGTGTTTAAATGGAATAAATAAATATGTCGTGATGGTTTACCAGTTGAAAAATTTAAATAACCTCTGCACATCCGGATACCTGTCGAACTCAGAAGACTCCTATTTATCCACATTTGCAAATCCTCCTTTTTTCCCATAGAGGCCACCAGTAGGGTAGACCAAGGGATGCCGCCCCGTGAAAGTATTGTACAAGAACTTGTTAAAGAAATCCCGAATGGGAGAAAAATGATAAAGATTAAAAAGATAAATTTATTAAAGTAAAAGTATGAGTTCATCAATTACTAGTCACATAAATGCGGTTATAAAAGATCTTATATATACACAAATAACTACACTTATTTATTTAAGAACGCGCTCAAATATTTATTAGAGTGCCACCAAAGACTATATTATTATACATACATTACCACCGAAGAATGCTTCATAAATAACTCTCTTGATAGCTAAATAGCTGATCTAAGTTGGGTGAAGTCGTATGAGGAGTAATAATATTAATCAAGTACCTGAAACAAAAAGAGAAATGGTAATATATTAGTTGGATAATTTTTCAGTAAGACAAATAAATATAAATTATTATTAAACATAAATAATTATATTATTATAGTATTTTTATTTTATTTATGTATGTATATTTATAAAGGTAGGTATATTATATTAATTTATTTCAAACTTTTTTATTTAATTCTCTTCTTGTGTATTGAAATTGTTAAATATCTTTATTTATTTATATATTTATTGTGTTGTTTATGTTTTACAAACGCCTTTTACAAGACACTCGAAAACTTACAGATAAAAGTTTGACTACACTACTCCTTGCCGGGGACTCTACTAAAACATTTCTTATATATTCACTATTTCAATCATTTTTCTAAACTTCGAAATTAAGTATTTTTTGTAGGTACATATCGCACTGACAAAAACCTAAGGGCGAAACGATTTCTTTATAAACAAAATAGAAAAACATTTATGTGGGCACTAGGCTGACAGACAAAATATAGTAATTTTGATCCTGCTGGCTCTAGTACCCCTGGAATAAGAGCTCAACCACATCACAACGCCCCGCGCGGGATCAATAGAGTGGTGTGCGCTATATCACGTTTATTTAGTACACAATACTTCCATCGGACGTCATGGCGTGGTAGAGTACGCTCTCATAGTAGCGCCGCTGGAGCCAGCGGAAACGGAGCTTAAGAGTAGAGTTGGCCGTTATAACTAATAACTAGAGACCTGAATTTATCGGTGTTATTTTTTAAGAAAAGCGGTGTTATTTTTTAAGAAAAGTGGTGTTATTTTTTTAAGAAAGCGGTGTTATTTTTAAGAAATCGGTGTTATTTTTTTGTGAAAGCGGTGTTATTTTTTTTAAGTAAAGTGATGTTATTTTAAGGAAACCGATGTTATTTTCTAAAAAGAAATGCAAATTAAAAGAAATCAACACAGAATTTAGAATTGCAAGTTCTATTTGCATTATAAAAGATAATATACTTAAATAATTTATATAATTAAATTAAATTGTTTGAATAATTACAAACAAATAGAACGTTGTCATCCTCAATCCTTTATATTTCAAACACATTTATTTATTTATATATATAAAAACAATACAATTTATTGCATCAAATTTAATTTTTTTTCAAAATTAAAAATAGCCATTGTAGCCAAATTGTTTTCTTTAAGGTTTGTCCTTCGGTCCGATAAAACGCTATTATATGAAGATAAAAATCTTTCTGAGTCCACATTAGAACAAGGCATCCATATTGCTTTATTTATTTTTTTTACAAATTCTAAATTCTCCAATTTAACTATATCCAATGCCTTGGCTATGTTGACTTCACCCGCAGAAATTTGCATGTCAATGTTTTTTTTTGTTTAAAAAAGCAGTTGGTTATTTTGTATTCTTTGATATTTTTATTTAATCACAACTTATTTTTTGTAAAAACGACAAAAATCGGTGTTATTTTCCAAAAACGTCAAAATTCGCGTTATTCGCGAAAAAAGAGCGAAATTCGCGAATAAAGTCGGGTTTATCGCAAATGCGAAAAATTCAGGTCTCTACTAATAACTCATTTTTAAACTCATTATTTCAAAATAACTAAACTAACAGTTTTTTGTCAATAACATAAATGTTATTTTCGACGACGGCGTTATTCAACTGTTATAACAAAGTTATCGTTATTCCGTTTAGTTATTGTCGACGACGGCGTTATTCAACTGTTATAACAAGGTTATCGTTATTCAGTTATTGTCGACGACGGCGTTATTCAACTGTTATAACAAAGTTATCGTTATTCCGTTGTGTCGACGACTATAGTTATTTCGTTTTCGTTTAGTTATATTATAACGTACCACATTGTTACGACTTTGTTATTGTCGTCGTTCAATAACGTTTCAATAACATAGCACGTTATTGAACGACAACAGTTTTTTCATATGGTTTAATAACTTCGGATGTTATTAAACGATGGCAGTTATTTTGTTTTTATTTTGAACTATTTACTTGTGTTTATTTGAACTATTTTGAACTAACTATTTGAATTTTTTGGAGGAACACAATCATTTCGTTTAAACGTAGTCATTCGTTTATTTAGAGGTAGCTGGTAGGTACAAGTTTTCTAATGACATTAATATTATAATCAAAGAATAATTTTGAATATAATATTTGTTTGATTTTAAACTGGCGATATATTATTTCGGAATGATTTTTTTTATTCAATTATTTATTCATCTTGCACATCATGCATAAAATATAATTTTTATGCGTATTTTATGTATTTTATTCTTTGCATTGGTAGGCAAATGTATTTCCATTTGATACGATGATAATAATAATATTCGGATTCTTTAAATTTTTTTTTCTTTTTTTTTTTTTACAATTTGATAGTTATTAAATAACATTTTTTAATAACTGTTATTTACAAATACAGTTATTCCCACCTCTACTTAAGAGTAATGCATAATATTATATTGGCACGCAAGACGTGAACTGAACGAATGAGAATGAATTTACAATAACGCTTTATGCATGTACAACAATAAAAAAAAGTTAATACGTATTGTATATCATGACGAAAATCTACAACGTCACGATAATATTATTGCATGTATTCTCATGTGTGTATTTTCATTAAGTTAAAAGGATGTTCTGTTTGCATATCATTCAGGAATACAATGTGGATATTTGTGTCCCCACTCTCTTGCAGTTTTTCCTATTGTAGAAAATCATCACCTTAGTAACGTCGACAATCTATTGTTTAGTTTTTTTTTTATTGTTAAACTGGATTTGGGTACAGATGACATAACCAATCAGATATCTCGATTGGAGAACCATGTTTACACAATGTAACATGGTGGAATCGGTGAACGTTGTCCATGGACACCGACAGTTATCACTTAAGTCAGCCTAGAGCCAATTCGTAAGCGTTCAGACGCCTTTCTCACTTCTTCCGATTACATTTTGCGCAATGTTATATTGTGTAAACATGGTCCTCCAATCGAGATATCTGATTGACAATCTATTGTTTGAACAAAATCTATTCGCCGTAATAGTTCGCACTTATCACATTAATATATGGGTCTGCTGGAAGAGATTGCCTCTAGGCAATAAGCACACTTATTGTATGTATGTTTCATTACAAAAATAAAGAGTTTATTATAATAAGTTCGCAATGTAGTAGAATACCACGATGGATGAAAACAAATTCATTCGTTTCGAAAGGTTTCTGCCAATAAATATTATTGATAAGGTAAGATAAGCATAGTCGTTTTATATCATTCAATTTCAATAAATTTGAAAATAACGAACTTCCATAGTGTTACCACTAATACATTCGAATCTATGAGCACGTGCATTTTTTCGTGTCTTCAATTTCCTTGCTTTGACGCCAAGTTCAATGCACTGATTGTACATTTAAAAGGCAAGTCATATGTGAATTACTAAGAGATTATTCTCCTTTCCCCCTTTGATTCCCCCTTTCGACAGTAAAGAGCCTAGAAACCTACTTCATCCAGATCATATTTGGGGCAATTTAGTCACATTTTCCCTCATATTTCTCACGTTTCGGTATCTTTATCAGTAAAAAAGTTGTACTGTTTAAATAAGATTTGACAAAAACACGTTGGCATCAAACTGAACGGAGTATTATATAGTACACTAATATATGCAGATAAAATAGTGGAACTATATAGGTACGTATCTATACAAATATGCGTGTCATAAAGAAGGGTATATTCGCATGGACAAGCAGAAAATCCCATTCGGCACATAGTCCAAAGTTACGTAATTAATATACAACTACTACATAAACAAAACTTATTGTATAAGTAACTATAAGTTAAGGTCCTTCTTCGACTTTTCAGTATGCTAAATATTTTTTTTCCATATTTAAGTGGTCATTTTGACGACAAATTATAATATCGGTATTTATTCTGAAAAAATCCGTATATATTAAGAAAAAATGAAAATGCATTATAATAGTCTAGAAAAGACATCGAATGTCGAAACCTGGATCACTTTACCAAATAGCTGCTAAAACTATATAAATCGTTATAAACGATGATGATGTCGGATGGTTGGTTTCTTTGAGCGCAGTTTTACTATCCTTCGACCGTCTCAAGGGCACTGGTGAAAAGGGCGGCTTTCAAGAAATAAAAAAAGGCATAAAAAATATGACTTTTGGCATGACCAGCCATTTTACATAAAAAATGGCATTGAATTTAAAAAAAACATATCGTGATGCTACTGTGCCTTAACTCGGGTCATTTCTGTGTTTTTCCATGCGATAACGTCCGGTAGCATTTACACCCGGGCAATAAACCCCTAACTGGTGGGCATTAGTCAAATAAATGTATCCATTCTGAATGGGTCATCAATTGTGAGAGAGACACGTCCGCCGGTCGCTGTTCACGTTGAATGCGCAAAAACTGAAGTCAGATATTGTTGTAGGTATGTAACTAGTATTGAATCTGCGGAAATGTGAGGAAATTCAAAACCGAATTAAAAAAAAACTATGAAATGCATTCATTGGATAATAAAAAAATCATATAATTCAATACCATACAATGATCTCTTTCAGAAGGATTTATCTTATTCGTATATTAATCTACACGTAGGTACTTATATTTCGAAATCAATTTAATAATAAAACGAACACTTAGTTAAAATAATCCTATCCTATATCCTATCCTATACCCTCACGCCATGTCCCAGGAGGGGTAGGCAGAGAGAACGGAACGCCATATAGATCTATCCTTACATACTTCTTTCGCTTCCTCTACATTCATCCAGTTTCTCATACATGCACGCCGATTTCTCTTACTCAGCACGCGTCCGTCCTTAAGAATTTGGTCCACGTGATCAAGCCACGTGGTTCTTGGACATCCGCGCTTCCTCACACCCCTTCTTTCAGATAAATACATCCTCTTCGTCATCTTTTCATCTTGCATTCGCTCAACATGTCCAAACCAATTAAGCAATTTTACAAATATAAGACTGTCTATATTCTATATAGGTAGGTACATCAGATATAATACACTATTTTGCTACTGAAGTATGTTGATGATTTAATGGAAATGTAAGTAAAGATACGAGGAAATCACTGAAAATTGGGTTCATTTGCTTGCAAATCGATTATACCGATAGTTGCATAAAAATTGACTCCAAAATAACTGTTGTTTAGTAGATACTAAAAATGCTACTTCATATTTTTACTTTTTCAAAGCATTGGATTCCGATTGAATCATAAAAATACTTATAACCAAAGACGTCCAAAATATAACATTTACTAAATTGTGGTCTCAAAGAAATTTTCTTCAGGTAAATTTCAATACGAAAACTTTACCAAAAGCGATAATACAAATAATAATACACCTACTGTAATAATCATCAGGGCGTAGTTTCTCAGTAGTGGGAAGTATTAAGTATATAAATCTTTAAAGAAAATTAAAAGGTCCCTTTATTACCATTCTCTTTCTCTTTTTATTTTGTAATAATTTATGACCAATTTACTGCCGCAATTCATGAACTGTTACTCTTTTATACGTTACTATTATTATTATAACCTATAAATTAACGCGAAATTTCTAAACGTTATAAATGCCTGATTTTTTAAAACGCATGTATATAATCACAAAAAACTGATATCGCGGGTCGGCTAGTAATAGTACCGTAAATCTTTAACCAGGAAATTTTTGGATTCAATCCAGCAGCAAATACATTTTTTGCTTTGCCATGCCATGTTCTGTTCTTCAAATGATATCCATCAACTTCTGGTTAAAATCTTTTTCATTTGTAGGCTTCTTGTTACTATCGTCTTTCAATTTCTTCCACGTGCAACCATGTTATTTCTAACAATACATGTATAATTTTGGGATTATTGTAGTAGAATTGGGACGGAATTTAGCACACCTACATTAAGGAAAACGCGTGTCTTGTGTTTTTTAAGACTATTAAGAAAAATGCAAATTAGCATTCAAACACCAAAAATTTATTAAAAATGAATACCCCGATAAAGGCATAAAATCATTCACAACTAGGTACTGACCTAAACATAACGAAAAGAACAAATGAGCATCACAAAATTGAATATTGTCAATTTTAAATCTATTTCTAGCACATCCAAATACAATTATTATAATAGATGAGATATGGGGATAGAGTAAATTATAGAACACGGAGAATCAGGGCCAGACAATGACCGTACTTTCAGCTTCCACATAAATCAGATACCCAAATGAATATTCAACGACCAACAACTCGATCATTTAGCTATTCTATGGCTAGGCAACGAATCTTTTTTTTATAAAGATGACTCTGAATTTGAAATAAACCCAAATACACCCCAGACACTCTCACAGTGAGCAATTTGATTGTGTCGTGTTGGTGGAGTAAGTCGACTGCTGGTGGAATCTATATTTACAAAGTGAAATGAATCAAATGGTTTTTAGAGGACAGTATGCATGTTTATACATGCTGGCTACACCACTTGTGGCAAATGCCGTGATGGTACAAGCAGAGGAAAGTAATTTGAAATAAGTTGTACATCTTTACTACATTTTAGAAAACATATAACAATTAAAACTCCTATATTGAGCGAATTGTTTTATTCCATCGCCCACAGAAATACGTTATAGAAGGTTATGACCCGTTTTATAGAAGGTATAATGTATGTGAAGGAATTCATTATATAAGTTTCGTACAATGCGGGTAAATTTACGACCTCAAAATATGACGTGATATGAACTAGGATTGCGTTGAATAGGATGGGTCACACAAGTTTAATGTTGTGAGAAAGAACACAGTAATTTTAATTACATCTCCTCAGAAAAAAACAATCTGTGAGAATATCAAATTATTCAATGCCAACTAGAAATAATGTTAAAACGTATACATTATTGTTGTTTTCCCATTTGAGATTTGACTGATTTATCACACCTGGGTAATTAAAGATCGAATGAATATTACTCAAAATCTGCAAAGCAGGTTTGCACTTCAACAAACCGAAGCCGATTTGTAAGCATCGGGGCACCTTTCCTTTTTTCAACCAAAGAAAGGCATAATCAGCTGGTTGTGCAAATGAGGTAGGTATATGATTTATCTATTGAGAATGCGACTCGCAAAGGGTGTAGGCCGAAAACCTGTAGTGTGAAAAAGTCAACCTCTATCTTTCTATATCATCACGGCATATCCCACAAGTAGGGTAGCCTGCAGACTTTCTGCACGCAACAAACATGCAAGCTTTAATATTATGGTAAATAATGTTATTCGTAATGTTTAATGAATTGACACTGAAATACTTTAAGAAAAGAGAGTAAGATCTATACTGTTTGCCAGGAATTCCACGTAAAATGTTTTGAAGGATAATTTGTAAGAGGAGGACGAACGCTACGTAAAATAGAAAAGACAAAACTGTGGAAAAAACACACCTTGGTATTATAATATTGTCATTATAATATTATGTACACGAATAAAACCAGATGCGATGTACAAAGTTTTACACGTAAAAATAAGTACAAATACGCTAAGTTCATTATTTATATATATACAGTGAAGTTACATAGACACAACTATTTCTAACGTACGTATAAATGAATATTGTAAAACAGCAGGTAGGTATGTACTTAATACTAGAAAGTTTCGGTAAGTTATAGAAAATAAATTTTACAAACATCATTGAACAAAGAGAACTATGACAACTTCATAAAGTTGTCATACACAAAATATTTATTCAAACACAACATTTTATTCAATCTGTATATTATATTATCAGCCAGCAATTACCTATGGAGCAAAAACTTTAACGTTAACCAGGTCGAGTATTAGGAAACACCGTGTAAGCACAAAAGAAAGACGTAAGAGCGAAACTACGAATTAAACTTTCCGTTCGCATAAGAAAAACTGAGATACGTATAAGATCGGGAATTACCGACGTCGTCGAAAGAGTGGCAAAGTTGAAGTGATCATAGGCGGGGCTTGTTTGTAGTTTTAAAGATTGAAAATGAAAATAAAGTGTAAGAATGGACACCACATGAAAGACATTTAACATCTTAAATTCAGCGATGAGATTTGCCATCCATCCTGAATGTCTTAATTTTTTGTTGGAACGCAGAGGACAGGTTGCATGTTTATCACATGCAGCTGGTCTGCTGGCTACCCCACTTGCGAGATATGTCGTGATGGTATAGTAGTAGTAGTTAAAAACATGAAACAACTTATGTTTAGAGTAAATATTTAGTCTTAGTTTGTTTCAGTTTTTTTTAATACCCTCTGATTGACTGATAAATAAAGTTGATATTTTCAATCGACGGTACTTGGTGGAAATTCATGTTGAATTAATTAAAATAAAACACTTATTTGTAGTATATCCACGGTGACTTTTTATTGGACGCGAGCCGGCTTTCAAGAGCTTCCGCTCTCATCATCAGGCTGGCGAAAAGTAAAGAAATTACAGGTTGGTAACAAATATATATAGTATGTCATTGGGTAGCAAAACAAAAGAGGTAGTTAAGACAGTGGTAACAAACAATTTAAATAGAGTACCGTTGTGGACGGATTTTAAGAAAAACATCTCCAGCATTTGCCTTTTAACGATATTGGGGAAACCACAAAAACCCAATGATGAAAAAACACAATATTTATGAACGCAAATATCCTTGCAAACATTCAAAATGACATGAACATTCGTCGAAACACTAGTAAATATATAAAACATGAAAACACTAGTAAGTATATAAAAATAATATGATTCTTGTTCGTTGCTGTACGTACGTATAAACAGAAAGGTTCTTATGAGATTACCATGAAACGCTTTCATCTTCTTCCCTATAAACACATCACAAAGAGTAACACATTAATGTAAATAATATACAAATAGCATACACATCACATTCCTACACTAACGCTTGTTTATATTAGGTAAGTATGTATGTTATGTGTAATATATGATGACATGTGTAGGTACAACACATTCGCACTAATTTATGTAATTATTTATTTACTTAACACTCTTTGAACAAATAATAATATTACGCAAATTTTGAAATACACTATATGAATTTTATATTATCAAAGATCCTTCTAGGACAGTGTTCCGCAAAATTTTGCGTTCAAGTTACACCTATCCTCAGATGCAAATTTCTTGGTAGTTATGTTAGTTATACCATCACGGCATATCCCACAAGTGGGGTAGCCAGCAGATCAGCTGCATGTAAGAAACATGCAAACTGTCCTCTTCGTGCCAATATAAAATCAAGACATTCAGGATGGGTGGCAAACCTCATCGCTGAATTTAAGATGTAAAATGTCTTAATTTTTTCGAACACCTGCCTTTTACAGGACACTCGAAAACTTACGCAGAAGAGTGGGAGACCAATTCTTTACCGGGTGCTCCACGGGATAAAACATTATATACCTATTACATTTAATTTAGGTTTTTTTTTTAATATAATCCGTAACTTTTTGCGTATTATCCATTATGGTATGAAGTAAACACTTAACTTTTTTATAAATACACACTTTATTTTATAAATGAGTAGACAATTGTTTCGTCTTTTACCAAGACATTATCAATACTAAATTAAGAAAGAATACAAATTGATTACGAAGGTACAATAAATAAATTATGCAGTTAACAATTTTAAGTGGGGGATGAAGATTATTTATTGTACCCTTGGGGGATTTATTTATTGTACCTTCGTAATCAATTTGTATTCTTTCTTAATTTAGTATTGATTATGTCTTGGTAAAAGACGAAATAATTGTCTACTCATTTATAAAATAAAGTGTGTATTTATAAAAAAGTTAAGTGTTTACTTCATACCATTTAATTTAGGTATTAGTATAAGATTCGTTCTTCAATATGAAATAATGAGCAAATTGAAAAAAAACTAGTAAATCTTCTGAACAATGGATTGTGGGAGGTGATTATTATCTGGTCTGCCCTTTTAAATTTAGTATGTTCTAGTATTTCCATAGAGCTCAAAGAAATTTTAAATAAGAAAAAAAGTTGTCAAACTTTAGATTTAAGTAAACGAAATTAACATACCGGAAAACAAGTTTTTAAATTTATAATAACACCTAATTAATATTTATAGAATTCCCAAAATTAAGAAAATAAAATAGGCAATGTGCGCCTCTACAACCTAAAATTGAGGTGGATTATTATAGTATAACTTTTTTTTTATATGAATCTGGATTTGAAACAAACCCTAATACACCCAATCAATATGTTTGCTTAGTGTATGGGTATTTGGGGTCTTGAGGGCGGAGTGAGTCTTTTAACCAAAAGACGGTTGTCGCCTTAACAATGTACTTATTAGAAAACAAGTACTTTCAAACCACTCAAACCATCACGGCATTTCTCGCAATTGGGGTAGCCAGCGTACAAATTGCACGAAAAAACACGGGAATCGTCCTCATTGGCCGCCTTTTAAATAGATAATTTAAAATATTTCATTTATAAGTATTTTATCTATTTTTATCTATTTTACTTTATTTTATCTATTTATTTATTCTTTACTATACATTGATTACAAGCAAATTCACACTTAAATATATTTAAAATAATACAATCAATATACAGAGGGCGAGTTTATCGCAGAGGCGCGATTTCTTCCAACTAAACCCAATTTAAAGATTTTTTTTTTTTAAATATCTGAAATATGTAAAAATAGGGATAGTATGAAAAATTCTGTCTCTATCAAAGTAGGCAGTTACCTGCATATTCCTTTGTTATATTGGTTTAATCGTGTAATTATTGCGTTGATACGGAGATTAATATTGTAGAATTAATAATTATTAATGAACCCCACCCATACGCAACGCCTACCACAGTCAAATCTTCTTGCCAAATTAAATTTTGAAGATTTACAATAGCTAACTACAACTACGTACATATTAGAGGTAGTCATAATTATCCTACGCGTTATTAAATTACATATTATTTCCTCCCTTTCGCTTAAAGATATCATGTAATAATTAAATCAAATATGATTCGAAAGTTAGCAAAAAAAACTAAGACAACATTTTTTAATACATGCATGGTGAAAACCACTAAAGGCAGCGCAATTTTTGAAACTGACAAAAAACTGTTTATTAGATAACAAAAAGAGCACATTAAAATATTGTAGAGAAAAAGTCTCGTGTTCATCATCACCATCACACCGCTTCCCTTTGCAAGGTAGGCAGAAAGGGTCGAGCGTCACTTATTTCTATCCGAGCATAGACTTTTCGGTTTCATCACCAGTAACCGCTTCTTCATGCATGATCTAGAATTCAATGTACTCAGCACCAAAAACAGCCCCTAACAAGATAATATTGGCCTTCATTCTACTTGAAGCGCACAGAATGGAGATGAGGATTTATCCATTTAGATTATGCAACGATTCTGCTCCAGTCTCATCCCACGACATTCTAAATGATGCATTGTGAAAGAGGGACATCCAAGCCGTCGAAAAAGAATAAGAGTGAAAATATATGTATTTATTTATTCACTCACGATCGTATATTACATATGTATCTATCTGCAATCGCCCCCAAAACTATTTAACTTGAACGTTTGTCTTAAGACGATAACATCACAAATACAACATGGAAAAATAAACGAAAATAAAAACCATTAGGTACTCGTCTTTGGTAAACAAAAAACTGATAGGATCGCTTCAATAAGAAAGGCCAGCGTAATAAAACAAATATTAAAATACATACGTATACAAACAATAAATAAATATTTAGAATCAGTTCATAAATATGGATGTTTATATGTAAGTATTATCACAGCGCACTGTTTTAAAGTCCTCAAGTTAACATAGGTACAACTCTCGTTCAAAATATCCTATTTTTACGACACCTTTATCAGAGCGATAGGAATAATGTAGGAAGAAGGCTGTTTCTATGTTGTTTCCCAGAGAAAACAGTGAAAAGGGAAAAGCTATTGCGTGATGAAAATAAAAAGTATTACATAATGATCGTATCGTATTCGAAACTAAAAACTAACTGATGATGGGTGTCTACCCGAAAGATCTCTGATTCTACAATTAACCATAGTGAATAATACAGCGTTTTTGTTTTTATTATATGAACTTTATAAAAATGATAAATTTTAATTAGACAACTCCTGGATAATCACAAATCACTTGTACCGGGTGGAATGCCTGTGAATAATAATAATAACTCCTGGATAACGAACTGTCACTACTACTATCATATCCCACAAGAAGGGTAACCAGCGGACTAACTGCAAGTAATAAACATGCAGATGGTCCACTCTTTGCCGACAAATAAAAAACATTCAGGGTGAGTGCTAATTTTTATGTTTATAACAAATAGTCGGTGTGCTGGCTATCCCACTTTTGGGAGATGCCGTGATGGGATGGATGGATAGATGAATACACTGTTTTGATTCGTTTTGGATTATTTGCTGACTGTTGTCGGGTTTAATGTTAGTCGTATTAATGTAATGGAACTCGTCTCAGTAATTTCACATGAAATAGAGGGGAGTCCAGTAATAAAAATACACAAGAACATAATATTGTCAAAGGAAGTGATTAAATAAGACACAATACGAACGCATTATCGGCTGATGCCATCACAGCATCCACACAACGGAGACGAGTGAAAGGATAAAGTGAGTGAATAAATATTATACTACTCTTCGTCTTATTTGTGCCAAAAATATGACATTCTGGATAAAAGGAGATTAAAAGCAATTGGGAAAATAAATACCTCAGATTATGATGAAAGTTCTCACTTATTGCAATGCACGCTGATGCGGAATGCATGTAATGGAAATGACCTAATGATGGTCTAATGTCCGGACCGGAAAAGTAAACTAAGTCATGATGAAAGTATAAAGATAAGATGATGCAATAAGACGTGTAGATGCAAACGGTAACGCTGCGGCCGAGAATACTTAAGTTAAGTAAAGCACTATCAGAGAAGTGATTCAATATAACTACATAAATTGGTGCGAGACGTGGACCATCAGTAAGAGGGAAAGCGGACGGTTAGCGGCATTTGAAATGTGGTGCTATAGACGCATGCTGAAGATTCATTGGTCGGAACACTTCGAAAACGAAGAAGTGTTAACCAGGGTTGGCGAAAAAGGCAACTCCTCAAAAGAATC